>VZTA01025941.1:600823-612399 GCA_013398855.1 Mohoua ochrocephala | reverse complement strand
GGGGCCGGGCTCCGCCTGGCGCCCTCCAAGATGGCGCGGTTTCCACAGCGACAGCGGCCCTGAGCCGGGCGGGAGATGGCGCTCGGCGGGGCCGCTGGGGTGTTGTCCAACATCCCAAAGCCTGTGGCTGAGAGAGGCAGGGGGCTGCTTGTCACGGCTCTGCTTTTCTTAGGGATAGCTTGGTATTCGAGTTCAGCCACCCAAGAGGTCCTTCCCTGGGAGGTCCTTTTCTGCTTCCCAAGGAGGGAAGGGGAATCCGCATCTTGTTTCTGGAAACAGCTTGAAAAGAAGGCCTGCCCATGTCCCTGATTAAAAAACATGGAAAAACTCTCCCTGTCTTTTCATTATACTTCCCCCCTGCCCAGCCGGAGAGGAGTGACAAGGCTGCTTCGGTGGGCATCTGGCATCCAGACGGGGTCAACCCACCACAGAAGAATATCTGAATTCTTACAGTTCTAAGCAGATCACATGGTTTTTAGCAGACATAGTAAGAACCAGGAGAATGAAATTAAAGGGCACACTTGTCCCAGTTCCTGGATGTTGTGTGTGTGCAGTGTTTACAGGTTGTCCAAACCACTGATGCTACCAGCCCCTGAGAGCTGCCCTAGGCAGTGGAAGATGCTGCTCAGGCTCAGAGGGGCCTGGGTGAACTGCAGGAAGAGTCTGGATGGAGGAAGAAATAACTTAACTGGGGACAAGTGCAAAGGGCTGTATGGAGGCAGGAATAACCAGCTCTACAAGTGCAGGGCCAGCTCACTTGGTAACTGTTCCATAGACACATAGAGTAGGGAGGCGTTTAGGTACAATTATCTCAATTTCTCATATGGTGCTGTTTCAAAAAAAATAAAAAGAAAAAAACCAAGAAAAAGACATGGAGCATGGAAGCAGTGTTCCTATTGCCCTCTCTGCAGTAAAGCTGCACAAGGAATACCGAGTCCCGTTTTGGGCATTGTATTTCAAGAAGGTTGAGGGAGTTCCAGCTCCAGGGCCTGAGGGTGTTGACTGATAGATAAGGTTTGATCTTGTCTGGAGTCCTCTGTCAGGCTCTGCCTCCTGTTTCTCCTGAGAAAGGAGACCCTGACCAGCCACCTCACTTTGGGGCTCTGCAGGCACCCTATGGGCAGCACCAGCTCCGCTCACCCCAGAGGGATACGGTGGGAGTGTGGCTGGATGCTGAGCACATCCTCAGCCCCATTCCAAGTCTTGTGCTTGCTGCTTCCAGAAAGCAGAGACAAGTAGGTGAGGACTATGGGAAGACTGAACAAGTGGTGCTTATTTGAACAAAAGCATAAATGGCTTTTATAACCGTGTATTTGGTTATATTCTTAGCACATATAAAATATCATAGAAGTTTTCCACGTCCAGGGATGAGAGGGAAAAATACGAGTTACATATGTGACAATTAAGGCTTTGATTAAATATTAGGAGGGAGCTGATAGTAGGGCTAATGTTCCTCAGCCTGGGTTTGAGATACAACTTATCTGTCACTGTGGGTAGTTAGAATCCTCAGGTTATTTCTGGCCTCTTAGTCAGTTAAAGTTTTGCCTGAAATTGAGGCCCAAAATATCCAAATATGGTGCCTATCTGCATAGCCCTGTGCCCCACTAACAGTTGCTTTCTCTTCCATGATGCAGTTGAAGAAGGTGATTAAACTTGACATACACAGCTGGAAATGTTTGAACCTATTTAGCTTAATGAGGTTATAGGATGCAGGCTCTTAAACTTTGCCATGTGAGTAGAATTGCTGTGCTTTGTTTAATTTTACTAGAAATCATGAATCTTAAAACACCTGAAACGGTTAAGAAGGTCTTCTGTGTTATAGGCACACTTTGGTAGAGCTGGGAACAAGAAAGGAGATTGACCTGTAAGAATAGCCTCCTTTTTTTCCCCCAGACTTTGAAATAAGTGGGATGTCATTTTGAACTTCATTACCCACAATTAATTCTGTAATGGACTGACTTAGGATATCCAGTCTGAATAATGTTTTAACTTCCAGTTGTTACGTGAGATCAGATTTCCAGTTGTGAGGTAAAATAACTTCCTTCTTCTTGCAGATGCGTAAAAACTGAATTCTCTTGAATTTTTATCCGTACTAATTGCTTTATCATGCAGACCTAAGTAGAAAACTGTTTTGTTTCCAGGAAAGAACTGTTTATGATACAAGCCAAGCTTTCTGTGCGAGTCCTGGCGACACTGAGGTTAGAAGTGTTTTCACATCTATGGTGTCAGAAAAAGAACCTATATAGAGCACAAAGCCACTTCTCTTCCTGTGTGTGGCTTGAAGACTGAGCATATTTTGGTATATCAGTCAGCTTTTTTAGTCTCTTGTGCTGAGCCTCCTTTTAATGTTAGAAAAACAGATATCTTTGCTTGTTGCTGGTAACAAAACCAGAGGCCTGGCAAAAGCTTTTGTAACACCAGAGCTCTTTGTTGAGCGTGTTTGCTTTCAGCTGTTTTGGGGTGCTGCTCTGAACATAATGTCAGTGGTATCAGTGCCCAAAGGAAGGAAAGGGGGTGGAGAACAGCCGCCAGTTTTCTTTAAGGAGAGATAATTAAATAATAAGAGTGCTACTCATCTTTCATAAGCAGTTTACTTCCTGGTGTCTCTCTTTGATGGCTTCTGAACAGGTAAGGACATCGTTTTACTCTGTTCTGTATGACATTGCACAGGGGGATGCGTTTTTCCTTATTGGCATGGTGTTTTTCAAACTGGAAAAGATTTAATGGAAAAACCACACCTGCAACTTAATTGTTTGTGTTGGGTTTAGTTGTTTGGTTTTATTTTTACTCTGAATTCTGGGGTGGGATGTTATTAATATCACAGACTTACTTTTGGTAAAGCATTATCAAATAATTTTCACATGCATATGCAGGGATGTGAAAGTTAAACTGTTGCAGCCAGGTAGTACAAAACAACACTTGTAATTTTCTTAACTAAGAGTGAATTTATGTGACTGGTCTCAGCAGAATAGAAAATAGCCATAAATTGCAGTAGCTTTTGAGACTGGTTTTACTGTGAACTTCCTTAATCTGTTCCTCACAACTGATGTATTATATCCATCTTCTGGGTTAATAGATGAAGTAATCCAATTATCTCAAGTAAATGAAGGCTGTGACTTTAGAAGATCTGTTAATTTATAGTTATTTAATTGTCATTATTTTGCTAATGCTTAAGGATCTGAAAGGTTTTCAATAATACATTACACGTAAAATTGCTTTGAGGAAAAGCTTGCTAAGCCAGGCACTTTTAAGTTAAAAAACTTAGAAAAAAAGCTGATTTTGCAAACTTAATCTAGTGTTAGGTAGGCCTTTTGCTTGATCTTCAGTAACATAACTACATACTCTTTTATCCAGATAGAAAAAAACCCGTTTTTTTTGAGGTTGCACTCTGCATGCACAAATCCCTCTCCTAAGGCATCCTGGTCATCCCTTCTCCCTTACAATGGCTTTGGGATTTCTTACGATATTTTCAAGAAGTTACTGATCCATCTGCAAGGTGCTTGACACTGCGTTAGTTTAAATACAAAATGTAATAATAAATAATCATAAATATATAATTTAAAATAATGCTTGAACAGAGTATTTTCTGTGAACTTTGTGCTGAAAAGGAAGAAGTATTGTGGTATTTACTGAAGAGGTTGTTGCTGCTTTTGATTTTATGGAGAAGATGCTCGGCTTTGAGGTTAGCTGACTGTGTAAAACATCTAGCTAGCTGGATTCAATGGGTGAACATGAAAGGAGGGCATCTCTGAAGGTTTATCTGTTTTCCTGTCTAAGAGGGTCATTACTGAAAACACTTCTTTATTACTGCCAAAAAACTACTCTAGTGCAGACAGCTTTGGTGTAAGAGAAAAGTTCTTATTTCAAAATGGTAGAGAGCTTTTCAGTCCAATTTGAACACCTCTGTGAAATGATTACAAGTTCAAGTTAGTTGTGGGGCCAAGGATTATCTCCCATTTTGGGGGTTGTAATACTTTTATAATGGTGTTATTTATTCTTACAGCTACCTCATCATTAAGCTAGATTTTGAGTTTTCTTTGGATACGCAAGAAATATTGACAGAACATGATTGTCAGAGTTGAAATCTTCATGAACATTAAAAAAAACAGCTGTAGGAGTTCAGGTGCAAGATTGCTGTTGCTGCTGACTCTCTGGTGTATTTTAAGCTTTACTATCTGCAGTGTAAAGTGGTCTTGCTCAGTGATGAGGGAGCCGTGGGTGCCTTTTCCCCTCTCTGCATAGTGCAGATATTGTAGGATAGAGGGCCCTCGGCACTTTCACTCTGCAATAAGTTTGTTCTGTTGTTTGGTACCAGGAGATGATCCATCCTCTCCATCCTTGTCCCTGTTGGCATTCTACTGTTGGCATTCTATTCAGTGTTTGTGATTTATCACCCAGAAGAGGGCACGAAGTGTAGCTAGTTTGAAGTGTGTCATCTGAAACCCATTTGCCCAAACAGGCTGGATGTATGGAAATCTTTGTGCTCTTCTGTGAAGGAGAGAGGTAGTCCTTTTTAAAGAATTTGAAGGAGACATCAAATAGCAACTCTTTCTGTGCTTGCTTAACTGCAGGTGTTGCTCTTTGTGACTGTTTTACTGTGGCGTGTTCTTAATAGCTCTGTAAGACATTAATGTATTTTCTGTAAGATCACCAGAGCAGTTTTATTGGATCCACCTAGTACCGACTGTCATGCACTTGCTAGCTTTTACTGATGCTTTAGTGGGATGTTCTGACGGTGTTCTAGATATGCCGAAATCTTAGGAGTTTATGGCAAGTGTAGCTTGCCCTGTAATGGATGTTTTGGTGTCCTGTGTAGGGCAGAGCGGCCAGAGTTTGTTCTGACTCTTCTTTAGATTATGTTGACTTCAAATGGAGTTGATGGCTTTACACATGCTCATCAATCCCAGCAGGTATTCATAAGGTGAAAGATGAAAGCAGGTGAATGATGCAGGGGCCTTTTGGAAATGACATATATTGTGTCAAAAAAAAATGCTCAGGCTTTTTATGTTTCAAATGAGTAATTTCCTGTGAAACTGCAGTTGGTAAGGAAATAAAATGTGATTATGCCTATCTCTGTCTCTTTTGTTTCCACAGGAAACCAATCTTTTTTTTTTTTCTCTTGAGCACAGGCTTCTGTTAAATGCTTTGTCCTTTTGGTGTCTGTTGAAAGGTTTCACAAAAAAAAACCTCATACACAAATGGAATGCAACCTGTTTATGTATACGTATTACCACCCTCTGCTTTTTCTGGTGGAAAATTCAGTAACTTAATTGGGGCAAGCTGCATGTGAAGTAATTCCCTGCACTGACATAAGTACATTTTCACTATGTAGCTGAAGTTTTAGTGGGTTCTTTTGGTGGTTTAGGTTTTTGTTTGTTTGTTTTAAATTTAAAACTCAGTATTTGAAAATAATGATGCAGCAATGCAGATGGTTGATCAGATTCTCAGCTGAGGTTCATCAGTGAAGCATCAGTAACTGCTTTGGGAAAGCTTCACCCTCCTGTCCTAGTGTCCACACCTGCCTAGAGCCTGACCGTGTGTATCTACTTCAGATTAAGTTTGAAACACTTAACCAGTTTCCATATGCACACCTTTAATATTGGTGCACCATAAGTGGAATTGCGTTACCTTTCTAGTAATATGCACTAAACATGAGACAGTAATATTAAAAATTAATGTGGTGTGTAAGCTGGTTTAGGTTGAATAATCTTCTTTCTCAACTTTGCTGCAAAGTATATTAAAATTATTTTATATTTTAGTGGGGGTTTTGCAAAAGTGAAGGCCGCAGAATATATCCAAACTACAGTTGTGATTCTGTTTTAATTTTATATATTTTTTTCCCCTCATGTATTCGTATGTTAACTTTATCAGTTTGGGACCAAAATTGTTAGTGCATTCAGCTGGAAATAATATATATCTTAACTTTTTAGTGTTTCTGTGTATTAGCAAAGATAATAGCAGTATTTGGTGTCAAACTTTATCTGGACTTAACAGACACAGGTAATTGATGGAAGTGTCTTAGAGGTCTTTTTTTTTTTCCTCTTAGTCTTGTGATGTCTTGTCTTTTCAATAAAATGAGATTAGAAAGGGACATTTTTTTCTCAAAAATTTTGTCTGAAGCAGTATGACAGTCATGGGATCTGTAGGCCTGTGTTCAAAACTAACTTAAGTTTCTTTATTGGTTGTTTTATGTTGACTGTACTAGAACTGTGAAGGTGTGTGCCCGAGTGCTAATGGGCAATGTGGTGAGCCTCTCTGAAGAACAGGACTGTCTTAAAACCTCTCCTGTGTCTGAATTACTGCATGAAAGGTTTGAGTGTAATAAAATGTGTCCTTCACATTATTTGAAATGTCTTGAGGAGGTGAGAAGAGATAATGTATTTTTTTTTCCTTAGGCCCAAAAATAAAGAAACCCAAACCATTTTTGCCACTCCTTACTCCATCTCTTGACAAATTGTCCCTCCATCTGGTGCCAGTTCAAGCCCTATCTGGGACATTGCTGCAAGCTCTTATCTCTTTTGGAACCACTTCCAGTGGAAAAAAGAAAAGAAAAGGAAGTTAAAGGACATGTGAAAAAGTCAAGAGTGCTGTGACCTTGATAACTGTTCATATTCCCTGGTAGCAGAGACACTGAAATCATGATCTGTGTGAAAACAAAGTTATTTTTCTTTTCAAGGGTATGACGCAGTGAAACACATCAACAATCAAGTAAGAGCACAGGCATTTAGGAAGCGCCCAGACCATCGTTCTGGATGTAGTGGAACCCATAGGACAGGAGTCTACGAAACAAGTGAAGTTGTGGAATTTGGCAAAAATGGCCTGTGAATTTAATCTGAACTTCCTTAAGGAATTGGAACGAGAGGCTGTTCTGGAAGTCCTATACCGTGACCAGATGGTGAGAAAAACAGAGGAGGAAAGAATAAGGTATCTGCTGTTCCCCTATTCCTGTTTTCTGTTCTTTTTTTTCTTTTTTTTTTTTTCTTTCTCATTTACTCTTCTTCCAATTTGTTGTCCTTCTAAATGTACTCCTCTTTAACTTCTTGTTAGCTAATGCCTTTGTATTCTCTGGGAAAACTAAGGTTTTCCAGAGCCTCTTGATTTTGCCATTCTATGGACTCTACACTAAAGATCAGCAAATCCTGTTTGCTGAATAATGTACTTGGTGAATTTTACTTCCAGCCTTCATAGAAGGTTCAGTTGCTGGCTGTATTTTTTCTATGGAGGCTTTATGGCAGTCTCATCATGTTCCTATGTATGCATATGTATAGTCTTGGTAACACAGGACACGTTCAGATCTTTGACTGGCTTGTTTAGCTTACATTGTTCCAAGACTGGAGTTAAGAATCACTGGATACCTGTTCATTGTGCTAAATCCATCACTGTCCTTTCTCACACACAACAGGCAGCGAGCCATGCTGCCTTGGAGGTTGTTACTTGTGTCAATAGGTGTCATTGGTTAGGAAAGGATTTTATTTACTAATTTCACACTCTGCGAGTATCTCCGTTGTGGAGGATAAAGGATAATTCTCCAGCACTTAATTTGCTTCATATCTTGGCTAGGACAAGGATTTCCTAGTACCTTGTATCCTGCTTTGTGATATTGCTTCCCCCTGGAAAACTGGGTATTGGTGTGGATAAGAAATAAATTTTTAAATCCCTTAAATGTGGAAACTTAAACTTTGTCCCATAATACTTACATAAATATTTATGTAAGTATTATGAGACATCTTAAATGAAAATAATAATTATGTGTAGGGTTATATAGAAAGTCTGAATTGGTTAGAAAATCCCTTTCAACTGCTGATGATGTTACTAACAATTAAAAACACAGATCGTGATTGTTGGTACATGCAATGGAAGCAAAGTTAATGACAAGGAGAGGTTTTGATATTTTGGGCTGGTGTGCTTTTCTGTTTTGGTTTGGTTTTTTAGCTTTCAGATGGTGCATTTGTTATGATTATTTCTTTACTTGGTAGAATATTTAGTTCTTGGATAAATATGATTAAAAAAACATCAAATGGAAGGGAGCACCGTTTAGTCTCAGTTTTTGTAAGTGAATGTAATGATCACTCACATAAAATGATTTCAGCACCTTGCCCTGTGTGGGCCTGAAATGAACAAAACCCCATTTATACTTAACTATTTCTCTGTTAGTATGCACAGTTCTGGTCACACACACAGAGTCACGCTGCAAAAATGCTGTGTGTGGACGTTTTCAAACAGTGCTCAACAGAGGTCACACTTGAGGGCATCTCTCCCACTACAAATGGTATTGCACAACCAGGGTATTATTAACTTGTGCTTTACATGAGGATTTTGTCCTCTAATTTTTTTTTCTTTTCCTTTTAACCCGTGGGATTAGGAAAATGAAACTGCAACTGCAGCAACTTCGGTGGAAAGGGGCAAAAAATGCAAGGCACGAATACCAGGAGAGATGTTGTGCTCGCTGTCAGAAGTCCCTGGGGCTGCTGATGAACAGAGGCGCGGTGTGCAATGGGTGCAGCCATCGGGTGTGCTCGCAGTGCCGTGTCTGCCTGACCCCCTGCCTTTGGAAATGCACCATTTGTTACGCGCACGGGTAAGGAATTCTGCTGGTTTGCACCGGTCATCCAATGGATGCCCACTGGTTTTGTGCCTCTGCTGCTTAAACTGTTAACGAAACAAAGCCACTGGTGTAGTGAAAATGTTGGCTGAAGTCCTGGTGGTGATGAAATGGATGGGAACTTCGTGTTATACTTCACGTAGCTGGTATTTCCCTTCCTGTGTTTAGCAAAATGGATCCTCAGGGTAGGCCGGAGGTACTGTGAGCGTGACGAAGATGAGAATAGGGAAGCATAGAAACAGTTGAGAGTTTGTGAGCCACAGAGAGAACTCCTTCCCCTGACTCAGTGTTGAACCAGTGCACCCTCACAACCTGCTGAAGGTGCTGTGCTTTGATGTAGTATAGCCAATTTCTTGACAATTTCCTAATCATTCTTTTCTGCCTCTTACCACAGGAATGAGAAACCTGGACCAACGAATAATTTGAAGTCATGCTTTATAAAATTTTAAAGAGCAAAACCAGTTAATTTGTTCAAATATGGTCAGAAATCCAAATTTGTTTACTTTGAATTTTTTTTCTTTTACTATATCAGATTTTTGTATTTCAGGATACAGGAAACAATCTTTCTTTTACTGTATTGGTACTTTTTTTAATATCAAAATATTCCTTCGAAGTCCATTCTATTCATTACAATCTTTCTAAGCAAAACGGCTTAGATATATTTCCACATTTGATAAAAAAAAATACGTAGGTAAAGAATGATAGTTTTGGAAATTATTCAAAAGCTCTGCTGGATTATAAATATCCCTGTAGAAGGGGTGAGGATTTGGATGAAAATTTGTTTTATGCCAACACAAGATGAATCCACCACTCCACTCCCTCTGCAGGTGCCAAAATGAGATTAAAATAGAGGGAAATATACAGCAAAGTATTGGTCTCAAGTTAAACAAATTTGTACAAGTTCAAAGTAATTTTTTATAGTTTGAAAGAGAGTTATAAACTATCCCCAACAGGATGTTTTCTGAATCTTCAGTTTATTTAGCAACTAATGTGCAAAATAGGTAGATCAGCTGTATTTATACTTGATACAAAACAGTTACTAGACTTTGGTGCAGGTGTTTTGCTATGTTTCAAACTATATGCATTAAACTGAAAATTCAGAAGTTAACTTTCCATATCCTTCTCTAGATAACCCTCTCCACTTCCTCTTGGTTTAAATTAGTTTCCAGTTATTTGGTGGCCACAGTGGAAATCCCCTATAGGGAGTGGTTGGTTGTTAAGCTGCTTTGTGTAGTGCTGCACACCCTTAATTATTTCATAAGCTTGTCCAGATATTTAATGATAAAACCAGGAAAACGTTATTTAGATTAATTAAAAGACCTTTTTACTTTTTCTTCAGGAAATTACCTTTTTTTTTATCTTGCTAATAGAGATGGATATGTCATCTGTCATTGAATTTCTCTTTATAGTGAAGAGAGAGCACATTTGATCTTTAGGCATGATGTAAAGTCAATTAAATTCAGTCAGACTTCTTCCATTGCTTTCAGTGAGCTTTCATCAAAGCTGCAAATCTCAAGAAGGGTAGGGAGTGCAGCAATGTGGTAAATGCTACTCAGCACCTTTTGTTTATCCTGGGGAGGGGAAAATAGGATGGCTAAGAAAGATAAGAAAGAGCTTCTTTTCAAGTCCCAAGTGACTCTAATGTTGAGTTGTTTATCACTAGAGTAATTTTTTCCTGAACCAAACAGCAGCAGCAGCATTATGTAGGTTCTCTCCTAGATACTAGGGTCATGTTTGTAAGGAATGTGCTTATACACCTCAGTGAAAGAGCATGCAGGGATAAGCAAATTTTGTATTTCTTACAAAATAAGAAATTTTGAAAGCCTTGTGAACTGACAAAGTTTGTATTTTTTACCTGGAAGAGGCATCTCTCATGTGACTGGAGTTGTTATAGTGTGTTGGGGTTTTTTTAAAGGAATCTTATCTTCTAAGAGTCTAGAAAGATGTTTTCTTTGGAGGACTTTAGTCTGTTACCTGACAAAGGTTCTTTATTAGCTTTGTTTTCATACTTTTGGTCATATCTTAACTCAATATACTCTTTATCCAAAAAAAAAAAAAAAGAAAAGTATTTTCAGATCTATTTTCATTCTGTGTGTGGTTGAACTATCATAGAATGGTTTGGGTTGAAAGGGACCTTAAAGATCATCTGGGTTGCACCCACCCTGCCAGGGGCAGAGACACTTTCCACTAGACCAGGTTGCTTAGAGCCCCATCCAGCCTGGCCTTGGAGGGGGTGTCCAGAACTTCTCCAGGTAGATTCAATTATCACATGAATCAGTGCAGAACTGGAGATTAAACTGGAAGATAACCAGGGCCTAGTGGGAATTAACATAAAGGGAAGGCTGGGCTTGAAAATCAAGGCACTACCAATGCAAAGCCCTTGAAGACAGAGATTTCAGACGTTTATTAGTTACTAGATCTCCATCCAAGATAAGTAAGTATCCTGTCTCAGTAATTTAAACCTAATTTTCAGACTCACCTCTGTTCAGTTATGCACAGGGATCTATGGTTAGGTATGAAAATAAATTGTACAGTTTACATGGGTAGTGATTCTTTTTTAATATTCTGCATTGCTACTTACAAAGTTAAAATTTAAATGCCTAAAGGCTTTAAAATCAAGCCACAGAAAGAACAAAAAGCATCCTACCTACAGTTCCACAGAATGAGGTGAGGTGTGAAATGGCAGATCCAGGGGTTTTGTTGTCTGGCCATTGGTGGATATCAGTTTAGCTCTTGTGTTTAGAGATTTTGCTTTCTTAAGAAGGTAAGCCCTACATGAATTTACTGTTTGTATGCTCTTGCCAGTTTCAAGCAATTTTGGCAGAGGGAATGGTAATAAAGAGATTAATTTTATAGAAGGAAAATCAACTACTGGGTAGAAAAGAAAGTTTAGTAGTGCCTGCACCGAGGAAATTTTTGCAGTGAGACTTCATCTTATAATAAGCATCACAAAATTCACAAGGAAGAACCTGAA
>VZTA01025941.1:537577-600739 GCA_013398855.1 Mohoua ochrocephala | reverse complement strand
ATCCAGAGAATCCTATCCTCAGTTATAATTTTTTTTGTCTCTTTAATAATGGGTGAGTTAAAATTGCAGGCTTCAGCAAGAGTAAGATTTGCTGAAAATCTGATCTTGACAGAGCTATTTAATCTGATATAATTTTGTACTTGTTAATCTTTACTGTTCTGCTCCTGTGATCCTGGTGCCTTTGTAAGACATCGATGTAACTGATGGTAGTCTCCACAAAAGGGAGAGATGAGTCATGAAGCCCTCGTGCTGTCAGGCCTGTGGAGCTCAGTGCTCCCTGGTAGCCATCTCGAGTTCTGCTTGGAACCATGTCCTCGACCATGGCCGTTCCCTGCTTCTCAGACTGGGCTGCAGCTGTGGGCAGCCAGCACCCCAGTCAGTACCAGTGCCTGTGCTGCTTTGCAAGCTGGTTGTACAGACTGGAGTGCACCCAGGACTGCTGCCTTCGGAGCAATGCCTAGAGCAGCGCATTTCACTTTCCATGGGCAGTCCTGCGTTGCAAAAAGGAAAACAAATTATCAAACAACCCCTCCCCCCCCTCCCCCCCCCACAACCAAACCAAAAGTCCCCAAAGGATTCTTCCCTTCCCTGTTTTTTTCAGACCCACAGCAAAACCCATCAATGGATTGAGTAGTCATGAAATCTTAGTTTTATGGTAGGATTAAGAAAGAATGTTGGATTGTTATGTGGTTGCTGAACATTTGAAGAAATGCACTTGCAAACATTTTGATTCAAATGTCTTTTGATTATTTTTCAGAGACATGAAAGTCAAGGCTGGTGAATGGTTCTTTGAGGAACGAGCAAAGAAATATCCAGGTGAAGGTAATCACTGGAACAGATAATGAACTGCTATGTAATGTGTAGTTATCATCTAAGTGAAACATAGAATGTAGTCTGACACCGTATCTAATGTTTCTTCCACTTTACTGTGCAGTCCTTCTGTCTGTGCAGTAAATAAAACATGAACACAAATTAGCAGAGTGCATTTAAAAGTGTAACTCATTTCGTCTGAGTAATAAAAATAAGAAAATTTCTGGCCACGTGAATTTGAATTAATGAGCATGTAAATCTACTATGAAATACAATGACATGAAATTAATGTAGAAATGTTATATGGACAGGAAGAAAATGATTTTGCATTCATTTGTCAAAGTTTAAATTTCAGTTGTTTTCACTGAGGAAGTTCTAAAGTTTAAAGAAATGATAGAATGGAATGAAAAACCCCATGTATAGCCATAAATCAGCAGAGAGCTAAACACTTACTGTTTTGTTACCTTCAGCCAGCTGGTTGTGCCATTGCCTTGTGCTGAGTCTTTTGGGTGCCATTAAAAGTACAAAGCCCTGAAAGAAATTACAAAGGATGTGGATGGATTGCTCTATGGGGAATGTGTTTTGCCAGCCAAGGAGATGTTAGTTTTTGTTTTCACCTACAGTAACTAGTGGGGTGGAGAGGATTTCTTTTGTCTTTCCCTTGATGTGCCACTTCAGATAGGCATCTGTTTAATTTTGTGCCTCAGTGTAGTTCAGTGATAGTTTCACTTCTAGGATCTGCATCTATGTTTAGGAGTAGTTGGTGAAAAGGGAGGAACTGGGCCTTGAATCTCTCTTGGGAAACTTGAATAGGAAGAATTTTATAAATGGAAGAGCATAATCAGGCAAATTTTGGGTAGTAGGTTTTTGTGAAAGGCAGCCGGCAGCATATTAAGAAACTAAACTAAACTTCCTGTTAAAACAATTCATTTAAAATTTGAAAGATTTCACTGAAGTCCATTCTAGCTAACACAATATCTGATTTTAAAGTGTTAGTTGACTGACTTTTTTTTTAAAGCACTGTTTCACCAATAACCATTGATAACCATTTCCCCTCATTCTTTTCAACGATTCTAAAGCTGGTAATTTTATCAATCTCTCTATTAATGGAAAATGTTGTTCTCAGATACTGAATCTGATACTGCAAAGTACCGACTGTCCCTTTTTCCAGCAAAATAAATTAGTTCTCACTTTGAATTATCAAAGCTTTGTGAGTGCTTGAAGCATTTTGCTTAGTTGGTCTAACGGTAATACTGTTGAAGGCACAAAGATCTAAGGATAAACAGAAGAGAAATGTGCAGGGAGAAATATGTTTTGTTTAGTTCCTTTGATTAGACCAACTGATATATTTAAAGGGGTCAAAAAAGTGACAGATTTTGAAACACAGCAGCCTTTATGCATCCTTCAATCCTGGAGGGACAGTGCCCTCTTTTGGTTTGAAAATATAGCACAACTGAAGTAATCAGAAGTAATCACTAGAAAGTAAGTTTAACTGAAAATAAAATTTACAGTAAACTTTTCTCATGTTGCGGGGTAAAATAAAATTACATTGTTATGCATTTTATTAATTTTTTTGTAGCTTCTACCTAAAGAATAAGATGAATATTTTTGTAAAAATGGTAGATTGCTTTTAGTGACCAATAGATTTAAAAAAGTATGATAGCAAATGTTACTTACTTATTGATAAGAGAGAATTCTGGAGTTCTGACTGAAAACTGTAACATCCATGAGCTGATCATTGTTTCTACCACTACTGAGGGCTATTACTTTTATGTAAGTAATGTTATAATTAATGACGTCTTCAGCAAAAACGTGAATCACATGCTGCTTTCTGTATCAGGAATTACTGGTGATTAAAGTCACTTCAGATAACTTCAGTTGGCCATTTGTTACATGCTTTTAGCCCTTTATTATAGTTGTGATCCCCCAGGAGAAAACTGCAGTTTTATGAGCCTTCGTTGTTTGTGCTTGGTGGAGCTCTTGCTCCTCAGTGTCTTTACATTGTGTGGCTGCTCACCTGAGGAATGTGCCATGGTTGCCATTTCCCTGCAAGGGATGCTCTTAGCAAAGGGTCTTGCTCATGTTTGTGAGCTAGTCAAGTGTTTTCATCATTGCTCAGGTCTCCAGTAGGAAAAGTGAAAAGAATTTTTCATGAGATGCAGGACTTGACCATGTTCCTGCTCTTGCACATGTTTTCGAGCTTCCCTTAGGGTTTGAGTTTTGTGGCTAAAGTGTGCTTTCGTGCAGTGGGGCCCACGGGCCGTGCACCACCTGCCTCCTGGGCCCTGGGAGGCTGAGAGCACTTAGCAACCTGTAGGAATGGGCCTGTTGGCATCTGCGTTTAGCATTTGTGAGGAGTTTGTCTGAATGTGTCACCTGCAGCAGGGGAGGGTGAAATCTTGGCACGGTTTGAGATGTTTGAGGTACAGGAGAAACTTGTGTGTTGCTTGGTGCATGTGCTGATACATTTGTTGGGAATTTACTTCACTCCTGACTTGCGTGTGCATGAGCTTCTGTAAATACAGGCCAGTTCCTGAAAGGCACTAATTTTAAAAAGTATTATACAGGCATAAGTAACTGCTGTTGCTGCTAAATGATCTTTGGATTTATGGTTTTTTTCCCCTCCTTCTTAGGCAGACGTGAAACAGTTGGTGCAAAGCTCTTGGAATCTTACCAGAATCTGAGGTAAGACTCATAAAAGGACAAACAGTCCCAGGACACCGAGAATTTGTATGGGTGATCTATTTTATGTTATGAACCAGCCAGTAGTTTGTATTCCTTTATTATGAAGAAAAAAAAATCAATTCTTTTGGAGTTCAAATGATAAAAGCATAGAAAAATTTTCACTTTTAGCTGTCAGCAAGCCACAGAACAGGTCTCACGTCCAGCAGAGAGTACATTACTCTATGTTTAGAGTAATAGTATCTTACTCGATATGAAGGGACATGCATTATTTTTGTTTTATCTGCTTATGTTTTTTCATAATTATTTATACAATTATCTGTTAAGTTTGCAAAATACTTTCAAATGATTGTAAATGAAAGTTATTTACTAGATGTCATGACAGCATCATTATTTGTTCAATGGGAGATACTGCTGATATCATAGTTTTACAATAAATAGAAGACAAGAAGTTAGACATTTTCACTTACCAAACTTTAAAAAAATAAAAAATCCAGTTTACAGTGAAGAAATACTTTGAATAGAGGCCGAAGCATGACCATACTTAAGTTAGTACCACAGTCTGCTATATAATGATGTAATAGTCTGCTTAAACTATGTTATTAAAGTAACCCTCTGCCTTAAAATAAACCAAACCAAAAAACCACGACACCAAACAGCAACAACAAAAACTACTACCAAAACCCAAACCAACTAAAAAACCCCCCAAAAGCCCCATGTAAAATAAGATGTGAAGAAATGGTCTCAATTTAATATAATTGTCTGGCAAGGCACAGCTGCATAAGAAATGAACTTATATTCAGCTGGATAAGATCCTAACCAGGACTCGCTTTTACCTGGATGTGGTAAAACTAAAAGAGAATCAAAAAGGAAGTTCACCAGCTCCCTTAGGATCTGTGATTGTGCTGTGATAACAGAATCAGGCAGATTTTTTTTTTTTACAGACCAGGACTATTTACCACAGATGGAATGACAGGAATGTTTAAAGGGTCTTTAACAGCTCTGAACCCAGGCAAGGAAGGATCCTTTTATTATTGTAAATAAAGATGACTGTTTTCTGAAAACATCTCTGAACAAGACATGGGGTGTGTTTTACAGGAATTGTGTTTTAGAATGCAGGGCACAGACTGTAATACTGCCTGTCATATAGAAGTCTAGGGAGCCTATCCTAAATTAGGTCTTCCTGATAGTTCTAATTTAATAATTTTACCTAGAGCACCCCAAGACTGAGAAGATAGAAGGGTAGTCCTAATTCCCAAGAATAGACAGTAAACCTGTGCTGCAGCTCTTACAGACACAGGATGTCAACCCAGATCTTTATAGAGTGCAGGAAACACAGGTAATAAAGATACTGTGCGTGGACGTGGTTTATTTATTCATCTGCTGGCATAATATATTAATTGTTGCACTCTTTATCTCTTAAATTTCTAGTAAGATTTCTGTCGTACCTCCAACTCCACCTCCTTTCACAGAATCAGCAGCAGGAACCAATGTGATGGTAAATGTATGTACCTGCAAAATATACACATAAGTGCACCACTTAGGGTGTCATTCATATGAAAAGGTCAGCCACAGAAATGTAAATGACTGCTGTAACATCACTCTGCAATATATATGCAGCCTCTTGTTGATTTGTCATTATTTTCGTGCTGCATTGGTACTAGGAGAGAAGGTTTAGAGGCTATGAGGGCTGTTTTCAATTAATTTTCAGTTTTTGAGGGAAGTGGCTAACCACTCTACTTGGCACTAGAATGTTGCATCTGGTTTTTGGTGCTTCATCACAGGAAGACTGGACTGAGATCTGAGCTCCACTAGAACCTGACGGATCCCATGTTCCTATGACATTCAGTAATCACGTGTCACTTTCATTACTGAATAAAAAACAATGAATTTGACGGCTGCCTTTGCATTCCAGTTTCTAGTGACAGAATAGTGGAACGTGAAACTCATAGAAATTGTACTAAATTACTGTTTCATTTAATTTTGGATCCTCAGGCCCCGGTTTTGAAGCCCACTGCAGTTCTGTGAACATTCTTATGTGCTTACCTGGAGTTTGATGAAAACTCTTTGATTCAGAGACACGGGAGCATCTGTAATAGATAAAAGTATTAAATACCTTGCAACAAGTCAGTGATGTAATTAGTTGTATTTATGAACTTGCTGTGTGATCTTTCTGCGAGGAGTTCCACTTATATGTGAAAGACCATGGAACTGAAAAGATTACTTTCCATCTTCATCCATTAGTGTGACAGTTTCCAACCATGTCAATGGATGTCCTCAGATGTATTTGTCTACAGAAGTGAGCAAAGGGCTGCAGCCTTGCCATCTAATTGTTATGTGGTCTGTAAATATGTAATCATGGAAACTTTAAAATTACAAATATTTTGTGTTTTCTTACTCTTTGCATCTCCCATTTGCAGGAACTTGGAGAGTCTAAAAGGTTTAATAAATCTGTGGAAAACTTGTTTTTGTCTCTCACAACACATATAAAAAGTAAGTAGCTTTCACTATCTTGTCATTCCAGAATAACGTAGTCAAATGTTAACGTAGTGAATTTTTTGGCCTCGGTGTTGGCCAAGAAGTCATTATAAAAAAAGGCTATTGAGTAGTGGCTGAAATGATTGATGCCAAGGCTGTGCCAACCTGAAAAATAATACAGTAAGTCTAATTCTCCTTCAGTATTCTGCCAGTTGTTAAATAAACTGGTTATATCAACCCAGAACACCTTTCTTGTAAAGATAGGAAAAGACTGCATAATGGTTTTTTTTAAATTTACCAGGTGCTCAGATGCAGTATATTTCATTCATGTTAGAGTAAAAACCAGTTTCTGATCTTCTTTCTTGATCTGGCTGAACCCCAGCTGACCCTGTCAAAGAATCTGTCATTTAACAGGAGTTTAATATTTTCATTCACTGGCAGTATTCATGAGGACTTCCTTCCTCTTTCTCAGTCCAGTTGTGTGGAATTTTTCAGTGCACATTTCTAAGTGCTCTCCAGTCCTAACAACTCTTGTTCCGTTCTGATGCTCTTGGTTCCTTCCATTCTCTTACACCGCCTGCTGTTCCTAGGGGTGCAGACTGTGTGTGTACCTCTAAGGCTAACTGCACTGAGGACAGCCAGCCTTTGTGGAAAACAAATTAAAGGCATCAGTGACCAGAGGAAAACAACTTCTGAGCCTTAGGAAGATTACAGAGGCTTGCACGTTTGCATGGATTTGAACAAACCGTAGTATTTTCTTACTAGCTTCAACTTGCACAACCCCACATGCGAGATTAGACCTGAACAAATCTGGCTTTAGTGCCTTTCTGCCTTTCCCCCTTAACTCTTGTCTTAGCCTTTGTTTGATCTCTCCTTTAGCTTCTTCCACCCATCCTAAAGACCTATTCCCCTTTAACTATGCAAATCTAATGTTGTGTCTGTGTGAACACATATTAAAGCTGGGCAGAGACATGGTGATTTGCTCCTAAATAGAAGTATACGGTGGTGTAGGACACTACTACTTGAAACAGTAATAGTGGCGGCACAGAACGGGATGCAAAATAATTTATTCAGCTTTCTGTTAGTTTGAAGCCTGGCCATATCCCAGAGTTACTGGTAAAGACTGTCAGGACTCTGCAGCAAACTAATTTATTAATTCACTGCTACCAAAAGGAAGGTCCTGCTCCACTCACGTCTTTCTTCTCTCTCTGTTTCTAGCCTTATGCTGTCATAATTAGTATCTGGGGCCCTCTGGAAACTGGTTTAGCTAATTTAAAGGGCAGAACATCAACCTAGGCAAAACACACAGGTACTTTTCTGCTGTTTTAGTGAGGGCTGAAGGTAAGATGTATGTTGGAACATGTACAACAGAGAGTGCTGGTCCATGTGATCAGGAGCCGGGGATGCAGAAGAGCAGAGCAGTGGTTGCAGAGGAGATGGAAGCAAGTTGTTTGTTCAGTTCAGCTGTGGATGAAACCCCACTCAGGTGCTCTCATCCTCAGTTACTGTGGAGCAGTTTAATTTGGGAGAAAACAGCAGGCTGTTTCAATCATTGAAGTCAATAATTTAAAAATATAGGAGGTCTTACAGAGAGAGAAAGACCTGGGTTTCTTGACTGAAGAAACCAGATCTTTCAGACAATATGGCCTCTCAATGAAACCTGGTACTGTGCTGATAAACGTTTTTTGTCACGAGTGTCTAAAGTTAGTACTCTGTATCTTATCTTGACAAAAATGTCCTGGTTTGCAGAGGTATTTAATACACCCAGCTCTTGTGTATTGCAGTAAATAAACCTGGAGAACCTCGTTCTGCCTCTGACTCTCTCACTGGAGCCAGTGTGTGTGCGTGTCTGAGAGCAGCAGGAACGAGGGATCGGCGCGTGCAGCACAAGGCTGCCATTGTACAGTCTGCTCCTTTATGCTGTTACCTCCTGTTCCAGTGTGGTTTGGCAGCAAGAGGAGATTATGATCCAATGGTTGCCATTTGGTGTATGTAAAATGAATTACTGGTTATAGTTTTATTTGCAGTGAAAAATTGCCCTTGGCACTAGAGACGGTGTCAGTCTTACTGACATTTGGGTAGAGAAGCCAAAAGAGGAATAGATGTGAAAACTGAACATTTGTGTTTTCTCACAATAACCTGTTCTGTAACCTGTTCATTTTAAGAACGTGCGAGGCAAGCTGGTGTTTCTGCCTCTTCTCCTGGTCAAGCTACTCAGATTGTATCTATTCCATTAGAACTCTCAATTCCAGTCTCTTTTATGATCTCTGATTTCACTGCGTATGTTAAAAACCTGGTTTCATTTACAGAGATGGCTTAATGGAGCTTGCCTTTGAATAGGTCACATGGTGCCTTAATGGTGTACGCAGAGTACAGTAAACATCTGAGGACTGATTGCTGCTAAGAACAAAACTAACCCAGAGTGTCTTTAAAAATCACACTTGAGTGCCATTGTTTTTGAATACCATAATGTCGTGTTGTCTGCTGTCTGAGGTTCCTCCACAGAGGTTCATGTTGTGAGAGAAGTGTTTATTTCTTCTGTATGAATTAAACATATGATAGCTATTTCATGTACTACTTATAAATTTTTAATTCTTCATGAGAGTCTATCTGGGATTGACAACAAAGTATCTGCAGCTAAGCCTGCTCATATTCAACTTCAGAAGTCATGGATGAGTGCTGCCCTTCCCTTTAAGTGAAATTCTGAGTGTACACTGAGGAATAAGAAGCAAAAAGTGGGGCATTAAATGTCCAGTTCCCCTGTAGATTTATTTGCCAATAAACTACATGTTACTGAAGTGCTAATTCAACAAGGTGCTTAAGCACGGACATAAGCTTATCCATATGAGTAATGTTATTGAAGTCAATGAGGGCTATTCACGTTCTTAAAATTATATGTGGTTTGGGACCAGAGTATGTAATATCCCTCCTTTCACCCATATTTTGGATACATTTCTAAATATTTTCCAGTATGATCTTCTTTCTACTTTTCATTGTCGTGTTGCTTTATGTTGTTATAATGATCTTGCTTTTATCCTGAACCAAACCAAGCTGCTCTACAAATCAAACTATACATAGGGACTGTAGTTGCTGCTTCTGCAAGGAAACTGTATTTGATGGCTTACAATTCCTTGCAGTAGCTATAATGATAGGCAGCAAGGGGTATAATTTCCAGTTGAAACGGCATGAAAGATTTAGGCAGGCAAAATATAATTATATACAATATGACAAGCACTTGTCTTCCCATCTGTTTCTTACTCTTAGGAGATCAATGCTAAAGCTTCAGGGTGACAGTTTGAAAGCTACAGAATTAGCCTATAAATCTATAGGATTGCTTGCAAAGTTTGTTACAATGACTTTTCTCTTTATTTTCACTTCAGAAATATCAAAGTCCCAGAATGATATGGCTGACAGGTGTGTCCTAACCACAGATTATGGGAAGAACGTGGAAAGAAGAAAGCAAAGAAGGAGCCAGTCTGACACTGCAATCAACATTACAAGCAGGGTATCCATATTATTATACACAGTCTCTGACTGTAAGAGCTGTTTCAGGAGTGAAATACATTTGTGAGAGCAATCATGTGCAGAGTGGAATTTTGCTTTTGTTTTATGAACAGGACGTAGCTGGTGTTCACTGACTGTAGTCAGAACTCTGATTCCTCACAAGGTTTTTGACAGATTCTGCACAATTGATTTCAGCCCAGAGTTGAAATATTAGACTGAGATTTTTTCAAAGGGAGTTAAGGCTTGAGGGGATGGGGCATTTTGCTCTCAGGTGCTCACAGACTCTCTTGAGGTTGAATTGATATCTGCTCTGTGTGATTGTTGGGCTGCAGGGAGGTGCTCTGTCTTGTCTTCTTCCTGCCCCTTTTGCTGCTGAACGGGACAAGCTATGACCATCCCAAACCCATCCTGATGTTTTCAGAGCATTTTTTAACTTGGCATGGAGAAAGTCTTGCTGTGAGTTGCTATGCAACTTCCCTTTTCCTTTTGCTTTGGTTACAGTCTCTAGCTTTCAGTGTTTCTTTGAGAAGTTTGAGAAAAATCCAGTCATCTGTTTTTCTACAAATTGTGCAGGGCTGAAGATGATGTCACATTTCTGCTTTAGAGTTACACTGAAGATTTTGTTTTGTACACTTTCAGCTCTCAAGTGACTGAACTTTGTCCATACTCCGTTTTCCACATAGTGGGTACTTACTGAATTGCCTTGTTCATCTGAATGAGGTCAATGTGGTTTGCTAAGTGCCTGGATTAGATGCTGAGAAAAGCCCTTGCTTTGGGCCAGACCTCGTGGCACACATTACTCACAGCTCCCTTGTGCACTTTCTTCGCTTTCCCCAGAAATGTTAGGTGCTGATAAATGGAAGAGATAGGATGTCAAACTGCATGGACTGGGCAGTTTGAATTGGCCCAGGAAGGTCTGAAAACTCCATGAAATTAGTTCTGGTATTTTTGTATGCAATTAAATTACCAACAGAATTGGCAACAATTATTAGTTACCTGAGTGCTGCTTTCATTGTGGCAAGCCACACTTTGGTGTTAACTTTATTCCACAGGCAGAGCACTGCTCTTCTGGTAGATTGAAAAACATCACAGTTGGAGACAATGTGAATTTGGACTACACTTCATTTCGTGCTGATCACAAACAATCTGCCACGTTTAAAAGATGGATATGGATTCTTTGGTTTCAGAAATTAATTAGTAGGAGAATCCAGATTATTTGTGTGTGTTTTTAATTGCCCGTTTAAAGATTTAGGGCTTATGTCCACACTTGGCATTGCAGGTTTTGAACGATAGATTTCAGTGTTTGTGTGCCAGAGCACTATTTCTCTGAGTCATTTGAACCAGTTGGACTATATTTAAGCTAGAATTTTAGTTTTGCTAGAATTACTGTTGATTTTTTTTTCTTGTAACTGTCGTTCATCTTTGTTTTCCTTTAGGAAGGGTAGCTGTTTTCCTTACTAGAAGTATGCCTGAAGTTATGGGACAGAACCTGTTTTAAATTACACTTTCAAAACAACTAATTATATTTATAAGAAAATGTCATGTTGAAATCTTACTTGTTGTGATTTCCACCCCAGAAAGAACTTTCATTTTCAGAGAATGAATCAAAATAGTGGGTTTTCCCACTAGAAACTGTGTATTTTTCTCTTACAAATGACTGAGAACCACAAGTTTGAATGTGCAGTGTGTAAGGCTGGGGCACTTCTTAAGCCTCAAGAACACTGTCTGTTTCTTAAGTAAGTTTTCTAAATTTGTGATGCATGCAGAGCTTAATTCCTTCGTATTAAAGTTGAAAGAGATTATATTTAACCTCATTGTTAGTGAAAAATCCCAATCCAATGGCAAGAAGTACCAGCCAGTAAAATCTGGAAGTAAATAGTGTTTTCAGGTGCCTCTCATCATCAGAATCCCTAAATTTATTGAGGGAAGTGCAGTTCTGTCTGCCTCACTGGGGGAACAAGCAGGCATGTGCCACGTTGGGGAGCTGTTTGTGGTGCATTGGTAGCTGTGGGATACCTCTCCTGTGGCAACAGAAGCAGACATTAGAGCTGGGCTGGGCTCGTGACCTGCTGCTGAGTTTAGCACTGGTAGCTGTGTTGCCTTGTCAGTCTCTTATGTTCTGTATTGCACAAGGGAGAAGTCTTTCTGATCCAAGTAGAAGCTAAAATTCAGTGTGTAGTAGGTTGTTTTGGTTAGCAAGTGAAATTAGTTGTGTTTCGGCTTTTATAAAGCAGAAGACAATTTCTGTGCTAGGAAATACTGTTTTGGGTTTGCTTGGGGGTTTTTGAGGCTGTATTCTGAATGCATTTTCTGTCTATTTCCTTCTCACAAGGTAACTTAATTCTTACATCTGTTCTTAAGGTAGGACACTTAATAGACATAACGATTTCTGTATGTTATATTAACAGCAGACTGGTTAGGATTTTGCACATCCTGTTTTTTTCAGAAGTAATCTCAATCTCTTATCTCATCTCTTGTCCTTGTTCTCTAGTGCTTTCTGCTGACTGTGCAGGAGGGATTCTCTCACATTTCCTGTTTCGTTTATGCAAATAAGTCCTAATCCTTTCTATTGATTCAGTCACGCTGCATTCTTTTTAGTCTTTCAGGTAATCTGTCACACAACTTTTTAAAGTAAATTATATTCTTAGATCCTAACCATATGAAATTTCTTACCTTGCTTTTTTCCCTACCCGTTGAGGTGTTAACATACTTTTCAGAGATTGTATTATCCCCAGGAAATGGTGTACCAGAAGCACCAATATTTTGAGCATATTTCCAGCCCTATGTGTTTGTATTTCAGCACTTCATTCCATTAACTGTTGTTCTTGGTAAGAGAGGTGGCTGAAGATAAATCTCAAGGAGTTTTGATTGATATATATATATAACTCTCTCAGAAATTAGCAGGGTTTTCATGGGAAAATTGGAAAGGTGAGTGGACTTAGTCAAAGCAAAGTCAAGAACACCTTGGAAATTTAAACTTTTTCTATAAACAAAACTAAGTAAGAACTTGTAAGTCTGTTTCTATTTTCAAATCTCTTTCAACTTATGTTCATTCTTGCATAGGTAAACATGGGCATGTGTCATGCATATTGCAAAATACAGTTTTTAATTTCCTGGAGGCAAGATTATTTTTTTCTTCCAAAATTACTGTTTTGTTAAGGCCTAATAAGGACTTTTATTAGTATATTGCTACTTTTGGTGTGTTATTAGTAGATGGCTGTTAGTAATTGCTGTGGTTGTGATCCTTAGATTAGCTGGTGGTATGTTGATTTTAGAGAATTATTAATATAATGAGTGTACCACTAACTGGGTTGAGGGAGTTATAAATCAACATTTAAATCAAGTTACTAAATTATCTTTGAAGGCGTGCCACTTGCATGACCTTAATTAGTGTCAATTGTAGCTATTTACTGAACTTTCTTCGGGTAGCATTCCTGAAGAAAATCAGGACATTTTTCTTAAATTGGAAAAAAAAAAATACTTTCTGAATTTCTTACAGATGAAAAGTACCCCCAGTCTGCAACAGCTCATCACCGGGGCCCAAAATGACAGTGAAACTCAGAGCAAAAGTAGTGGCAAGGAGGAAGACGACATGACAACCAGTCCCACAAGTGATACAGTTTTCTGTGATGGCAGAAAACATGTAAGTTAAAGGTGAAACACAACAGAAGAGGTGTTTAAGGCGAACAGATATAAAAGCTTGTGCAGAGTGTTGGCGTATTTTGGATTATATTACAAAATGAAAGAGGAATTGTGCTTCAGTTTGTATCTGATGAAAGACTGATGCCTTTGGCACAGTCCTCATAGTAACACTGTGAACTTTTTGAAGCATAAGGCAAATTAATGGATAATTGATGGATATATCCACTGATAATGAATAATTGATAGAACAGCTTCTTCTGAATTTTGCAAATGCAACTAACATTCTTCCCATTTGATTATTAGGATCGGGGTAATGAATGTGGTGCTTTCTCACCTACTATCTGGCTTTTTCTCTTCAAGCTTCATTTGCTAGAAGGGTTTTGTCAGTCTGCAAGAACTGTGGTATTGGAAATGTCAGTGGAAATTCAAATGTCAGAATGTGAATGAATGAAGAGGAAACTGACAGTGATGGAAGCCAGGGGAGCAGTTCATAGGCTTGGGGGATGACATTGAATCATCCTTTGTTGGATGGCATTTTGAACACTGCAAATGAGAGAGAAGGAAGCCGGTTATAAATGAATTCAGCACATGCTTTAAAGCCTCTATGATTAACTGTGGAAGCTAATTTCTCTCTATTAGTGAGAGATGAGGTTAAGCAAGGTTGAAGTATCCAAAGAATTCGTGACTGATCTTGTAAAGAAGGGAACTAAAATGACTTAGGGAATCAAAATTAAACCAGGCTGCTCACTTGACAGAGAAGCAGAAACACACACAGGGACCTCGGTGCTCTCTCATAGTTTACTGCACTGTGGAGTCTGAGGTGTTAAGCTGACAAAAGGAAAACAGTTTTGTATTACATTTGTGATTCTAATGACAACCCTTTGAGCTGGGCTATAGAAAGCTCAGGCTTAAAACTGAAATATTTTCTACTGTCTTATAAAGGTGGAGGTCAAATTCCATTAAACTTCCCTTTATGGGTAATTGTTGGATGTTGAAGGCCATTCCATAAAAAATATATCTTCCAAAACTTCGGATGGCGTTGCTTCCAGTCACGCCAGCAGAAGTACGATACTTTAAGTCATTGCTAAATCCTTGCTCACGGAACCAAAAGTGGTGTCTGCCACGTAGAATGTATGGGATGCCTGATCAGGTGTGAGGCATATGTAATGATATTCAGTCCAAACATCATTAATCATAACACCTCTCCAGCCTTCCTAAATAAATAGGGTGTTCTGTGGAATAAGTATTGGGGACTTCCGCAAAACTTTTTAGGACGTATGACCTTAGGAAAAAGCTCTGTTTGCGTTCCATTACCATAAAGGATTTCGGTGGAAAATAAGCATTTTCTGGTCTGGTGAATAAAAATGTGTCAGTGAATGAAAGAGCAGAGCTGAATGAAGTTGCAAGGGAAATTGATTACACTGATACACTTGTGGAGGGAGCAATATTATATGCAACAAGTATCAGGTCAAAACAGTCCTTACACTTCTTTTGACTTCCTCAGTAAGCATTCTAACCCTTCTTTTGACACGTGTGTGTGTTGCTTAGAGCTTGAAAGAGAGAGCGGATAGCCTCTTTAATAAATCTTTTGGTGTGAATTGAATATTTGGCATGCTGTACAAAGGAAGAAAAGCATCTCCATAGAAGAGAGATATGATCTTGCAAACACTGCTTTGCACTCGTAGCTGCTGGTTGTGCAATGCAGAACTCCTTGGTCAACCAGTCTTGTGTGGGTTGGTGTTTATTTTCAGGGGGAGGAGTGATCTAACACAGATCTCTTAGCAATCTAGGGCAGTGTTGCTGAGAAACTGATCACAACAACAGTGGTGCCTTCGTGACAAATGCTGTGTAAAAAGTTTCTAGGGCTCACCTTAAAGAATATCATTATGAATGAATGGAGACCAAACTGTTCTGAGTTGATAATTTGTTACAGTGAAGGCAAGAACCCTAAAGTTACATGTCTGGGCTGGGCCACACAAAGGATTAGTCTCTTCCTTCTTTGCAATGTCCTGTAAATGCTAGACACAAGTACTCTTTATGTGTGTGGATGGACCATATATAAAGCATCCAAATCTTTGCCCAAAAGGTGAAAGTAGATGAAGGGAGAACAAAGTGGCTGAGGTGAACTAGGGAACATCATCTTTATGCACCCACATACAACAGCAGGAAGTATTCATGTTTTAATCTCTCCTGAATGGTCTACAATGCAGAGTACATCATTTTTATATAGAATTGGGACATCTTGTTAAGTATTTACTGGATGTGCAGGCCACTTTGGTATTTCCTCTAATACATGGTAGAACCGAATGTCTTAGTAGTGTGCCCTATTATGAGCTATGTGTTAAAAGCAGTCTAATTCAATGGGTTTTTAATGTTTTTAGATTTCAGAGGGTTTTTTCATTCCCTTTCAGATATTTATCCCATTTTGCTCATGGGAAGCGACATAGCAGTTTTATATAAAGACAGTTTCTAGATCTAGAAGTTACTTAAAGTGTTTTCTCAGCTTAGAGAGTTTACTGAAGAGAAGGGGGCAAAGCAGGAGAATTGCAATTACTGTCGTAATTTTCAGGGGTGTTATGAAAGCAACGGAATGTTTTAAAGAGATTACCTTAAATTTCATGATTTGCAGTAGCTTTACAGTCATATTCCTAAAGGTACTGACTATTGAAATAAATGTTTTGTCCTGTTTGATCTGAAGCTGCTTTTTTACCAGACATTTATCTTTTCTTAGGGGAGTTTGTATAGTCTTAACAGCACTTGCACTGAGTCTGGCAATTTTGGCAAGGCTAACGTCACGGGAGAAATAGAGTTTGCCTTAAAGTACAACTTCAGAGCTTGCATCTTGGAAGTTTGCATCAAGGGATGCAAGAACCTGGCTTATGGAGAAGAGAAGAAGAAGAAGTGTAACCCGTAAGTATTTCTGTAGAGAAGGAGAAGAAACATAAGGAAAATATTCTGCTTTTTACAATACTTGTGTATGTTCTGAGTGAAACAGATTCATATATGATTGTATGCCGAGCTGGCACCTTCAGAACATCCAACATACACACCAACACTTTGCACCCATACACACTGCAAGACAAACAGGTTTCATACCAGTGCTTATTCCATTCTGGCCATTCTCTGCTAGGAATTCTCTTTCCCTGCCTGTGAGCAGGCAGTTGGGTATGTGTGTTGCTGGTGAGTAGCTTTGGGCTTCAGGAATAGCTGTTCAGTTTTTAGTTCTTAAGTTGTGGCTGAAACATGAGATGTCCTGTTTCTAATTCGTCTGCTGTGGGTCTCTGGGTGATTGCTGCACTACTTGGGTGCTTCCATCTTCTGTGATAAAAGTAGAAATTTCAGGTGCTGCAACGTGTTTTAAAATCTAAAGCTGTTTAATAATTATGTACCATTGTAAGAGGAACAAATATCTACTTCTGTGCATAAAATATGCCATAGAAAATTTTGGTTGGATAATTAAGCCTTAGTGATTTCTCTGTTTATCACTAAGGAGTCCTCTCTGACCATGCAGTAACCATTGATAGAATGGTAGAATCCCTACCAGGTAGAATCCCTAACTACCTGTTCTTGTCCCTGCTGTCTCACTGTATTTGAGCATTTAAGTTGAGGACTTGCAGTCACCTTCACCCAGAAGGATGATGGATTTTGTGCATCTTGCAGAGAATATTCATAAAGACAAGCTTGGTGATGAGCAGTGCCTTGCTGGAAGAGCAGCCCGTGGAGAAGGGCTGTTTGGGAGCACTTCAGAAGTGGGTCAGGGTTCTCTGAGGCCCCTGGTAATTAATCCAGGCAAACAGTTGCAGGAAGCCTAAAAGGCAATGTGGGAAGTGCTGTGTAGCAAACATTATGTTCTCTGTGGGTATGTATGTATATATTTCTGTTGGTTTCCAAGCCAACTGAAAGAGTACAGCATGCTTATTTGACATGCTTGCTGAAAAGCAGGCTTTTAACTGATGTTTAAAACCTGATGAATTATTTAGCTTATTTTCTGGTTTGAAGTCTGGCTGGCTATGTTTTAATTAAAATGATCTGGGCTCATAGAACAAGAAGCTAAATCTTCTAGTACTGGTATACTTTAAAAAGTAGCTTTACCTATGGATCAGTTTGGAAAAAGTAGGGAATATGTGTAAGTTCTGCACTGATGATATGAGATACAGCTGATTTTGTTTACCCAGTAAGTTAATCAAGAGGCTGTTTTAAAATTCATCTAAATCATAATATCTGAAATATGTATAAGTATAGTTTAAAAATGCTTTGTATTTATGTAAACAACCACTCCTTTCCCTGACAAGCTGGGAGCACTCTCTATTGCTGAAACTCTTTAGTTTTGAAGCCATAACAGAAGTACAGCCCACTGAACTGATATTAAGGGAAATAGTTAAGTATTAGTGTTCACTTGACCTACACTCGAGAAACTTTGGGTATGAATCATTGGTGCTTGATATTGGTCCAACTCAGCTTCCAGAAATTTTTTGACTGGTTTTCCTTGAATCAGTGTTAGGGCAATTTTGAGCCCTTTAGACAATCTCCCATTTTCATTCTAGTGACTGTTAGAACAATTAGCTTTTGTAAGACCTGTGAGTTAATCTGTATTATTTATATGATAATGCATTTTTTTCTCTACATGGCACCTGATGTTGTGAAGATGAGATTTTCTTCACAAACAAGCAGCAGTGATCCTAAAGTTGATTGAGTTGGTTTTTTTTTTTTGAGCACATAATGTGCTGTTTGTTTTCATTATAAAGCTGTCACTACAACTGACAAGGTGACTCCTTTAGGGGGCTGCTTTATCAGAGGCCAAGAGTATGACAACAGGATTCGTGTTCCTTCCTAATCCTTTCTCAAGTACAATGGAATTGAAACACATTAACTTGGTACATGAGGATCCTTATAGTCTGGCTGCTTTTATTGAGAAAATTTATAAATCACATTTTGCCATTTTATTGCTTGGCAACTTTCAAAGTTGTTTAAGAATTAAGAAAAATCTCCTCTCATCTAATTGTTTTTTTCATTTGGCCCTCCCTGCCCCTTCTGTGTATCTTTCTCTTTTATCTCCAAGGTATGTGAAGGTTTATTTACTTCCTGATAAATCTCCTTGGAGTAAGCGGAAGACAGCTGTCAAAAAGAGCACGGTGGAGCCAGAGTTCGATGAGACGTTGAAGGTAAGGTTTGCAATTCCATGCTGCTACGTGTGCTTCTCCGTGGCACAATCCTGCAAGTTCCAAACCGACCTGATGGGGCAAATTTAGGAGTCTCTGACAGTAATAATTTTAAAAATTATGTTTTTCAGTCTAAATAAGAGAGAGTTGCTTTTGGAGCTGCAACAGTAAGTTGCAAACCATTAGAAAAGTCTGCCTTTGTCCAAGAGAGTACTTTTAGTGAATACTAAAAGTATTGTTCTGATTTACCGTGTGGCAAAAGCAAAGTGTCTTCCATAGATGCTTTTCCTTGTACAGTCAGAAACTGGGTGCAGAACAGCTGGAATTTTACACAAGTATCCCTTTCAAGTGATACCCCTTTGGTCAGTGCCACTGGAAGTGTCTCTCTAGAGTTAACTGTGTGCCAGCTGAAATCTCTAAAGCACTGTCTGCTTCCTTTTCCCTGTGCAGCTGATGCCAGGCCGTTTCTTTGCACTGTCTGATTTCAAACGTTAATAATTCCACAGAGAAGAGTAGTTATGATTTCAGCTCCTTAATGCCTTTCAGTACTGCTTCTTGCATCCTTGTTAGAATTGTGCATAGGGAACAGGAGCCATTACTCCACAGACACTTCATGAAATAAGAAGCTGAGTATTGTCAGCTGGGTTAGCCTGCATTAGTTGGTTGTTCTCGGCTTTCCCAGCTCCACTTTTGTACTCAGATCACTGTAAACCATTTTTTTGTGTGTGTGTGCTGTGGTGAGCTGCAGTAGAAGATAAGATGATGAGTTCTTCAGTAATATATTGTCTTGGAAGAGACATGAAACAAAGTTAGTGGAGGGGCAGACTTGTAGTGTTGCTTCTTGAACTACACAAATGTTTCAGTGTTACCCCCAGCTCTTGGTGTGTATGAACATCAAGAATCAGTAGTGAGTGAAACAAGCAAAATGTTTGTAAAGACCATAGTTAAAGTTTCATAATAACAAAAAAAGGATTTTTGTAATATATATGGTTCTTAGACAGCCCACGACCTGTCTGTAGGGTTTAAGTTGGGAGAAAAAAAGAGCCAGAAGTTGAAATCATTGGTCCGAATTTTACAGTCCTTTTTCAATGCCAGAGTCCTGCAGAAGTGATAAAAGGTGAGTGAGAACCATGCCTGAGCTGGCTGCATAAACTCTAAAGGTGTTTACTTAGAAATATTTAAAAGTAGTTTAGTTATTAGTTTATTAGTTTATCCAGAGTAGCAAAAACAGTCAAAAGTGCATAGCACTACTGAGGTAAACTCCATCATGACACTGAGATCCAACTGGGTGGGATTCAGCTGCAGGTTAAGGCACCTGCATTTAGAGGTAGCTGCATGTGTGAGAGCTGTGCAAGGGCTCTTGGCAGTCGCTGGGGCTCAGGGTGACTCAGGGTGATCAGCCACAGAGCCCACACCCGGCTTGTGATTCAGCAGCCTAAATATGGGGACTGATTTCCTTACCTGTGCCATTGCCTCCAGCTTTCCATGCAGGTCACCTGTGGTCTGGGTTTGCCAGTCTCAGTGGGTATATTAGATACCCAGCAGTGTCTCAGAGGGCTCTAACTATGTTTGGAGAGTGGATCAAGGCTTTAATTAGCGAGCAGCTGAATTGCTTCCTTGCCCCTGCTGACTGCATTAAGTAATGCCCACTGACCAGAATGGGAGTTTAAGCACCATCATTAGATGTCTTCATCTTGAACTGGCTTTCAGAGCAGCCACGTTCTATTGGGAGTATAAACAGAAATATGTACATATATATAAAAAAACCAAAACACACATAAAAACCCCCCCCCCCCCAAAAAAAAAAACCAAACAAAAAACCCCCCCAAAAAACCCAAACAAAAAAACCACCCCAAAACCCCAGCAGAAGTGGTCAAGAGTTATTTAAAGTTCTGAATTAATAATCAAAAACTTTAGCAAGGCAGGTCAAGGTATTCCTCAAATCTTGTTTCCTATTTGAATGAGCATTATTCAGTTCTTTCAGACTGCAAAGCACACTCAGACAACATGGTTCTGTCCAGAGGCCTTCAGCCATGCTGTGCCTGGGCTTCCTGGGAGCGGGTCACGGGCATGGGCCTGCATCCATTCTGTGCCTTGCTCTGTAAATGCTGTTTCTCTTTCCAGTACAAGATTGAATACTCCCAGCTGAGAAGTCGGCAGCTTCAGATCTCTGTGTGGCATGCAGGAGCCCTCAAATACAGGGTGTTTTTGGGGGAAGTGGTGATTCCCCTGGCAGCATGGAATTTCGAAGAGGACTCGATGCAGTTGTTTGACTGGTACCCGCTCAAACCCAAGGTGACTCTTCAGTTTTTGTGCTCGGTTGTACCTTAAGAGCATGATGTAGTGAAAGCCATGAGAAAAATCACCCCTGTGAGATCATTGAGGGGAAAATGCTGTCAATCCAGCCCATTGGCAAGATATGTTGGAAACACAAATAAGCTGTGAGAAGGATGTGGAAGAGAATGATTGCAATAATGCAGACTCCTGTGTGTCCCTTTCTTCAGCTTGAGAAGCCTGAAGATGAGCTTATCCAGTACAGCGGTGAACTCCTCGTGTCTGCAAGGCTGTCGGTGCCAGCCCAGTATCAAAGTCTCCAGTTTGAAGGTATAAAATGTTCTGGCATACATGAGTGCTTAACAGTTGCTCTCAATGATCTTAGAGGTCTTTTCCAATGTAAATGACTCTATGATTCTGTGAATTCCTTGGCTAGAAAGGAATTGAGATCAATGAAGGACGGGCAAAGTGTCTGTGTAATATTCCTGTATGGATTTTTTAACAGCTACAGCAAATCATGCTTTGTGGTGTTTTATATCTTAGATTATTTAAAATCAAAACATTTTCAAGCTTTGTGTATTTGTTCTTTTTAATGCCAACAAAAGTTGTACATTATAATGGGAGCAGTATGATGCATCCAGCTGTTTTCCAAACTTGTGCCTGTCATGATGTAGAGATCATTCTGGAGGTGAAACAGCAGTTCTGCTGTCCAAGGCAGAGATTGCCAATTTAGGGAAAAAGTGGAAGTATCTGCAGGGGTACCAGACCAGCACCCTTGGCTTCCTCCAGTGGTCTCATCTTAGAGAGATTTCACTTGAAAGGTGCTAGGTTCAAAATGTAGTCAGGATTCAGTTTCTAGTAATGAAAAACTTGTAGGGCACACTAAGTATTGCTGTCGTGTGTCAGAGCAAGCACTTGCTGGTGGAGTGAAATAAACACTTTGGGAGGGAGGGATAGGAAAACCTCCTTTTCCTTACCTCCCTAGACCTTAGTGAGGTGTACAGACGTTCAGAGCTCTAATAGTGCTCTCTGTGTCAGGACCACAGCAGCAGGTAGAGACCAATAGGAAGCTCTAATTAGCTGTTTTGTTATTTTTGTTCCCTTTTCTTTTCCAAATGACCCCAAAGTTACCCCAAACGCAGTATCTTCCATTTTTCCTGCCTCTGCCCTCCTGTTTTGGGTCTCTGCTGTGTGCCTCGAGCTGTGAGCGGAGCAGTATCACACCATGGGCTTGGCTCTCTCCCCTGCTTCTGACTGTTCCAGAGAAATGCTTCTGTGTGTACTGCCCTGTGTTTACTTTTCACAAACACAACAGAAAGCTTTGTCTTTGGAGCAGGATCACAAAGCAGCCAGCTACTCACTGCTTGGTTTTCTTTGTGTGTGAATTATTCACTGTACAAACGTTCAAATCTTTCAAATGTTCCTAGTCCAGCCTTATGACTCCTTATCTCAGTAGTGCCACTCAGGCATTCCCCTACTTGCTTTTAGCAGCATCTTAAGCTATGAGCTGAACTAACTGGGCATTTCATGTGATAAGTGTTCCTTTTTTCAGGAAACGAAGACCAAGGAGTTCTCAACTGCCAGCTTCAGGTTATGATATTTGGGGCCAAGAACTTGCCTATACTGAGATCTGGTGGAATGCTGAACTCCTTTGTTAAAAGGTATGTCTGAGACCTAACACTTCAAATAGAGAATGTGACCCCTGTTCTGTGCAAATGTGCATATTAACATGTTTTCAGCAGGAGACTGGCTTGGGAAAGGGGCATTGCCCACACTTAGTCAGACTTTCTAGTAGTGGTGACACTTGGGTGTCTGCAGAACAGCAGCAGTTTGCAGGGTGATGACAGGTCCCACCTGCCCTTTTGGTCTTGAACTTTAGATTTTAATTACGTCATTAGATTTAGAGTTCACTAGTTTAAGTATGTGCTCTTAGATATTAGGGGAGGGGAAAAAAAGGTGCAAATAAAGAGGATGTTGTCACAGTTTCAGCTGTGCCTTTGCAGAATTAGGGATAGCTCTGGATACACTGAAACTTTTATCCTCTTCATTTTTGACATTTTGAAAGAGAAGGAACTGAATTTTTCTTCAGTGAAGAAGAACTGAGCAGCTTGTATGTAGGATTGTTTTACTTCCTTGCTGTCAGGCATCAGATGCCACTGGAAGTATGAAACTTAAATCTCATGGAGCCATTTCACCTGTTGTGGCACCCACCTTTGGTGAAGTGGATGAGCATTTCATCCTGAAGGCAGGTTTCAGGCACTGGTGGGTAGCAGCAAAGATGCCTTCAGCAGTCAGTGACAGCAGAGTCAAAGCAGACTACAAGAGCCTGCTTGCACCTGCACTAAAGGCTGGCAGGAAAAGGTGCAAGTCCCAAAATAAACACAAGAGCACCATGCTCTACCTTACACTAAAGCTGAACTTTTTTGCTATTGAAGGCAAACCAAAGGGCCCTAGTTGGTTATTGAAAATGTTCCATTTTCTGGTTGAGAAATCAGTAACCTTGCTGAACTCTTAATTTTTTGGGGGAAGTTGTCTTGTCCTTCCAGACCAAGCAGAGGTAAAGCAAAAGTCTCCTGTCCTGAAGAAAGAAGCCTGTCCACAGTGGAAACACTTGTTTGTCTTTGATGGTGTGACCCCAGCTCAGCTACAGCAATCATGTCTACACCTGACTGTCTGGCACAAGTCAACTTTCAGCTCAAGTGATCAATTCCTAGGAGGAGCCAAGCTTGGTGCAAGTAAGTTCTTTATCACTAAAAGTTGAAAGTAATTTGGGAGAAAGCTTGTTTAGTTTACATCCCAAGCAATAATAATTACACTGTGCTATTTATTAGCTGCTATCATGTGCCTAGGCAATACAGTCTCGGCCTCTGTCCTAAGCAACTTGCAGTCTTGGGCTCTGATCCTGCAAGGACTGATGCAGGTGCTTCAGTTCAGGTCTGTGCAGAAGATAAAGGTTGTCAGTGGAAATTTTCAGGAAAGCCATTTGTTATCATGGTGATTTTTGGGGTCAGAGCCATGCTAAGACAAGCACAGAAATGGTGTGGCTCTAACTCACACAGAGCTCTACATATTTTTAAAGACTTATGCCTTTGTTTTCTATGAATTGGCTTATTTTAAATAACTTCTCATCAAAAGGAAGCAGAAGCACTAATCATCTCATAGACTCCAATCTTGCTTATGTTTGTGCTTATTATTTTACATCCACAAATCAATCCAATCAAATAAATACAAGAGGTGAAACTTGCTCCAAAGGGGCTGTTGGATGTTTGAAGTTTTGGCCTCTGCTCTAACAGAAGAGTGAGCTTTCTTTCTCAAGGCTGAGCAGGGTCTGAGAAAACCTCTGCTCATTGCATAGGCCCTGTTTCACTGCAGTTGAGCAGGGAAGCACTGTCCCTTGAACGCTGCCCTACAGTCTCCCACCCCTGTCCTCCCAGTGAGTTCCATGCCGTGGGTTTCAGTATTTGAGAGGAAAGGGTCAAATGTTGTTTTGGTATCAGATGTGCTTTACAGGAGTATTATCACTGGTGGTAACTCAATGTCCTGCAGGCTTCCTCATGACCTTTTTTTGCTTATCCTAGCCAGCATTTGCCTTTCTGCTAGAACAGGGACTATCTGCTTGTGAGTGATCCAAGCCCTAAGCCTGGAAATGGCATTGAAGGCAGTGGACATGAACTGGAGCAGGAGACTCAGTGCCATTCTGCTATTTATGAGATGCACACTTGCTCTTCTGCTTTCAGTCATACAACCAACAACTTTTTCTTTGCTGCAGGTTGCACTCTTCAGAGAGTGATTCCAGTTTAACAGGATGTAAATAATAGTTCAAAAGTATAAATACAGTTTATTGCAATTGGTGCCTTAGGAGCTCCAGAACAGCTGAAATTAGTGTAGAAGCGGGTGAAAGGGGTGGCCAGAAGTTGGGTAAGGCCAAGTGAAAAGTAACTCTGTGATCTTTCCTTTTGCTGTCTTGCAGAGGAATTGTTTGACCCTATGGACCTTGTGTCTCAGGCAGTGCTCCAATGGCAGGAAGTGCTCTGCAACCCAAACACGTGGATGGACTTCACACTTGTACTGCATTCAAATAAGGAAAACTTTAAATCATGAGAGATTATCGCACGACAATTTTCCTTCCCCATGTCTGATGTTTTAAACTGAAATGGTGCATACACTTCAGGTCTGGGAAAACATAGATGCTGTTGCAGTGTATTCCAGTTTTTGGGGAATAGAATTATGTATTTGAACATGTGTAACAGTCTGAATGTTTTATTTCTTCAAAAGTTAAGGCTTTAACCTGTGTCTCTCGCTGGAGTGTAAGGATAGTATTGTTCCTTCAGGAGTGACAGCCTCAGTTTGAGATGCATTATGCTGACAAAGCAACAGGAGCCAGACAATCTGCAGCTTTCTATTTCCAGGCCTAGCGGAACTGTTACTATTGAACTTAAAGCACAACAGGGACTACTTCAGAGAAAATAACTGTTACAGCAAGAAAGTTACATTATTTCACTCTGCTGTTGCTGTTTTAGCCACAGAATTTAAAACCAGCTTATCTCTGACTGCTTGCTGCAAATGGGTGATGCTAATGCCTCTGTGCTTCAGCATTATCTACACTGCCACTATTTCATGTGACCCTAAAAAGCTTTGGCCTGTGGCCACATCTCTCAAACGTGTGCTATAGCATATAGTGCTTAGAAAGTTAAATGTATAAATTCTCTGTCAGTAGCAGTGTGGGACTACAGCCAATGGAATAAGGGTGGGTGTAACAAGCTCCTTCTTATCAGTTGCCACTGTAAGACAGAATTAGCAACTCTGATCCGTAGGGTTGTACAGCACAGGGCAAGAGTTTAGCCAGGTTTGTAAATGCTTCATGTGGGGAAGCTTAGGGCCAAACTCCTGGGTCAGGTTGCCTTGCCTTGGATGTAGCTTTACAGTCAGCAGAAACTTCTTGTGTGCAACTGTAACAAGCGCTGCTGTGTTATACTTTTAGTCCTTACTGCAAGGATTCCCCCTTCTTCCTTTCTAGGTCAGTGTGGCTTTTAAGTATTTGACCTTTAAAGACACAGGGACTCAAGCTAAGCTCAGGAACTAAGAGAGCAGTAGCACAACTTACACCCCACACAAGAAACACTTCACTCCATCGCCTTTGTTACTTTGCAGATCTTTTATTTAGATGGTTGCTGCTGCAAATAAAAAAAACCCCACACAAGATTCAACTCAGGTATAATGCAGCATAGATATTGTAAATGGAAGAGAAGAGGTGACAACATACTGTATCTCACTTTCTAACAGATTTTCGAGGAAAAAGGGGAGAGTGGGGGAAGGATGGTCACAGAAATGCTCTCTACTAGAGAGAATACAACTGTGATATAAACAAGCAGTCCCTTCATCTTTGGAGTCTGAAACTTTAAATCAAACATTTAAAAAAATTAGAAAATTTGTTAGAAAAATAGGTGCAGTAAAATTGTATATATTGGATCATGTGTACATATAACAGTTTCCATTAAGTAAAAAAATGATCTTTACAAATAATGCTTTATAGTAAATAATCAGCTGCACTGTATCAGACTACAGCCTTGTTTAGGCATTTTTACAGATGCAAGTCGTATTAAATCTGAAAAGTAACAAAATATACAGAGCAAAACTATTTCCCTTTAGCTAGTACTGCAATTCACATATTGCATGTTTTATATATATATATATAAATACTACATTCTAACTGATCAGTAATGAAGCTGGAATGCAAACACAGTGGTGTCATAGATTCCAGGAGTATTTGCTACTTGTTACATGAAGAGGGTATCAGTGTCCCTATGCCACTTCTGAGCCATCACTGCACAATTTCTCCAGTTGAGAACAGCAACCAGAAAATAGCTAATTTCTACACGAAGTAGTTCTGAGGTGTTGTCAGTTCTTTTGTGTGGGGGGGGCAGGGGAGAGGGAACATGGGCATCAAGACCAAGGAAAACCAGGGTGTACAAGCATCTGGGTATGGAGGTACAACACCCATCCAGGTGCTTGCAAATCCTGAGTTCCACAACCTGTCTTCTCAGCTGTCACACTTCACACTGTAGCTAATAATACAAAGACATATGGCACAAAATTCACCCACAGATGTTTATCTCTTAGACCAGGCTGAATCCAGCACCTGCACAGGACACACATCTTTAAATAGAAGCATGGCCTGTTTAAATTTGTCTTGCTTAAAGAGAGATGTGACATAAGGCCTTTTGGCACTAAGCAAAGGCATGAGCAAGTTACCAGGATCTGTGGTACGATAAGTTTCAAACTATACCAAATTTCACAGAAGGTTCAGAATAAAAGGGAGATTCAAACACCTCTGGGTTTAGAGAACATTTGTTAAGTGTCATGCAGTGACCCCTCCTTAGGGAAAAAAAAAGCCAAACCAAAAAACCAATACAACAAAAACCCCAAAACAAGAACACAGCATTAAGATCTGCCTTTCCCACAGTCCTGTCTTCTTACAAGTATCTTTACATTGCCTCAAACTCGTCAATTCTCTGCTTGGTGTTGCCTTGCCGGATCTGCCGCAGTGTCTTGTACTTGTCCCGTCCCTGGCGCATGTTCTCCGAGTGGATGATATCGTTCTGGGTCCTCTTGTTCTCATCTCGAGCCTGGGCCAGCTCATCTGTCAGCGCCTGCCAGATGAAGAGCATTCAATACAGGTTAGATGGGAGAAGCTCTCAGCTCCTGACAATTGTGTTCTTGGGGGGGAGCTGACAGTTGTTAATGCCTGAACAGAGCAGTGACATGGATACAACACAGGCTTTCTGTAAACACTATGGATGATTTCAGCAATGTCAAAGCTTGAGCAATGAGAGTAATCTTTATATATCTTGCCTTTATTTCAAACTTCCTACAGGAACTGTAACCAAAGAGAAACTGTCCTGCTTTTTGTGTTTAACCAAGTGGTTAAAGGACCTGTTGCCCAGGAATGATTGTTTCAATTGTTCTGCCTCCTCCAAGCAGTGCCTTACCCTCAGCTGGCTCTGTACACGCGCGTTCTTCTCCGCCTCGGTGATGCGCTTCTCCTCGTTGCGGTCATTCCTGATGCCCTCGCTGGAGAACTCAGCGCTGTAGGCAGAGTACTCAGAGCCCTCATCTTGCAAGTTGTCGTGGACATGGTAATTCACTGGCTCATAGACAGGGGGTGGGGGTGGAGGTGGAGCAGTCATTACCAGGTGTAACTCCTCCTTGGTCTTTACCAGATCCTCCTGCGCTTCCCTGGCCTTTGGAAAAAGAGTGAAAAATATTTTAAATGCATTTCTTGCTTTAAATCAGCTTAATGAACATTTAAATGCTTATCTTCCCAGTTTTTTCATTTTCCTATGAAAAGCAAGAGAGAATTAATAGACCACCATCAGCTGCAGCCATTTATTAGAGAACTTTTTTTTTTTTTTGCTAGCAATGCTATCATCATCATCAGCCACTGTGTAATGTTCAGGGGTCTGAACAAAGAATATTCTTCCTATAAAACAGCCCAGGAAAAGGTTCTATGGAAAGCTACAGTTATCTTCATTCTGTTCTCCATCTGAAGAGCTGTAGGCTGAAGACACGTGTTCCACAGAGTAAGAACTTGGGAACCTGAGTTGGCATTTTTAATGCAATTACACTCCAGGCAGTCACATTCCCTGCTACTGCAGTGGTTCTGCCCTCCCATGTGTTGCTGAGGGCACTGGGAGCACCAGCACTCCGAGCCTTGTGTGGTTTGTCTTTGGTTTTAGTGCAACACTTTATTAAACTCTCCTGATCCAGGCACCAGGAAGCCACTGACAACAGCACTCGCTCCTCAAAACAGAGACCTGCAGTGTGGCTGCCTCTGCAGCATTTTCTCTTGACTGATGTAATGCTTTCAGACATTATATCATGGATTACATGCATTATTTATTCACGGTCCCCTTCCTCTCCAAGGCTCCAATACAATGATCATATTTTTAGGTTTTATACGGGCTTTCATTCTGACTTTTGACTGAAGGGCTGTTAGAAGAAAGGTGTTTTTGCAGGCATATTGCACATTCATCACAAGTTTGCCCTTCTTCACTGCTGTACAGATGTTTGCTTCCACATGTTTGAAAAGCCACACCAGGCTAAGCACCACAGGATGCTCTGCTTAAACACAGAACTTTAGAGCAACTTGTAAAGCAGATACTCACTCTGATTTGCCACTCTTCAACCTCACTCTCTTTACGCTTCCTTGCCTCTTCAAGAAGTGCTATCTTGGCTGTGTACTCTGCAAGCTCTGTAGCCTGTTGAATAGTAAAATGGGAATTGTAAGGACTCTTAACCCCCAATCCAACCAAAAAACCAAACACAACAAAAACACTGTTAATAAAGACTGAATAGGAAACTAAGAACTAAAAATTAGATTGCTTATGATAGAAACCAGCGCCACAATGATGCCATGGCACGGTCCAGTACTTCACTGCACTAAGTTTTTCCCTGGACACGATGGCTTTGCCTTACTCGAGGGCACAGTAACATGCCTCTGTATCCTGTTCTCAAAATAACTGGGTCTTACCAGCTGTTCCTGGCTCTTCATCTGGTCCTTAGTTTGTCTCTCCAGCTCTTCCTTGGCCTGCAGAGCTGCCAAACGGTCAGCTTCCAGGCGTTCTGCCTCCTCCTGGGCTCGTTTCCTCTCCTCCTCCAGCTGAATGGCTCTTTGGATCTGATCTGACAGCTCTGCAGAGAGACAGATCAATGGGGTTAGTCCACAAGTCTGGTTAAAGCTAAGGAACTTCAGTCTCTTAGGTAACTGCAGAAGTCATGACAGGACTTTACTCCAGTTTGCAATACTCCCTTCACTGTGCACCTCAAAGTAATTATTTGCATAACACACCAAGTAACTGGATGCAGAAGTAGTCAGATGCACACTGTAATTAAATCTTCTGCAAGATGTTTGTACTGAAGTCTATAACGTTGACAAGACCCTGCTGCCCTTAACTGATGGTTTGCTGCACGGACCAGGTGTTGCTGCCTCCAACGTGCTCTTCTTGTGCATTGAAACAGAAGCTTCCATTTCACTGGGAAGACTTGTTCCCAAAGTACTTCTTCTGTTAGGAGTTAGTAAAAAGCACTTGAGGGCTGAACTCTTGCTCACTGCTGCAAGAGGCCGTGCTACTTAAATCCTCCTGGCAACAGGGCAGAAGAGAGTTCCTGCCCTTTGGTTCCCAATTAAATCTGCAGATTTTATGCTACTTTCATATTTTGGATGCACATCTGTATATTTAGCTGTATAGGCAGACATTAGTAAGTCTTGCCAAGTGATCCCAGAGTCACCAGATTTAGGCAAGGCATAGGCAGCAACCCGTACAACCCCCCCGTGGAGCACAATACATGTGGTCTGGTCAGCCAGGACAAATACTTTACCTTTCTCTGCTTTCTGAGTCTTCACTTCATACTCTTGTAGCCTCACCAGCAGCTCCTCCTTCTCCCTCAGCATTTGCTCCTTCTCCCTCTCGATTGTCTCTCTCCTTCTCTTTTCATCTTCTAGTTGTTTCCTGTTAGAAACACATTTCATGCTGGAAGCTCGCTTTCAGACCCAAGCTACTGCCAGACAAGAAAGCTGGCTGGGAACCTCTCCAGGCAGCTCAATGGGAAAGTGGCTGCCACGGAACAGGAGCCAGCAGACAGAAATAGGCCGTTCCTTCATCTCCTCAGAATTTTTGCTCAGTTTTAGATACCCTGTTTCATAAAAGCATTTGTATTTTTGTTGGTGGCCACAGAAATTTAGAACACCAAATAGCTGCCAGACACAGAGAGGAAAAACAGGACTTGTACTGCAAGGCAGAGGAGATGTAACTTTGTTACTTCTGCCATATGGAAAGTCAAGGAGGTGTGAAAACAACAGCACTGAGGGAATGGAGACAAACAATCCATGAGTACAGGAGAAAAGCAGCACGATTACTTGAATCATAAGCAACCTGCAGCCACTGGTAGAATTGCTATTCCTTTTTCCTTGCCTGTAAGAGATCTCCCAGTTCCTTCTGTCTTTATAGTGTACAGACATGTTCCCTTTTAAGGGAAGGTTTCCCCTTACTCCCAGCCATCCCATGGCCCAGCACATAAATCAGATACCAACACTCAGGAGTCAGGAAAACCCTTCTCTAGGTGCACACCACCACACCAGAGCCTGCTGTGCCTTTACTTGCACATTTCCTTGCAGCTCTTGAGGCTGCATCCAGGACAGCTGGCTGTGTAGACACAGGGCCAGGCAGGAAGAGTAACACAATCCCACTGCAGGACATCCCAATCCCCCCTGTACTGCAGAGCTCCAGGACCACACGTGCTCCTTGTGAGCCTGGGACGGCTCAGAGCCTCTCCCAAGCGAAACCCCTGTTACTGACCCCTGCCCAGCGGACACAGCTGCTTGCTGAACCCTGGCACTTCGGGGTCATCTGTTTCTGCCACCCCATGTCAGCTGCCTGCATCCAAGCCCACCTTTCCAGCTGTTTCTGGTGCTTCTCCTCCCGGGCCTGGGCTTTCATCTGCTGCACCTCAATGGTGTCGGGCTTCCTGCGCCGCATGTACAGTTCATGGTTGCCCATGCAGAGCTGCAGGATCCTCTTGTTAATTCTCAGACGAGGGGCGTAAAACACAAAGTCCTGGGAGAGAGACACCACAGTCGTTTTTTTCCAAACACGCTTTCTCTTCTCCCAGCTAACTGCAGACAGAACATCTTGCCACTAATTTCATTCTAATCCAGACATACATGCAAGACCATTTAAACATATCAGCAGGGACTGCAAATATCATCTGAAGCCAAAACTATTGTGATTTATAGTCCCCATTTAAAGTCTACATAGAATTGACAAGTTACTCTTCTAGAAAAAGCATCTTTTAGAGAAAATCCCAAGTTGGTGAAGTCTCATTTAAATGGAGATTGTTAGATGTTGCAGAAGGTTCTGGCTTGGCAGGTAAACATCTGGGCAACACACAGACCTCTAGTATTGAGTAGTGTTTCAGTTTGCAGTTTTGTGACTGAAAGATAAAGCACAAACTACAGATGCAACTTTGTAGAATTTCTTGATCTATCTGAGTCAACCTTCAAGGCCCCACATGCGTTTTTTTCAGAGAAAAATGCCTTTCAATATAATTCTTTTCCATCCCATGGCATTTCCTAGTTAAGTTGATCTAGGCTGTTACAAGAGTGTCAAATGAAAACTAATTTTTAACCACCAACCGCATGAGTTATTTGGAACATCAGGTTGCAGGCAGTAACAAAAAACAAGATATTCTAAAATTTCTGGTTCAGTAAAAAGGACATTCCCAAATTTCTTATTATCTGTCTTATAATCAGACATTTACAGAAACTATCAACCAGATTAGATCTTCTAGAAGGAAACCAGCTAAGGGAGGGATACAGAAGGCCTGAGTTCATTACCTCCCTGATGATTTTTCTGAGTCCACAACCACACACCTTTACAGCACAGTCTGAACTTACACAGTAGACAAACATCCTTGTGCTTTGGCTGTGTACTAACAGGGACAGTGGGCAAGCTGCCACGTTACCACCATAAACCAGTGCCCATTTCTTGGAATCACTCTCCTATGGATTGCCTCACTGTTAATCAGAGACGGAACCAGGAATGGAAGCACTGATCATGTTTTTAATTGCCTGAGCTCAGAAGCACAACTGTGGCTGTCTCTGGAAAGACCAGAAGTCACACTAGAACAATTAAAAGCTCCCTAAGTGGCATTAAGATGAATGTGCTGACCAAGACTGATTTTCTCTGATGCATTTCCCTAATGCACACACTGGCTGCAGAAGAGGCAGTCAGGGCAGTGTGTTGTGTTCTCCCACTAAATCCTGCCGGAGCCATTCTGAGCCGCACGGGTCTGATCCTGATAACTGTGACTGTAAGCTGCTCATCCAACCTCCTACTTCTGACAAGTAATTGTAAAAACAAACAGTTTGTGCACATTGGGATGAACAGGTCCTATGCTGAGGCAAAGCTCTCTTACATGGATGTAAATACTGAGGGCATGGATGGTGCTTGCATTTGTCATTTAAGGCCATAAGCAAGGGACAAAACATTCAAATAAGAATATAAAATAATTCCTTTCTTTCCTCATCCCCAGCCTACCCCTAGATCTCACACAACTGGGAGCATTGCACCTCAATATTTTAAAGATGACATGCTGAAGATCTCGGAGTATGTGGGCAGACAAGCCTAAAAGTTAAAAGCTTATTCTGGGCAAGGTGCCACAGGACTCTACCCTCTACATTACTGTCAATTTAAACACAGGCATGTAGAATCCTCCAAATTAAAAGGGAGCTTCCAACCCACATCTTGGTTGGACTGAGTATTTTGCTGTAGTTCTAATGCCTGCCTTCTTAAAAGGAGACACAAGCACATGAAAAGACCAAGACAACTTCCCGAATACTCAGGATTGGTGCCCAGATGAATTCTTCTTTTAGGCACAGCTTTAAACGTACCACCAGCCAGAGGGAAAAGAACAATTGACAGAGAAGGAGGAAACATAACTGAGGTTTCCAATGTTAACACCTTTCTGTACCAGGCTTTTGCAAGCCTCCCATTTCAAACTCAGTCAGATTTACTCTTTGGGGAGCGGGTGGCAAGCCGCGATGCATGTTTGGTAATTATGTACAACACATGCAAGAGGCTCTTCTATTGAGAACAGCATGTCTGACAGGCCAGCTTTCTGTCCCTGGGGAGTTTTGCTGGTTTTCATTAACAGCATCACAGAAAAAAGCTCCTCTCCCCCAGGTTCTTATCTGAGGGAAGGAAGAAATCCCTGCAGCACACTGTGCATTAGTATCCTTTAAATTACTGGGAGGATCTTTTTCTGTTAGAGATATTTATAAGCCATCATCCTTTGCCAAAGGCAGGCTGCTTATTATTTCTCAGGGCTGTACTTACCCACCAAGGCCAAGTACTGGGGTGGGGGAAGAGCAGAGGAGGTCTTTCTCAACTACTCAATAATTTCACAAGACTGACAGAATGCCATCCACCTATACCAGTTATTCCACCTTATGTTCTCAGCAGGTCAAAGTAAGTTTCTAAGTCCTCACTAAAATAACTATGAAAACACACTTTTAAGTATTGAAAAGCAACACTCACAGGTACCTACATTTCAATTCTCCACCAGAGTCATATCCCTGAGATTTACCTTGGTGTTCAAGAAAGTCAATGAACACCACATTTTACTCTGTCCGAGTGCGGAAGGGAGCAGTGATGGATGGGAAGCCGTAAGTGCCCATGTGGTTTTGCAGTAGCATTTGAACTATTTTTGTAATTTTTTTAATGAACATTTTTAATGTTTGAGGTTTTTTAAATGAAAAACAAAAATAAAATTTACCTATCAGCTTCCATGCACTGAAAGAAATGCAGAGAGGACTCTCAGAACTAACAAAGAATTTCAAATTTGAGCATGAAGTTACCTAGTTTGCTACAAAAAAAGGACTCTGCAGTTGTAAAATCCTTATATTTTTCCACATTAGCTATCACTATAAGCCCTTCATTTATGGTGCACAGAAAAACAGACAGCTCTAAATACACTCTAAATATGAATGTTTATTTTGCATCTAGAATATCTGAGGCGTTCTCCTCTCCCAAGACTACTTTATTTTGAGATGAAACAGTATCACTTGTTCATATGCAATTATCCAGGAATCCCTTCTAGATATACTTACTGGTGCCTTCTTGTCAATAGGCTTTATAACAAACTTCTTGTCATTGAAAGAGATGTTTCTGATTTCGCTCCAGGGGAACCCAATCTTTGGGGTCAGTCTGGAAAGAAGAAAAACTTGTTTTAAGAGATGATGCAATAAACATTTTTCCCCCATATTGCTTCTAACACACAGGCTTGGTAGAATGCAATGCTTCACAAAGCTTTCCCAACAGAGAGAAGACAGTAATTGAACCAGAGTACCACAGGGAATAGGAAAAGAAGCCCAGTAACCTCCCTTACTGAGTCTCTTCTAATTTTCATCAGCCACCCTACTGACCTTTGACTATGTAATAGGGATGGTCTCTACTGAAGCCCCATGCTCACCTGCTTTTGAACTTGTTTCTTTGAAATCCGGGCCCAAAATCCACAGCATGCAGATGCTGTGTGCAGTGCTTCCCAGAGGCCTCTCGCACACCATGGGAGGCGGAAGCCAAAGTAAGGGAGCTGCTCCCCACGCCTTACAGCAGCCACAGGCAAACCTACCCTGCCGTGCTACAGCGAGCCCAGCCACCTCCGTGCTGCCTTCCGTCTGAAGTGCTGGACAGGCACAACTGGGAGGGGATTTATTTTCTTTTGTTTCACAGAATCACAGAATGGCTCAGGTTGGAAGGGACCACAGCAGGTCACCTGGGCCAACCTCCCTGCTCAAGCAGGGTCATCCTGGAGCACATGGCACAGGATTGTGTCCTGAATATCTCCAGTGAGGGAGACTCCACAACCTCTCCGGGCAACCTGTTCCAGTGCACGGTTACCTGCACACTAAAGAAGTTCTTCCTCACATTCAGGTGGAACTTCCTGGGCATCAGTTTCTGCTCCTTGCTCCTTGTCCTATTACTCGGCACCACTGAGAGCAGCCTGGCTTCATCCTCTTGACCCCCTCCCTTCACATATCTCCTCCCCTAGATTACAGGCAAGGTTAGTAACAAAGGGCCCCGTTCTTTCCTTCCATACAAGCTGCTCTTTCAGCCCATCCCATGAGTCACCAAGCGGAACTTTACTCTCTGGTCATGCAACGAGCTGTGCCACGCGGCTCCCCACCACTGAACAGCTCCCCTATGAAGCAAAGGGCAAGATTCAGACTCCCAGCTCTTCCTCGCTGCTGAGGAGTCCAGGTCTGTTGATTTGTTTGAAATTGTTTCTTTAAGACTCACTAGACATTTTAGATTTTCCTCTGCCTTAATTTCTCCAGACTCTTGCATATAGAAAGCATCCAGTTTGTCATGAGATCAAATGTTTCTGAGCCATTCCAATACTTCACCTTCACACACCTGATCAGCTCTGCAGCCAGCTCTAACGTTACAAGGACTCGTGTATTTGACTGTAATAAAATCCTTTAATTCCCCCAACCAAATATTTTATTTTTATACTTAATATTCACATTATTATTCTTTTATTCCTCTCTTATCAAGGGAGGGTATATTCTCTAGAGATAGCTGTTAATAATTAAGAATTGTGTCTTACATAAAAGATAATATCAATGAGCAATCTTCTTGTTATTGTCTAACCCCTCCAACATATGTGTGTCTCTGTCACAATTATTCTTGCAAATGATTTTAAGACACAAGTATTTAATGTTTAGCACTTAAAGAAATGTCTATCATCACAGTGGACCACTCAAATTCTGTAAGAATTCTATGGAGCACACTGATTAAAGAAAAAAAGAGCAATTTTGGGAGGAATTTCACTCATTGTCAAAGAGATGGAAAGCTACTACATCACAAGATTTTGCTGGGTCCAAGCACAAAAAAACCCCCCTTGCTTTGTTTAAATTCAGACATCAAGAATAAAATTCATCCTCTTCAGAACTTTCCACTCCCTAACCTCTAACTCAACTGCAAGATTATGCAACAGTGTGTATGTGTGTGTAACATTAAGAACTGTAAAGAAAATTATTTGATTAGACTAAGATTAACTAATTACTCCAGCCTCCATCACATTAGTACAAGTGCTTAAATCCTAGATAATACAGTATGACAGACAACTAAAATAATTCACTCATTAGTAAATTCTACTGCAGATTCTCCTCTTTAATGCAGGAAAAAAAAAGCTTGAATACACCTTAAAAAAAAAAACTTGAATACGGGACACTGACATGCACTGCAGTGCAGAGGCTCACACACCTACAGCACAGCCTCATTTTCCTCAAGTTGAGCTTCAACAATGAAATCTCTGCTTTTTCACCTTTGCCCTCAGTCCCCAAATTTTGCACCTGCAAACCAGAGGTGCCATACACATCAGTATTTTTCTAGTCCCTATATCTGCTGGAAAGACTTAATTATATAGTGGCAAGAGTTACAGCAGAAATAAGCAGTTTATTCCAGCACTGTATTTGTTTTGCAAATGCTCTTGATAGCTCTTTACAGTCAATGGCTACACTCTGCTTCTGCAGCTCGAAAAACCTGTTTGTGTGACCATGGTTACATAGCAAGACCAGTCATTCAAGACTGAAGTATTACATGAGCGAAACTACTTTTCTTTCAAGTGACACTCCTTGTTTTCTGGGTGACAGCACATATTAGCATTGCAGAAAAGACTGCCTTTCTCTTTGCCTTATCAACAGAAGCTCCAGAGAGTTCCAATTAATATTTGGGTTGCATTCAAAGCTTTTTGGAGGCAAAGATGTAGAACAGGTGAAATCCCTTCTGTATTTCAATGATAGTCTGTTACAGATTAGTGACATGAAACAGAGATTTGAAACATCAGGGGAAGGAAAAGAAAGCAGTCTAGACAGCAGTGCTCCGTCTAAAAAATATCTATTTTAACTCCCTTCAATCCCTCAGTTGCAGAGTATTAGAAGAGACTAGCAGGTTTAGACACAGCTGTTCTCACCTTCTTATTATGTTTATTTATAGATGTAGTCTATCATTTCCCACCTACTATCCAATTAATAATGGCTCTGCCTTTACCAGAAGGGCTGATTAAAACTATGCATACCTCAGCAAGCCCTCATTTCATTCCTTGTTCACAGTAACTATATAGGTTAGCTCCTCCCTGGGTTCTGGGTGTCACCCGGCTTTGCTTTTGTGTCCACCCCATAATCTGCCTTTTTCAGGACCAGGCAGCTGCACACACATCCATCATTAACTTCAGGACAGGAGTGTCCTTAGGTGTCTGAACACTGCAGATACCTTAGCCTAGCCAGGTTCTTGTGTTGTAGCCACTGATGGCAAACCTGGTGACCTGACTCAAGGAAAAGCCTGGTAAACTCCTCAGTTCAGGGTTCAGCTCCACCACTGCACACGATTATGAAGATGGCATTGTACAACTGACATCTCCCTTTATACAGCAGGCAGTGTTAGCAGGTCAGGAAAGACATGAAAGCACAGGTGATGTGGAAGCCCATTTCCTAGCTTCACCTTCTGATTCAAAACTCGAACACAAGCATTCCTGTAAACGAGAAATGTCCCATACCAGCCCTTTTTGGAAGATCAGAGGTGAAAACAAGAGCCTTACTTATCATCCTTTTCATAGATGTTGAGCCCCAAGGCATCGACTCCCAGCCAAAGGTCAGTTCCTTTCTTATTCTTGATTTCAAAGTAGTTGATTCCGTACATCTCCAGGTCTTGGGCAATCTTCAGGTATTCCAGCATGGCATTCTCTCTGATTGAGACGGGGAAAAGTCAGATAAATGAGAAACCAACATCTGCTCTATCTCGGAAAGCACAAACACCTCAGAAGGAAAAATGTATTTTTTCCTAAACCTCACTTCAAACACAGAAGTTAAAACTGAACATTCACCATTTGGGAGTCACTTTAGAAGTTATGATACCACATCCATGAGCACACACAGACAGCGTATTCCCATTTACCTGGTAAATTCCCATCCCTAGTATTTCCAGACAGAAAACTAGCAACATTCATCTCTCTCAGCATTCATCCTTGTCTCACAGTACAGTGAGTAGGAAAGGTATAGTACCTGAGCTTTCCCCATCTGTCAGTGGAAATGCTTCAATGACTCTAAGGTTTGACGTACACCTTTACTCTTTTTCCCCCTCAAAGCTATTACTGATACAACCTACACAGGTCCAAGATCTTCAGGAAGCCACACTGTTCTCAGCACCAGTACAAAACATACTACTGTGTTTCACCACGTGATTCAATACTGAACTAACAAATACACACCAGGAGTAGGCTCACACAGGCAGCTCAGAGTCTAAACCACAGAGTAACAAAACCATGTTGCAGAAATGCAAACTTAAGGTAATCAAACAAGCAGCAAGGTGACCAGTCCAAGGACCAACACAAAACACTCACTTGAGCATGCCACTGTGCTCAGCGTGCCACACTTGGATCCGTTCTTCCCACTGCTCTCTGGAAAGCTTATGCTGGTCCATCACCCTGTACAGGGAAACAGATATGAGCAAGATTAGATGTTCTGCAGTATCCATTGAGGGTGATCTTTGCTATAGTCTTCTTCTCACCCTGATGGAAGCCTTACTGTAGCCAAAAGGAAAACCCTACTCAGCCCAAAGATGTTCTCTGTGAAGCAAAACAACTCAGAACGAACAATAACCCTCTGCAAAGCCATTCTGGTCACTGACCAGACACACAAGAGGTAAAAGCAAAACACTGCAAACGAATCACACACATACTGTAGACACCAGGGGATTAAAGCAAAGCAAAAGTTGGTGCAATCCCTGGAATCAGACATTGCTGCAGTGTCACCAGGAAGTGTAAACAGAAGCCATTGGTCTGATAACATCCACCGATCCTGTGTGGGGATGGACCGTGTAGCTGCAAGACACGCTTTCCACACAGAAGATTTTTAGGACGGTACATTAGGATTAAGGACACCCAGCTCAACCTTCTTCAAGAATGACACATTCTTGACTTAATGCTGCTCTTTTCTTCTTAAAGAGGAGACATTCCTACTGCCACAGTTACCAGCACGGCAGCAGTGTTTAAGAAATAAAAGCTGAATACAAAACTATATTCCCTCTCTCTAACCAACCCAAGGAGAAGCAAAAACATATTCAAATATGACAGGTAGAAATAAAATAAGGGAAAACCCCAATTGTATACAATTCAATTTAAAAAAAACCCCAAATATGCTTTCAAAACAAACTCTTTGTATTTAACTAGAATGAANAAAAAAGACTGCATCAGCCAATTCCTTCACCTTTGGGGGATCAGACGCTCTGAATTGAGGTATCCAGGCTTGTGCACCTCTTTGTTGTAATCTCCAAATTTGGCCTGCACAGCATAGGAGCCAAGAAGTACTGCTGTTTCAGGAGGACAGTAGATCTCATCACTGAGGATCCCTTCCTTCACCTGCAGGAAGAACAGCTTCTGCGTGATGTCCTGAATCAGCTCTTCAGACACATCCTCTGGGAAGAACTTGGCACGGAATCTGAACTGGAGGGGATTCTCCTTTCTGATTTCTTGAGCAGAAACCTGAGGACAGAGGTGACACCACAAGTGAGCAGGTGTTTTTTTGCAAATGACAGAATAGATTGCTTTTATACAGAAAAAAGGATTTGGGGCATTTGCCATAAGAGGCAAGTCACTGGCAACTCCTTAGTGGAATTCCTTAATTCTGGCTGCTTACTGGTATGAGAACGTGGGGGAGATGCATTATGTTTTCCAACTAAGCCAGTTAAATCCTGTTTGTACAGGCAACACTGGTCACTGGAGAGTGATTTACTGTGCTCTATCAGACAGCAAACCCATCCAGCATCGTGCGTGTGACAGAGAACAGCCCCCTGGCATTAAACAGCTGTGTCACTGACTGCCCCATCAAGAAAAGCAGTTCCTGCCCTCGTAAGAGCTGGGAATACACAAACAGCAGCACATCAGAGGTGTCAGCACCCCACTGCCCAGCCTGGAAATACCCCTTTTCCGATCAGTGCACAACTGATCCTGCACTGGCAGGGCCTAAGTCCATCCTCGCCAAGGTGCTCCTCCAGCCACAGGAAGAGCAGCTGCTTCCTCCCAACAAAGTACAGTATCAAACTGCTGCTGCACACCTGGCAAATGCTTCCTGCAACTCAGAGAGTGAAAGGGCAAACTTCTAACGCGCCACACCTCACCCACGGAGATCACAAAGTTAACACTTATAAACAATCCTGGAATTATGAAAATTAGGGAACAATCAACAACAGGCATAAGGTGTATAAAGTTGCAGCCAGTAACTCATAAGGAATCATACAAGCTTTAACCTTTGACCAGCAATTAGCCCAAAGTCGGTTACCTTTTTATCAAGCTTCAGCCAGGTCTGGAATCCTTTGTTGTCCACATACTGCAGACCAAAGTACCACACTTCTCGCAAACCTATGGTTTTAACCACCTGCAACAGAAAGGTAAAAAAAGAAAAAGTTATTGCAGGTAAAAAGGGTCCAGGTATCCTTTCGAGTCCCACGTCACCTGTGATGGGTGCAGGCAACAGGCTAAAAACCTACTCATTTGGCATGTCTTAATTTCACCTTGTAGACAAAGATACACAGCTGCCATAGTAGATGACAGCACAGGCTAAGGTACTTGTCCCACCCAGTTTCTAGAAGATGATGATCTTGGGGAAACCAGGTGAGACAAACAGCAAGTGACAGGCCACCAACTGCTAGACTGATACACTGGCAGCAGGTGGGGCTTCTGCTTGCTTTTATCTACTGTCCCATCTTAAAACTGCACTTAGTGAAGCAGATGAGTTATGTCACTGAAGTTGTTGGTAGGATGGTCTCTAATGGTATTAGTACTAACTACAACTAGTTAGCAGTACTAATGGCCCAAGTGATCTTGTCTGCCAGTCACCAGAGATTATTCCTTCTGGAGGAAGCACCTGAGAGATGCTTCATACCACTGCTCTGTGACTCAGAGTTAAAACAACATACAAGTATTCTCAATCAAGGTTATTATTTTTTTAAACTCCCAAAAAGGGAGTTTATGAAGGAGAAAAGTACATCGATGGCCCCACATTAGGACAACTTTCATTTCGAATACTAACCAGCTGAAAGATGCAGAAACACCATCCATTGACTGGATGGCACACCTACTAGTAAAACCAGGCCTGTTTGGACATGTTATTTTTCCTCAGTGGAGGACAGAGCCCAACAGGTCCCTGACCTTCACCTGCTCTTGACATCTTGTTCTTATAGCCAAGTGCTTGTCTGCCAACTCATCTACCTGTAACGCTGTGCTCTAGACACAGCCAAAATCTGCAAAGATCTACTACGCACACAGCTGGATCACTTCCATGATGTTATTTTCAGAGCAGCCCCTCAAAAAGTGATGCAGGCATCGCTCAACTGAGTGGAAGTCAAGAAGTTTTTAAAACCACTTTGCAGGTTAGGGAAGTGTGACAGACTTGAGAATGTGTAGCTACACGTGCTTCAACAAGTCTAAGATCTGAACCAAGGATCTGCTTCACCCCCACATTCACGGTATTGCTGGAGACACTCTGGCTGGAGAGCAGACTTCAGAGAAACAATGTTATGTTAGCTAAGACTAACTAGAGTTTACCAAAAAGACAATAAAACCCACCAATCCAAACAAACAAAAAACCCCAAGCTCCATGTCCTTTTAGAAAGAGCTGGGGTCTGAAAATAATTCAGCTTTTACTTGACTAAAATTCCTTTTCCTTCCTCCCTCAAAGTGGTTTGTTTCATCATGGAAGAGACCAGTTTTCTGACAGCTGGATGTATTTTTATGAAGTCTAGCAGAAAACCAGGGGTATGTTGAGTGTGGTACTTCCTGTTGCACAAAAGAGTGTTGCAACTTTGTTAAAATAAAAAGTTGCATAAATCAAGCAGTTATCAGGTCATTACCTCTGAATGTCTCTTACAAGAGAAAAAGTACACTTTTCCTATAAATAGAGTTAGAAAGCTTGCAGAAATTATGACCCCTCAAGTTCTTCCCAAAACCTAAAAGCAAGGAAGGAGAAAGTATTAAGCTGAACTTCACAATCTGACTGTTGGAGTTCCGATACAAAGAACAAAGAATGTTTTAGCCTGTGCTGGGAAATGCTCTGTAAACTTCCTCCATGGCAAAACAAGGAAGAAATAAGAAACAAGGCATTATACACAAGATGGGAGACACCTCCTCTGCTTCCTCAAATGCATGAAGCAGCATATCTTAAGTCTGCCCATTCCACCCAGTAATGCATTCACTCCCAGAAAATGCCAGCTACACTCTCTTCCATTTGAATTTCTTTTACTCATGGTCAGGAGGGCACATGACTACCTGGGAGATACTCCGGCTGGTGGCAGAGCCCACTGGGTTGTTTCTTGGGACACCTCAGACCTCGCTGCAACATAAACTCTGCATGGGACTGGCCTGAGTGGAGCTGAACTTAATATTCACAGGTTTCCACTATTTTCCCTCTCCAATAAAAGGAGCTATAACACACCTTACATGCAGGATACAGTCATGCTAGCAAAGCCTTAAACACAAGGGCACTGCCAGAGTAGCTCTGCTAGCTGACAACCAGGCCGAGAAATCACATCGTAGTTTTCAAAAAGAGCTTGCTTCTTCAAAACCCCCACAGTGGTTCTGCAGTTCCAGTTGGGCCACTCCCCATACCTGTGAAAACCTGTTGCCTCCGCAGGCTTTATCTGAGTGTAAACTCCACCCGAGATAAGGGCCCAGTGAAAGGCTTGCTCAACAGAACTGAAGAGAGAATGTATGGTCTTCACCTCTTCTGGTTTTGTGCTGCGCACTTCTACCTCAGCCTTCCCTTGACATGCAGAAGTACCCCCCAACAAGGTATGAAATATGGATAAGAACTTCCAATCACAGGTTTTAAACCCAAGCCACTGGATGTAAGGAGCAAATCTTCATGAGGAGTAGGTCTATCCCAATAGTGCACTAAGCGCTGCAACAAGCATTCTTCAGAAATCCCGGAGTACCCAGACAGCAAGCTAAAATAGAAGTATCTTGAATCTGAAACATCCTGCCTTTTCCATATTCTCAGGATTTTGAACTTCTCAGCTGAAAGCAGAGAAAGTAGTTTCCCTCCTGCCAGAGAGACAACCCTGACTCTTAACAGATGTAAACATTAGTTAATATATATGGGGAGGGAAGTACTTGTTGAATGCTTGTCATTATGACACACTTACAGTCTCATCTAAAGCACTGCTTTTAAAAGCCTGGCTTTTGTACTTTGGATTTTTGTACTGTCAGAGATAAAACGTGATTTCTCTATTTTGGATTAACATGAAAGGGCCAGGGGAAGAAGTTACTCTGATGCAATGGTGACCAGCAGTGAATGGAATCACAGAATGGCCTGGGTTGGAAGGGACCTTAAAGATCACCTAGTTCCACCTCCCTGCCATGCACAGGGATACCTTCCACTACATCAGATTGCTCAGAGCTCCATCCAAGCACACCTTGAACACTTCCAGGGTTGGGGCATCCACAGCTCCGCTGGGCAACCTGTTCCAGTGCCTCACCACCCTCACAGTAAAGAATTTCTTTCTAATATCTAATCTAAACCTGCTTCTTTCAGTTTGAAGCTATTCCCCCTTGCCCTGTCACTACATGCTGTCATAAATGGTCTCTCTATTCCTGTAGGCTCCCTTCAGGTACTGGAAGGCTGCAGTTAGGTCACCCTAAAGCCTTCTCTTCTCCAAGCTGAATAAACACAATTCTCTGCCTCTCCTCATAGGAGAGGTGATCCATCTCCCTAATCAACTTGGTGACCCTCCTCTGGAAGATCAAACACCAAATGCTTGTTCCATAAAAATGCAGGTGTCAAATGCACTTCAGCGAATTTCCAGTCACAGAATCATAGAATATTCTGAGTTGGAAGGGACCCACAAGGATCATCGAGTTCAACTCTAAAGTGAATGAACCATATGGGGATTGAACCCTTGACCTCTGTGTTCAATGAATACTCGATGTTTATCCCACATCAGTAGTAATCAAAAGGAAATAAAGTTAGATTTAATGCTAAATACAAGCTGGAGTACTCGGGTTTGTACTGTGAAGTTCTGCAGTGACTAGAACTTGATTTCCTTCTTTCATTCCTTTCAAGGACCCACTAAAAGTGTTTTTGCCCTGTTTGTTTGTTGGGGGTTTGGAATTTAGTTTATTTTTTAAACTGGTTTGTGGGTTGTTTGGTTTGGGGGGTTTTTTGGGTTTTCTTTTTAAATACTTCTTAATGCACAATTGCCATAAGGCCGAGCAAGTTCCAGTTAACTCACTGAAACAAGAAATTCTACCAACAATAGTTCAGAAGGAATGGACATCGTTTAGCTGGTACTGCCTACTTGAGTTAAAGCTCGACCACCCTTTGCTATCAAGGTCAGTGGGTACAAGGGGAGAAGCGCAAATAACTGTTTATGAACACCTTAAAATGTGTGACTGAAGTGTGCATAGACCAATTCTTATTTTTCAGGTCTACAGCGGAAATGGCTAGAAGCAAGTATTTTCTTTTTTTTTTTTTTTGAGTTTCAGAGCAGTAAGTAATTTTTTTTCTGCTGAAATCTAGGCCTTGCTTCAATTTTATAACAGCAAGATACTCAAGACAATAATAACAAAGTTTTACAAATAGCACATTGTTTGTTTTAATTGTCTTTATCTGACCTTTGTAGGTCCATCTTCAAACAGACCTGTATATTGTTAATGCAGTAACAGGAAGAATAACAGTAAAGGAGGAGAGTCTTGGCCACTCATGCCCTCCACTTCCCTGGGAATCCCTGAAGGCAGGCTGCACAAATCTCTGCTCTGTCCCACTGCTCAGGGGCTTCTTACGAGGCATGTTGCCTGTAAATGCTGCACAGAGATCACAAACCCTTCTGGTTTTCCAGTACTTGGACAAACTCAAACACCTGTGGCAAGTGGTTCCTCCAACCCAGCATTTGAATGAATGTAGCCATGCCAACACCCTCATCAGGCACCTGAAGACCTGATTCTGAAACGTTTTATGCACAAGGGCAACATTTTAATCTTAGAAGTTAAGAACTATATAAGAGCTAAGCTGTGTTTCAAAGCAAGAGGTGCATTTTTACATGCTACCTATGCTGTCTAAATATTTTAGATACCTTGTGACACTTCATCATCCAACATGCTAGGAAGACAGGTTTCGCTAGAGTATAACATACCTGCAAGGGTTTTTGCTTTTTTCTTTTACTGTGATGGAATTTAGAGATCTTAGTTCAGACTGGGGCCCTTTGATTAGGGGGTAGAGAGAAGAAAGATAGGTTTGGAATCCAGTCTTAAGAAAACATTATAGTCCAAAACATACTCCAAAATTAAATGACAAGAGCCCACACCAACCCATCACTGACCTGGTCAAACAGCTGTTTGCCTGTAGTGTTTGGCTGGATGGCAAACTCCAGCTCTGCATCCATAGTAACAACTCGAACATTGATCTAAGGAGAAAAACAGAAAGCATTGTTTAAGATGTACTGCAAGTTTTTCTAGGTGTTAACACAGCGCTTTGTGTACGAGAGTCTCCACACTTTGATGCACTCCCGTAACCTCTAAAATAAACACACTTAAGCCTCAATTAGGATCATGTTATCACACCAGCAGACTTAATTGGGGCACTCATTCTGCTGTTTTAACCAAATTACTCCACAGGTTTTCCTACTCAACACAGGATTGGACAGATCTTCTGGTTCAACAGGAGGGTATTTTAGACTTGACCCTTTCGAGGCATAAACCCTCTTGGACTAAGAGCTACTGTGAGTGCATAGTATAGCTGCCTGCAGGCCATCCCTTGGATTACGAAAGGCCCTAATGACTAAATTAAATTTAAGACTTATAATTTAACTTCCATTTATATTAGAGCTGGAATTAATCTGAGGTTTTAAAGGCAAAAGGCTGCAGATTATTCTTATAAAGCAATCAGCATTAACCTGATAAACGTCCATTCTTTCCCTCATAAAAATCTACTCATCACATAAAAACAGCAGTAACGGGCACTGAATGATACTACAGGGCAAAAGTTCAACAAGCTCTTGCTGTCACAGCGAAGAAACAACATAACCAGATTTACTGCAATGGCACTAGACTGCAAGACAGAGGTTACTACTGAATGCAGAAGGGCAAGAGTGTTTAATGACTAGAAAAAGTTTATTAGCAGTTAATCAGGAGGCAAAAGCAGCAACTAATCTGGCAGGGAATGGCATAAGGACCAGTAAAATGGAAAATTGGGAAAAGATTGTCTCCAACTGTTCTGACTATAGCTTGCAATATCATACTACTTCTCAAAAAACCCAGCAATCCCAAAACGAATCTAAAAACCCCAAACATGGAAGATTGTGTGGTATGGTTGTGCTAACGACGAGCTTTTTAGCTCAGTATTTTAAAGAAAAGAGACATAAAAGTGGACGTGAAACACAAGGCCAGACAACAGGTGAGGTACAGGCAGGTGAGATTTCATGACAATTTCTCAACAATTGGTAAACCTCACATTACAGAACGCCAGGGCTAAGAGACCAGGAGAGCCTGGAACACCTCTGAAGAAATGAGAGGTAAAAGAGGCAGGAGAAGAATAGAATCACTCACTGCAAAGCTTTGACCTTCAGCAATTCCCAGCAACTTAATTATGTATGTTTAAACTCCAGGATAAATGTCAGAATGTAAGAATGTTACAATTAACACAGAACTGTGAATAAAACAAGTTGCTTCAGCTAGTTTTAGCAAAATACATTAGAAAGCTTTGCACTCCCTTTTCAGTGAGACACTGAATGTTTAACCAACCTTCTTCAGTTTCCTGGTGGACCTGGCAATGTTAGGTTAATGGCTGAACTTGATCTTGGAGATCTTTTCCAAACTAAATGATTCTATGAAGGCATCAAGTATACGAGTCATTTATAGAGTCGTTTCTTTCTTTGGCACTCTCCTACATGACAGAGGACCCTCCCAAAGAAAGATGACTGAAGGCAGTTTCCAAGTCACAGAACCGAAGAACTGAACCAGAGAAGGTGACTTAGTGACGCCACTTTCAAGCTGTATTTTTAAAGCGCTGTCCTTTAAATTAGGAATTAAGAAAAAAAATTCTCTGAATGCAAGATGAAAGAATAAGCAAGAAGGTAAAAGGAGATCTTGGAAAACCCACCTGTAGCATTTGGGATCATAATGGAGCATGGAATTATGCTTAAGGATTTGTTCTCATGCCTTAAGAACCAAAGGTTGCTCAAGAATTGTTTCCAGTGTAGGAAGGGAGGGGAAATTCAGATACCAAATTCTCTGGAACAGCAAGGCTGCAATTCAAAGATGTGACCTTAAAAAACACCTGTTGCTTAATCCCTCTCAGCAATAAATCCCTAATCATATTCTAATCCCTTTCTACCCACTTCAAGAAAACATATGCTCGTCGTCTTCAGTTTTGTGCTGTGCAAGTTATTTGTACTTCTGGCTGAAACAGAAGTACAAATGGTGTAAAATAAGTACAGTGGTGTAAAATAAGTATCACTTTACAAGCTAAAGAACTTAAAATGAAGTGCTTCCTACTGCTTACCAGAAAAGCTGCAGAATGCTGGTTGAGTACAAAATTCTAGCTAGTACCAATATGTATGCATTTCCCTCTATCTCTCCTTAGAGGTTATCTGCTAGTAAAAAAAGTTAAACTCCCTAGTCCTGTTTTACTACAACCCTAAAAGACTGTAGGATCAGCTGTATAGTGAGCTATTTGGTGCTAAAGCCATTTAGCTGCTACATATTTTAAGAATTATTTTGGTATTAAGACCAAAACTTGTAGTAATCTGCTTTTCCACTTCAATCATCATTTAAAGCCAGAAGCATGCAGGAACATGACTACTTACTTGGTTACCCCAAAAGCTTTCAAGGACACTTGGAGCCTGCAGTAAAGGTTAATTTCTGTGTTATTTACAGACTGCAAAACCATCAGGACAAAGAGAAATTCCCTGGTGTGCCTCTTTACAAACTGCCAGCCACATCACAGGCAGAGCAGGAAGAAACAGGGCCTTCTGTCCCTTCAATGAGTTGATGACTGCCTGGGAATATCCTTTGAGTCTCCTTCCTGCCCTATTAAGCCCTCCTGCTTCTCATCTCCAAACCTTAACCTTGACTTCAAGAACATAATAGTTTTAACTGTTTCTAAATGGGTGTCCTACAACCACTCCATACAAGCTTTTAGCCACAGAGAAGCTCATAGTAAAGCAGCAAACAGAGCTTAACCCACATGAAACCCTGGTTTAGACAGTCTAAAGAAACCTTGATGCCTGTTACACAGAGTCAATCAGTTTGGCACCCAGCTCAGACCAGATGAAACTCCCCATGGCACCAAGATGATTAAATCAACACCCAAGGTGCTAACCAATTCAGGTATTGTTGGGGAGGAAAACAAGGAAGAGCTCAAGCTAATTTCCATGAGCAACAAAAAGAGCAAGACACAGTTAACACAGCCTTCACAGTGAAGTCCTGCTCACCCTGTCTAGGCAAGGCATGTCCTTTGTAAGATCCTACCAAATCCTAGCAGTAATCCAGGACAATATTGAAGCCGTAACCAAAATGAAAACAGTTTTTCATTTTTAAGAGCACACGGGTGTGGAGGGAAGAGAACAGCACATGGCTGTTAGACATGAAACAAAGGTTATATTAAAAAATACATGCATTTAAGCACAAAGCATGCTAAAAATCCTGGACAGTAAGATGTGACTTCTTTCCTGATAGGCCAATGTCATAACACTTTATTATTCTGGGGGTTGGAAATAGATTATATTTAAGGTCCCTTCCAACCTTAACTATTCAATAATTCTACTTTTATGTCTGAAGCTAACACACTTAAAATGACAAATAGGGCCTTTAAGGTTTGCTTTTGCATACAAAAACATTACAGAGCACAAGTTTTTCCTCTTCCCCCGTCTTAGGATGCATAAAATTGCTAACAAATTGGATCCAGAAGAGCGTGCTGTTGAAAAGGCAATGTCATTTGCATTAAAAGGAAAAACTCTCCATGAAGCTGAAGAACTTCATACACTGAAAGACTGAACACCAGTTCCACGACTTCAGAGTTGGAAATAGATTATATTTAAGGTCTGGACTGCAACATGTTAGCTACCTTACCATCTTGAACAAGAGAGTAGAAGATGAAGGCCAGAGCTAGAGAGAACTTCAGGGGAGAGTCTAAATGGTTGTAACATTACGGAAAGCTATGGTAGTTAGAATGGAATCTTCTGTGCTTTAGCAATGCCCTTAAGTCATGCATTTGTTCTTACTTTTGCTGTTGTTAAAACAACATCTTTTCTAATGCTAAGTCAGGAGATCAATCTGAGGGGCAGGTGCAGCCTTTCAGAGTCCATGCACATCAGTAGAGTACCTAACTTGAAATGGCATTGAAGTGCCATTTGAAAAACATTCTAAGGAGGCAACACACTGCCAACCAGCTGAGTGGCGCCATCTCTGTGGAAGAATCAAGACCTAGATAGGAACCCAAGATGACATTGCCTCTTCAATCCCTTCCTCTCACAAACACCCCAGTTTTTAGGTGTGTTGGACACTATGAAATGCACAGCTGTAGTTTTTTCTAACATCTGACTCTTGAGTGCCTTGGTGCAGAATCTGTCTCTATTTGAAGGCAACACGGTATCTTTGAAGTTAACCATCCCTCTCCAGACACTGCAGCTCCACTGAAAAACATCCCACACTGAAGGGAAAAGGGCAGGCAGAGCAGGGAAAAAAAAACCCCACAGCTCTCAGACACACTATGCCATTGTGGATATTTTGCACCCTGATGCATGTAATCTAATAGTTCACTTGCATAATAAAATAGCCCAGTGAAACCATGAAGTTGTGCAAGTCATTTAAATAAGATGATACGATTTAATTTCGGTGAATACATAAGATAAAGGGCAGTAGATACCAACTTTTACCCATCAACACAGGACAAACCAGTACTTAACTGTGTTGCTTATCATTATCATTAGCAGCTCTAAATGCCTTAGACAATGCTCAGGAATGTTTTCTTCCTCTTTCCAAGGAGGAAGAAAGACCAGAGTCTCCTAAACAGCAGGTTTCCAAGTGCAGCATCTTTCCAAGTGGTGGCAATTAGCAGTGGAGAAACCTAGAGAGACATGCCTTGTTTCTTCAGTCACCGGGTGTCTGGAAATCCCAGGAGTCACTGGTAGGTTTAAGCAAATCAGCCCCATTTTGAAGTGCTGCACTGCACAGCACATTCTATGAAAAACAGCGTGCAGAGCTGTCAAGCCTTCTCGCGCACACACAAACTGACTGTATCCACAGGGACTCGCTTGTGCCGAAGGAATATGGAAGTCTTAACAAGCAAGAGGAAGCAGTGGCATTAATAATACTATTAAGAAAGTAGTAGCATTAATCCTCACTTCTGCAAGTCTACTTTTTCACCACACAAGCAGCAACTACTAATGGAATAAATAACAGGCAAGCTTCTTGGCCTGGGCTGCAATGCATCTGCAAGGACAAAGTAATCTCATTTTGACCTTAGCAACCAGAGCTGTTCATAGACGCGTGTAGTGATTAAGGATCTGGTAATAGGAAAAACAACTTCATGTAGCAGCATCAGAAGGGCACTGAAACTGCTCTCTATTCTTCCACATTCCATTCAGCAGTGTTCACTGGTTCCAGGTCCAACAACAAAGAAAGATATTGTGCTAACTGATGGAGTAACTGTTGTCCCAGCTCCTGGAAACTGTTATGGGAAAATTTTCAACTTTGACTAGGGAAAAAAATCCTAGAGGCTTCAGCGCTCAGAGCTAATCTGCTAACACTTCGGTGTCTGCATTCCTCTGTCCTCCACAAGTTACTTAAGTCAACAGGTAATGGTTCAGAGACTGTGCAGAGGAGAAGACAACTCTGAGAAGGTAAATAGCACAAATAACACAGAAGCAACTGCAGAAATGTTAGTTCAATTTATGATATTCTTCTTAAGAATTTATAAACATCAGCATGTCAAGAACACAACACCTGGAGACAATTCTGTTTCTTCTCTGACAGAATAACCCGCCTGATGGAGCAAACCTCATATAATAACATATTTGATGTGGTGCCATACAACACAGACTAGGCATCCAACAAATCTGAGCCACGTGAAATTACAACCAAATGACAAGTTGTGCACCCTCATTCTCCATAGCTTCTTTGAGAGCAGGAGATAAATGTCATGAATATCAAGCAAATGATCAATTCCATTTGCTGCTGCAGGATTGCCAAAATACAGCTTCCCTCCCAGTTGGGCTCACCACCTCCATCTTGCTGGCACTACTGCAGGGACACATATTGTGACCTTTTCCTGTCAAGCCAAGGTCTTGAAAAGGGGACGTGAGTGTGGTGGGATTAAGGAATAAGAAAACAAAGTTAAGTACTCTCACAGTCCCTGGAAGATGGAGCGCACTTACAAGATCACGAACAGCACCTAGTCAAAAACAAATAAGAAAGACTTTTGGGAAGACAGGGCTGGAATTCAAGCATCTTGGTAGGTCTGAAAAATAAGTTACATGTATACACTTGGAGAGGTGAGAATGGACAAGAGGCAGAGATGAACAAATTACAGGCTGGCCAACAATGGGCTACAGCAGGACTGTAGACAAGGATGTGGTCTACTATAATCCCCAGAAAAACACCACATTTCCTGGTGTGATGCTATTACATAGAAGGGAAAATTACATTCTTGAGTGTATTTGTCACCGGAAGCATTACAGAAGGTGACTATTCTGTTCTGCCTGCCTGATGACTTGCTAGTTGGAATGCCGTCACCCAAATTTGAATGCTTCTTTCGGAAGGGGGCAAGTTCATCAAGGAAAGGCTACATTAATCTACAGGTCAATGGTTTCTGGGTTGGTTGCCAGTTGGGGTTTTTTGTTTGTTTCAAACTAGATTTTATTTTTAAACATGTCACTGATCCCCTTCCCAATGGGAATTGTCTGAAACATGACATGTTCTACATAGAAGACAGCAACTTCTAAACCCACATGGAGAAAACCAGCAAAAAGCCCTCTTATTGCAGGCTGGGTAATACAACAAGAAACAATAATTGCTGGAGTGGTAAGATATTATGATATTATGTAACCATTTCCATGAAGCCTTCAGAAAACACAAGTTCAAGTCCTTCCCAGTGCTACATTTTTATGACTTAAAGGATGTCCAAGAACCTGAAATGAGAAGGCAAATGACAGACCCAGCATTTCTCTTCTGTGGGGAGGAGAATCTGATTCCTACGAGAATGGAAAAGAACTGCACAGCACAGCGCCAAAGAAAGCCTTTCACATGCTCCTCCCCTGCTCCCACGGCAGAACCTTTCGTGTGCTGCCTGCCCGACACGGAGCATTTCAGAGAGGGCAGCGGCAGCACAGCACAGCAGCCATGAGCCGTCCCCCACACACTGGGGAGCACAGCATGCTGACAAGGAAGAGAAGAGCCTCAGCGGCTCACAAAATGTGATCAGGGGACGGCCTCACTGGCATCCCCTTGGCTGCCAGGGCAAGCTGGTTGCACCCATTTGAGCGACCCAGTTTCTCAGCATACCATGCTAAATCGAAAGACCCGTCTGTGAACCGAAGGACGTGTTCCATTTCAGATCTCATTGTGTTAAACATTGCTTCCTCATTGCAAATAAATGGGAACATTAAGTCACGTTCCAATGGAATTCCTCAGAGTCTATGAAGCAGTTAGGTATTGCTGCATTTGCAACAGGTAAAATTAGAGCTGAGTAGGCTGGTCTTTGTTCCTTGAAGCCTTGCTTACCTTTCCAGGAGAGGGAGAAATACCACTGAGGGTAAATTGAGTTGTATATAATAATCTATGATCTAGTGGTTACTTTAAAATTGTCCAGTACGATTGTTAGCCTTAACTACTAGTCAGCTTTAATGCAACAGCTTGCACAACCATATTTTTGGGGGTACCAGTCCTCAGTATTTAAGGAGCAATAGCTATATCAGTTACACTTAACCGAAATTTCTTAAGTTTAGTCAAGGCAATAGGAGCCCAGGTATTTGCTGCTCTCCTGTATGGTGAAAAAGACTTAAGACTTCTTCTGTGGCAGTTTTTCAGAAGAGAAATAAAGTACTTTGAGGGGAAGCCAAGAAACATTTTGGAGTGAAATCTGAAAGCTAGACTTCTGGATGAAGTAGAGGGAGGGGAGAGGGGCTCGTGTGAGAAGGAAAACGTACAATACCCAGATGTGGGGAGTCATCCAGAAATTCCAGTTTTAACACAGCGGGTGGAATTTTCAGAAGGAACTTCCCTCTCCCTGCCAGCACACACCAACACGTCACAAGAAAGCAAATCCATCGAGTTCGGTATTGCAGCCATGTCACTTAACTCTTCTTTGTAAGATAGCATGAAACCTTCCTTATAATTAAACGTGAACATAATCCTAGAATGCAAATTCAAACTTTTTTATGTTTAGATGTGCAGAAGATGCCAAACTAAATTACATGCCTATTCTCAGTTCCCTTAATGAAGGCTTGCGATCTCTCCTGTCAGCATGTAATAACTGCATAGTAGGCATCTGCGTGAAAAATCAAGAAGCAGCCATGGCTGCAACTCAGCTCTTTAACTTAGGTCAAGCAATAACACTTTGCATGCCGCAAGATCATGAAGATTCCATGCAGGTGTGGCAAGTGCGAGTGAAGGTACATCTCTGATAGCCCTGACTCCCAAATGCCTTTGCCTCAGACAGACTTCCAGCATTCTCCACCTTTGGTCAGCTCTGTACAGTTAACTGCTCAGTGAAACAGTAAAACCAAGCAAGCACTCTTCCCAGAAAAAAAAAAAAAAAATTGAAATCTTTCTCCAGTCACTGAAGATTCCCCAACCCTTTCCTAACAAGCAATCTGCATCATTCTCGAGCTAGAAACAAGTTGAAAAACTGAGAGATAGAGGCCAATCTAAAACTTTAAAATTCAATTTTTTTTTAAAATGTAGAATTACCTAGGCACAGCTCTATGTTCTGGCAAGACATAAAGCAATGCAGAATAAGTCTGAAAGGCCCCAGGATACTGCCCTTGAACAAAGCCTTGTACACTTAGGGAGCCCAGGTGTTTTTCATGCAAAACACTTGCCCTCACTCTATGTGAAGGATGTAAGAATGATTTATTTTGAACATGATATTACGAAGAAGCAGGAGAGTTTATGGTGTTTCATTGAAATACATTAATGTTCACTTTAAAGACTCTCTGATGCTGTATAATACTCCATTAGCATTTTCAGAATATCTGTGTACAAGCAGCAGTCTGTTCTTTAAAGAAGGAACACACAGCCAGTGACAACAGGCTCAACGTAGCACCACTGCCTGGATGTGTCACTTGCCCTCAATGGATGCTAGGATGGATTTAGGAACACAGAGTGCAGCAACAATAGGTCCTTTGTACATAAAGAATAAATACAGAGGAAAGCTAGAGGCCACTGGATCAAACTCCTGCATACACAGACTGTTTTATCATGACAGCTGTTGCATCTAATTAAACATAATGAAGTTGCAAGACTAAGGCTTTGCACATGAAGTTTAAAGCAAGCCCCACAAACAATCCTCAAATAAGCTTTATCTCAAGAAGTTGCTCAGAGTCCAGAACGGATCAGATCTTCTGCTGTCTTCCATCAGAAACATAAGCATGGGGCCAAGTGCAGATCATACAGAGGCTTGCGATCTCAAGTTTTATAGTAATTTCAGAGTCTTCTAAACAATTTAACATCTCCAATATTTACACTACATAAAGCAATATCATCCTTCTGCAATTCCCAAGGGGAAAATAAAAAATGAATGGGTATCTTACAGTCTTGACCTGGAACGCAAACACCATTTCATGCCTCTGCTTGGCTTTTTCACTTGAAAGCAACAAACACACAACAATTTCTGCAAAAGGTGAACTCCACAGTACCAACTCACAACAACCAGGGCAGGATCTGAAGGTGTGAATAATCTAAATAAAAGCAACAATAACCTCAGAGCTTCCCCTGAATCCAAGCATCAATACTGGTGCCTTTTATTCCAATGCTTATGCAGAGATCTATGTTCCAGAGGGCGATGTGTATGGAAAAGCCAGAGCCATTACAGAGTCAGAAGTGTGACAGCAGCAACACAGCCTGACAGAACACAGCTCTCAACACCTTCAATAGACCCTGTGGTGGTTATTCTTCTGGGGTGGAAGAGCCACATTGCAATGGAACAGGGTGGGCTGAGTGAACATGAGGATTATCTCTGACTTACTCTCTCACAGGACTATGACCTAGGAGTTTAAGGCATCTAAGAAACAACTGCTGGAGAAATGTTCTCAGTAACTGTACTCTTCCCAGATGGAGATGTTACAGGATGCAAAGTAGTATTTTCATTGGATGTGAACTGGAAGAAGGTCAAGGATGCTCAAATAATTACCATGCAAGGATCAACTAAGCTAGCTAGGACTTCTCCGTTTGGAAGAAAATTAACTGAGGCTAGGACATAAGAGCATATAAACTCCTGAGCTGCATGAACAGACTAGACAAAGAACATGTGTTCATGGTTCTACCAACAAAACAACTACAAGGCATCAACACTGAACAATAAAAAAAAAAAATCAAATAGCACTGTAGCAAGGAGGTTTGTAGATCACTTCCCAAACAATGTGAAGGTTATCTAGGACAGGCTTTGTTAAAGTATACTGTGGATGCTGGAGTTCACAGGGTTTCAAAGGGAGACTGGACAAGTTCACAGAAATCCATTCAGTAACTCATTATATAGGACCTTTCAACCTCCAATACCTCAGAGGAAAGCAATGGTGCGTGTCTTTGAAATACTCTTCCTCAGGCATCAGCTTTTGGCCAACATCAGAGGTGTACTATTAGGCTCCAAGGGCTTCTGCCTGACCTACAAGGCCAGCCATGTTTATCCAGACATCAAAGTGCAGAAGGAAAATGAACTCCATTTACTTAGGGAGAAATAGCAAAGCAACAAGTCACACAAGGCCCAGTAATGATGTTTGTTCATTCTGCATTCTAGATACAAATCCTTTTGTCAGAGAGATTTTTTTTTTTGTTTGATATCCCACCCTTCTGTTTTACCTTTTCCATATCAGCCTCTTTCATTTTACTCACGGACTTCAGTGGAACATACTGCATGGCATTTGTGAAATTCATTAGTGGGGTTAAGTGATGTGATTGCCTCTGACGATCGCCTTGATAATCTGATCTATGTGCAACACACTACAATGCTTCCACTTCTCAAGAAGGTACTTCAAACAGCATGCAACAGGTACTATTTGCTCCCAGATAAAGGTAGGTCATGGCAAGTCCTGGAATGTCACCTAAGCACAAAGATATTGCTCGAGCAGTTACAGATCATAAAGGAAAAGTGATTGCAAGGACTGGCAAAGTACCCCTTGCTATCCCCTAAAACAGCTTAAGGGCTTCTGAGATGAAACTCTTCCCACTCCCCTCAATATGGATGTGTATTGGCAAACAAATATGCTCCAGTGGTTCCCAAAGTGTACCCTGAGCACAGTGAGGGCAGAAAAAGTACCTTTCAAGAGTTTGTCTGCCCAGCTGCGACAGTTGTTGTGGAGGAAAAACTATTCTCCCCCTCTCACTGAGATCATCGAGTATCAATTATGCAAATCACCCCACCAATTCACACCACAGCTTGTGCAGCAGGAACTTTGTACAATAAATTATCTCTACAGAGATAAAAAGTTCAGCCAGCTAAGTGTATTCAGCTAGGTGTTGAAGAGGAACTTTAGCTCCCACAAAAAACTCTGAAGCCCAGAACTTACAGTACAGGCTTGAAGTCACCTACTGGGCTACACAGGCTAAATTCAGGTGCCTGGGTACAAAGGTGAGATTTTTAATCTCTACTTCTTTAGGTAGCAGGCAGCTCACAGATCTCTGCATCTACATAGCAGTGGTCTCTTGGCAGAACCAAGCCACTCTAGAGTCATTTTGTAAGCCTGCTCAAGAGTCAGCAACAGGACATCTGTCCACTCATCCCCAGAGAACTCTCTCACACTCATTTCATGCTGAGGTTAGAACGACTACAGCACGCGTGGACTTCTTCATGCAAAAACGAGAGGAAGAGATGGTGATAGTGACACCTCGGAGTTTTACACAATAGCTACAGCACTTGCTCGTGAAAGTGAGAGGGAGAAGTAAATGCACACAAACCAAATAGGGCAATCACACACTCCCTTCTCAAAGGTAGCAAAAGGCTACAGGTCTTGTGTAGGGGAGTCAGTATTGCTTCAGAAGAGCCTACACAGTAGGTGGCCAAATACAAGTCCACGGTCATCAAGCAACAGTTTCTCTTACTTACTCAACTAGAGTCCTGCTCTTAGAGTTGGGATTTTTACTGTAATGGACAGCTATTACTATGAGGTGTCCATCAGCCCCAGCTGAGCACGTGGCTGCTACTCATGCACTGTCAAAGATGAGAGCAGATGCAGAGAAAGCAAGTGAATTTCCCCACTACGAAGTAGGAACTAGAAAGAGAAACAAAATCTGGATCTGAACAGATGAGCAACACGGAGGCAGCATGGTTAGCTGTTACACTGAGCTATGCCTTGTTTCCAGCCTCGTATAGCAACAATTTTCCCCTCTCCCAGGTGCAAGGATCCCATACGCTGCTGTTCCTCTGCAAGGAGCTGTACTTAGCTCACAGGCTAAGTGTTATCTACTGCAGAAACCAGGCTTCAAAGCAAGCACACAACACAGCTAAAGTACATTACTTAACAGTGTGCAGCGTGGTTCAGTGTTCTTGGGCAGCACTGCCTTCCACCAAGGTCAATCGAGTGATTATGGGATTTACAGTCCGTGTAAAGCTCTTTGGGCACAGTGTGCCAAACAAGAGTGACACTGATGTGGGAATCTTCAGTGGTCATCAAGTAGTCTTATTCTCAAAAAGTCCTGACATATCACAGCTTTTTTTCATGGACAAAGGAAGATGTTCATGTGGGTGGAGGAAGGGAGCAGAACAGGAAGGCTTATCTCCCTCCTTTTGACCTTTAAGAAGGCTAAGAAATTCTTTAATTAGTGACTAACATAACAGTTAACACCCTTGGTTTCTCTGTGGCAGCTAACATCCCACAAGAAACTGCCCTTGGAAATGCTTACTCAGCTCATGCAGTAAATAAGGGTTTTGGCAAAACGGTGAACTCATTCTCTGATAACTTTAGTCATCTCCGTAAATTTACTACTCATAGGATCCTCCACCTTTCGTTTGCAGCAGCGAGTGACACTTACATTTGGCAAATATAAGGGAGTTCTTACATTTGGCAAATGGAAGCTTCCTCAGGTTTCCACTTTTGCCCCAGAGTGAGTATTCATCTCCTGGTATCAAATACACCATACACTGTATCACCTGCTGGACTGCAATTAGTGCTTACAAGGGTAATATTTTATGCCTGACTAAATCTATAGCCATCCATAAGCTAAGAGTATTTTAATTGATTATGAACACTTGAGGATATGAAGAAGTATTTTTACTTCAGTCCAGTTACAGCAATCTGCTGTGAAGAGCTCTGAGATAAAACCACAGCGCGTAGTTAGAAGATACACAGTCGAGAACAAATTGAGAAGATCTGGGAACTATTACTGATATTAATTGTTTATATTTAGAAATAAATTCCTGTCACTACACTTGCATATTTTTTGGGCTGGCTTATCAAAAACTTGTTAAATTTTAATGCCATAGTCTGTTCACAGACAGATAAAGGTTTGGCAGAAGACTTGTATTCTGAAAAAAACAACTTGAAGACAGCATGCATGTATATTCAGCATCAAACAGGTATGGAGGACTTGTCTAACCACTTAATGCCTAGCACACACCAGCACATTATTAACAACACAGGGCTGGGAAAAACCTTCTAAGACATCAGTTCTGGTTCCCCACTCCTATAGGCAGCAGCATTAAATTGTGTACCTGTCAAATTTTATCTTAAGGGATGTTAGGTCTTGGAATAGTCTTCTAATAAGATCAACAAGGAAGGGGAAAAAAAATCCTACCCACCCACAAAAAACCCCCCACCACACACGTTTAACTGTTCTAAAGCTTTAAAATCTCTTAAACCACAAATTCTGCTTAAAGCAATTCTTTCTCCTCTTTGGCATTTAAATCCCTTACATTTTACACAGGCGAGGGAAGAGATAACTCCTTGAATTTTACCAGGCTAAATTAACCAAGTACTCTCTTATCTTAAGGTGGATTTTTGTCTCTGGTCATCCCAAATCCCCTCTCTAGGTTCTGCTTTGAATTTGTCTCTCCTGGACACAGGTAAGTACCCACATTAAAGGAAAGCTCTTACTAGAACCTTCTATTGATGCTTTCTGTTAGAGAAGCCCTACACATGGCAGATGACATGCACAACAGGGCAGTTGTACTACCACTGACTAATCCATCTTCTTCTATCCTGTCCTAGTGAGAGACCTTCTTTCCCCACCCCTCCACGTTTAGCTATATGCAAAGGGACCTTATTACCCCAGTCCTTCAATCCCCTTTATATGTTGGTCCTCTGCATCAATAATATCACCCCCTCAACAGCATGGCATTAACAGATTTCATTACTATGCTCAGCTTTCTGACCACAGGCCAGTAATAAAGGTAGTAAAAAAAGGTGCCTCTGGATATTATTCACTTGTGTTTTCTCTTTAGCACCAGAAACTGCAAGACTGCATTTTCTGCTGTCCTCTCTTTACACAGTTTTACACACATTCACACAAGTATTAAAAGTTCTTGTGCAACACTACATCAATCAAATGCTATGCTGCAAAACTGACTTAATTTCTTGTGAAGATTTATGGTTTTTTCCTCCAAGAGGAAACAGAAAAAAACTCAAACCAAACCAACCAACCAACCAACTCCACCTTCAATAAACCAACCAAGAATGCTGGTAGATCAGATCAAATTAACAGCTCTATAGACCCGAGATCACATTTCCTTCTCCTTCAGTAAGCACTGTTCATTAGCCCGCAGCCATGCTGTTCTAGCCACAATTTATTAGATTGGTTTGTTTTGCAAGAGGATATAATTCACCTACAACACCATCCATTCAGAGAGTCAAACAGAAATAAACTGGTACCATAATCTAGGAAAAATGCAGAGAGCACACAGACACTCCAGTAATGAAAAGAAGCAAGGCTGAGCAAGTAAGTTTATTTAGCATTTCACTCGTTTCCAGATAACACGGCAAGATTTGGACAAGACGATGCTTTTTGCATTTCCTTACAAAATAATTCACTACCTGTAAAGCCTAAGGAACCTCTGTACAGACTATATGGAAACCCTGCATCTGAACTGTTGATGAACTCCCAGCCATAAACCCTCATGAACTGGGTATAGGTTATATATTTATAGCTTACCTTGGAGAGATCTCGTTACTTTGTAACTGTTACACATGGCAGAATGTCTGTGTTAAATTATATATTAAAACGTGTCTATACTAACAAATATACTTATTTCAGAATTCTTTTCTGGACTTTTACTAAAATGTATTTTGAGCATGGTAAACACGCATCACACACAATGAACTATGACCAAATGTTACCGCAGAACTGGGAATACAGTTGGCTTTCTAGCACTTCACTTTGGTACTCAATCAAAATACGAAATCGCTAATGCTCTAGTGTTAATGGACTCGCTGGTTGTTTACTGCGAAATGATAAATGACAAACATGATCTCTAAGCTTTGTGTGTGCATTTATAATTTGTGTTAAAACAATAGTTCCATATAAAAGTTTAGCTTACTGGGTTGTGGGAGGAGGGGCAAGAGGGGAAGGCGTTGCCAAAATTTTGCTTTCTGTCATCATAATCTTTACCTGTAAATAACTGATGACCAGTGTGTGAGACTTCACACACAGCAGCATGAAGTCTGCCAAGCAACACCGTATTTGCTTATGCCATGTAGACAAGACACATGCAAACAAGCACAGGTAATAAATATTTAGCATCCATGTCAAGTACCCAGCAGAAACACCCTGCTTCCCTGTGCATCCCAAGAGGTAGTGCTATCATTCCTCACACACACCAAAGGCTGTTGTCACATTCGTCCTGAGCACAGTTCTGCCTCTGGAGTGACAGCTTTACATCCTCTCTGCATGCAAACTGACACAAATCCTATTTACTGCATTAAGATTAAATGAGCTGAGTTGGGAAGGATCCAAATCCAGTCTCAGTCTAAAGCAGACTGAGCGAACAGTGTGTTTTACCGAAATAACCTCTGCAAAATTCCTCTCTTCCATCTACAATAAGGGTTAGCCCTACTGAACAGTAGATCAAATTTTTAAGAAAAGCTTATATTTACAAAGTATTGACACAGAGTCTTGTCCCAGCCAGTAGGTCACATCTCAGAAGTCTTTACAGTACTACTGTCCTTCCCCAGTGGAAGGTGGTTTACACCATCCACCTTTGTTATTCACTGGCTAGTCAGCCAAGAAACAAAGAAAAATCATCATCTCTCAGGGAATACAAACATAGCCCTGCCAAGCAGAAGGATAAACACAGCTGTATTTTTTTTAAGAGATTAAAGAGTTTTTGTACACCTATCCATGGCTTCCAGTGCGATTTAGTCCTAAACCAGGATTTCAGATTATTCTAACCAGGATATTTCAAGAAAGCACTCTGTAATTAGCAAACAGCTAACAAGACAGAAAGAGATTATGCACACACAACCTTTTATATCCATACTTTGTAAATGATATATTTGCTTCCCCAGTTACAGAAGGGTCCTTTCAGCTAGATATTATTATATGCAGCAATATATCACCTCCTGGCTGATGAAATACAGCCTGGGAGACTGAAGATTTATCAGTTCTTAAAAGGACTGAGCACAGTTTGGTTTTGGCATGCTTTTGTCTTTTGTTGAGTTGTTGGTTGGTGGGGTGGGTTTTTTTGGGGGGGGGGGGGGGTGGTGGGTTTTTTTTTTTTTGGTAGGTTTACAAAAACTGCAACGTAAGTTAACCTGACCACTTAAAAAACAAAGAAAAAAGTTCAACTAACTTTAATATTATGGTGGTAACACATCAATTACTTACTACCACAAAGATAAGCTTGCTTGCTGTTATTTCACATTTCATCTGTGTGAGCTAATACTCACATAAGTCCTTCACTGCAGTGCATTTTAAGAAATACTGTCTCTATTGAAAATAGATAGTAACAACAGTCTATTCTGATTATGCTCTTCAAAGTTCAAAAGTGCGTCTGCTCCAACGAGTGCTCAAAGCTCTGCATTAGGCAGTTGGCTCCCCAAGGGAATTACCGTCTCTAACCGGCACAGCAGCAGCAGACTTTAAAATAAAACAAACAAAAAAACCACTAGAAGGTCGGAGGGGGAGGCGGTGAGGAGGTGGTGGTGTCAAGAGAAAGAAGGAGGAATGAAAAAGACCGTTCAATTAAAAAAAAAGAAAAAGAAAAAAATGGAAAAAGAAAAAGAAACAGGTCTTAGATAATGACTGGTAAAGACCAGTGTGGAGAACTTTTATTAAGAGTCCCTGGCATTTAGTTTTTAGATCGGGGAACAAGGTTTCTCCCATGTTTACAGATGCATATATGCTTCCTGTAGATAAATGCATAGGCCACAAGCATACTAAATGGCAGCCAGCGCAGATGTATCATTTCTCGTTAAGCGGGAGTGTGATGAAAGCTCTTCTTTCGAGAGTTGCTCGGGAGCTCTGTGCGTGTCTAGCACGGAAGCGCTACACGAGACGGAGCAATCCCCCGCCTGATCTCTGGAGCACAGCTCCCGGGGCTCCGTGCCCCCCTTCCCGGCGGCGGGACGGCGAGCTGATCCTCCAGCCCACCCGAGGCGCCTCCGTCCTGCCCGCGGCCCTACGCCCGCAGCGCCCGCCGGCAGCCGCCCTAGCGATCCCTCCCGCTCCAAGCAGCCGCTGATGTGGCTCCCGAGCGGGGTGCTCGCCGCTCCCTCCCGGCGCCGCGCACAACTTCCCAGGGCGCTCGAGTCGAAACGCCCCGTCCCAGGCAGCGGGGACCGGGACTCAGCCCTTCCAGCCCGGCAGAAGCCCGCGCCGCGGCACCCAGAGGTGGCCGCCCCGCCGGGTGCCCGGCTCGGGCAGC
>VZTA01025941.1:520753-537030 GCA_013398855.1 Mohoua ochrocephala | reverse complement strand
CGTCCGCCGCCACGCCCGCACCTGCCGGGGCCGCGCCGGGGCCAGCGGAGGGGTCGGCGCTTCCCGAGCCAGTGGATGGCACGGGGAAGGCGTCCGGCACAGGGGAGGCAGAGGACCCTGAGAGGCAGCTGTCGTGCGTGGGCTCACCCAGTTCCCAGTTGCCCCGGCCTCCATCCGGCCCAGGGAACGGGCAATGAGTTCCAGCTTTCTCTGGTGATGGGCATCGGCGCTGGCCTGTAATAGTCACCGTGTTTCTTGAAGTGCAAGGTCAGAAAATATGATTACTTAACAAAATACAGGCTTGCTTTGTGTAGTAAAGCATATTTTCAGCAATGTCAGCAAAAGAGAAAACTTTGAAAATCCATCTAAGCTCAGAAACTATAAAGCATAGAGTATACTTCAGTTGGTTCTGACTTTTCATAAAGCACAGAATGTTCATGCAAGTAGCCTAACAGTCAATAGGCATACATAGATGACAAAGTTTGTGAGTCCGGCCCTCGTTCCTTCTCCCTCCTCACCCACGAATGTAATGCACTTCTGTGCATAGTGTTTGCCAGCAGCCGCTGGCCTCCCACTGCATCTCCTTGCTTGGCTGGTCACAAGAGCACATTGATTTACATAGTCATGGGCAACGGCCTGTGGGACACAGCTCTTCCACTGTGCCAGCAGTGGCATGTAGTCGAGCTGCGAGATTGAGGAAATTGTGCAGCCTGTACCCAAGCTGCTGTCTGCAACATCCCACTTCAACCAGTGTCTGTCTGTTTGGCATAGGACAGGAACAGGGGGCACAGAACAAAGAAAATAACAACCCACTACATGGAAAATATACAGGGCAGGAGAGAGCCTGGGAAATATCAAGGGATGGTGACAAAAAGGACGGCCCAAACAATACAGGTCCTGCTTTGGCAGAGATCCAAATGGCATCTTCCCTCACAGAGTCCACCAAGCAGCAACTGGTTGTGCCACATTAAAATAAAAGAATCATTACTCTGTCAGGTCTGTGAAAGAAAGGGGAGGGGAGCTGAGTTGGAGGCTGAGAGAATTCATGGTGATATTTCTTTCCTGGTGCATGATCCTTGGAGATTAGAGGCAGCTTTACCATCAAAACAGAGCCATGGGGGTGGCAGCTTGCAACAGCAGGTGGGAAGAAGGTCTAAGCTGAACAGCTTCCAAGGAAAGGGCCACGGGATCAAACATCCTTGGGAGACAGACATGGCCTCCATTTTCAGTTGAAACAATTCCACTGGGATTGACTTGGGTCAGGTTAATTTAACAAAATATGCTGACATTCACTTGGATCAGGTTAATTTAACAAAAACATGATTTGTGAGGATACTTTCTGTGCTCCTCTGTTAAGCAATAAGTTTATGGTGGGATTCATGCCTTATTCAGTAGGATGACACTGGAAATGAACCAGACCAAATTATCACAGTGTTTTGGGTAGGCTGCCAAGCACAAGGAACAACTGTTCCAAGTAAGAAGTGCTGTGAGAACCCAGCTTCTGCAGCTCTCACTCAGAGCCCTAAGTGACATTCTTAGATTTTCTGGGGGGGATGGAAAAGGATAGAGATGAGATATTTTCATGCCTTAAAATCCAGTCTTAAAATCCAGATTTTGGCTGTGATTGGAAAAAGAAAACTCAAAACAAGTGTGTGTGTCTGCGTCCCCTCAAAACAAAGCATTGCATGGATCTAATGGGAAGCCCATTTCCACTCTGGGGGATTTTCATTCCCCAAATCCTTTCCTGTCCATAGCTCAACATGGGCTCACAGACCATCACCCTGGAGCTTCGTGTTGAAGCAACTCCATGTCAGAGAGATGTCTCATTTAATAGGTCATATTCGGTCAGGTAAGTATTTGTTTCCATATGTTAGTTACATATCCAAGCTTAAACCCCTGGTTTTGTTGGTTTTTTTGTTGGGTTTGTTTGTTTTTTTCCTTCTAACGCTTACCATTGCTTCCTAATCACACAGACCTAGGGGGAAAAGGAATTTAGGTGACTAATAATTAAGTGTGGCAACGTACAATCTCTAGGTTCCTGTTTGCCACAGCACATAACCTTGTGCCATTCTCCCACAGTCACCTGCAATACCTGGGGAAAGGTAGGTACCTCAATGGCATCCATAACTACCAGCTTGCCCAATACCGCTCCACCCAAAACCAGCCCCTGCGAGCATACTGAGCTTACACAGGAAGAATTGTCTTCAGTGGAAGGAACCAGAGCAGTTTCCAGCTTGGAGTAGGTGTTAAGACACCCTTTGCCTCCTTCCTGGGCTTCTGCCTGGTGCTAGGTGTGTTTTCAAACCCTCTTTCCTGCAGCGCTCCGTGCCTTATTGAACGCTTGGCTAGGGAGGTGTCTTTGTGACACTATGAAACTCTTTTCTATAGCTGGGTCACTCAGCTCCTTCCTTTGTATTTCTCTCCCCACCTCCCCCCTAGAAGGATGGGAAGGTATATAATGCAAGCCCCTTCTTCCTTTTTATACAGGAGCATTCTCATCCTTTCCAGACACAAACCAGTTCCCCTCTGCTCCACAGTGGGGGTAAAAGCCCTCAGATCTCTGGTTTTCCTGAGAGTGTCCTTGAAAATTGGTATATTGAATTTTGGGAGTATGGACATCATGTATAATACTGATAAGCATTGTCTAAGAATGCTTAGAGACTGGATCCCCTTTGGAGTGTGTGTGAGGGAATATTGGAGAAGGCATGAAATGGGCACAAAACAATTAACCCACATCAAGACATCCTGGGGCAGAAGTACAAATACAGAAAAACCAGATACAAATACACAACCTAGGGAAAATTCCACATGAAAACTCCATGGAATTTGGTTACTTCCAGATTTAGGCATTGGCTAAGCAGGAGAGAGCTTTTATGGCCACCCTAACCACATCATCTTCAGTCAGACCTCACAATTAAGCATAAGACCCAAATCAAAATGAAGCCTTTAAGTTACAAGATTAAGATCTGCTCTAATCCAGCACTTACTCTTAACCTGCTTTATTAAGAGGATAGCATTACTAACCATTTACAGGAATTAATAAGGCAGAGGAGGTGATGAAAGAATCCCAATTGCTCAGCAGGTCAGTAGCAGAACCCAGTATCTGTCTTCTTCCCTGTAACAGTTCCTGTGACTTACTGACCCCTAACCAAACTGTGTCATCCTCATCAAGCCTGCCTTCCCTGTTTTAGAGAGGAGACCCATTTAATTTTTCCTGTTATACTTTAATCTGTAATAACATTTAAACTTGATGTGGGTCATTTATGAATTCCGAGTACTTGCCTGAGTTTGCTCAAGCAAGTCCTATCGCTATAAAGTGGCTTTTGCTTAACAGGCTTCGTGCCAGCCAATTTTTAGTCAACATAAAACTTCCTAAGCCAGATCATCCTGGAACTGGGAAACATGGAATCTCGTGCCCTGAATCCGTCATTCTTGGTTGCTCATGCAGAATTAATAGTCTCAAGAACAGATAGACCTAAACTCCCTGTTTCTCGAATAGAAAGCTTCATCCAGGTTAGGCAAGGCGTAGCTGGAAGAGTTTTGCAGCATCTCTGCTGGTTTGTTTGCAGATTTACTCCAGGGATTTTTTATTAATGAAAATCTGTAGTAGCTAACTCTGTCCTCCTGACAACTCACAGACTGTGCATTTAGTATAGCAGCTAAAAAAAAAGGACATTCATTAGAGTAGTTAATGGAAAGGATGCCACGTTCTGAGACATGTTGTATACATTTAAGGAGATTTGCTGTCATGTAGGAGAGCAAATCAAGAGTCTTTGATTTTCTTTGTCAACTGGAAGAGCTGTAAAAGGAAAAAGAACCATAGGGTATTACCGACAAGTTTCTTTTTCATTGTGCATAACTGAATAAGCAGCTTATTACCCATTGCACTTTCCGAAATTTTGGCATTATAATTCCTGAAATGTCAGACTTTCAGGAAGAATGACCAAGGACCTGGCAAGTTATAGTTCTGCCTGCACTGAGAGCTACTTCCCCACTACCCACGCTGAGCTTACTGAAAACCTGACGGATTGAGGTCACAGTGGACCAGCATCTCTTGGCACAGCACTCTGGAGACATTCTCTGGGTTTCTTACGAAGGGGACAAACGGCGAAAGAGAGCGCAAGGCTTGTGCCTCATTTTTGCATTTTGCTCCTACGAGGAGCTGCTGCTGCCAAGTTCAGTTGTTTGTTGTTCCTACATGAAAAGCTGCTGTTGCCAGGTTCAGTTGTTTGTTGTTTTGCTATTTTTTTTTTTTTCAGTAAGCATAGATTGGGTTTTTTTCCTGCGCCAACAAGAGGTTAGGTGCATTCAGGCCTGGAAATAAACCTCATTAAATGATCCAACGGTTACATGCTGGGAGATCCTTATCTTTGCAATCATTTTGTCTTCCAGCAGCACCCCCAAGTACTCCTTGGGATTATTTGACTCTCTGATTGACCATCATGGAGCTCTATGAGGACGTGGTAGATTATGAAGAAAAGTATATATGATGAAGTTTATGAAGGATTATTTTAAAATGTTGTAAGAAAGAAAAATAAGCAGACAAGACTTCATGCTTTTATCTGGTTTGTTCTTACCCGTCATAAAAGGAGAGAAAATCTTAGAGGGAGATTATGAGGATGTTTCTTCTCAGCAAATTTTGAGAAGTCCCAGTTTACTTTCAGTTCCCATGAGAGCTGTCTTAGTAACCACTCTAGTAACACATTCTTCTTGCACAGGAAACTTTCACAGGGAGTGATGCAAAGTGTGCAATAAAATCTTCTTTTCAACTGAAACAAAACATAATTTGGTATTTACATGTTGTGTACACTGAGACTGAGAAATTATTTACAATGGATGGGGAAGGCAAGACTTAGTGGTAGGTAAAATACAGATAAAATATTACTCACAGTAAAGGCAGGTTTAAACGTGAATGTGACCAGGGAAGGAAATTCTACGGTAATCGTCTTTGTAACTGAAATCCACAATGAATTATTGATTTACCAACAAATAAACAAATAGAAAAAGCACGGAGAGTTTTCTGAATCTATTGAATGAGAACAATCATGTCACAAACCATTGTTTAAAAATGTGTAAAATGACGAATGAAGTTCATGACATACTGAATTTGTAGAGATTACACCACATATGTAAATCCAGCCATGTTTGTCCAAGGCTCAAAGCAAATGGAAACTAGGGCCAACACAGCCTTTACGTCTTAAAGTGAAATTATGATCCTAATGCCTATGATAAGAAAGGAAAGAGGAAGGGAGTTCCCCTGGTTAAGTAATCTCTATTTCACCTTGATATCTTCCTTTGTGCTTTCTGTTTGAAATCTGATTAAAAGCAGAGCTGAGTGCCATACACTGCAAATACCCCCTGCACATACGAGCACTTTCTATGGGACAAGCTCTTTTAGTGGCTTTTTTTTTTCTGGTGGTGGTTTTTATTGGGTTTTTTTTTGTTTGGTTGGTTTCGGTTTTTAACATCAAAGTAGAGATGTGTTAAGATGGTGCTGGCAAAAACTGCATGTCAAGTAACATTAACTAACTTTGTTCATGCCTTTTGCAGACAGAGCACAGATCTGTGTTTAGAGCAGGTGAGAGTGGTAAGGAAGGTGGAGGCAAAACAAATGCCCACTGGTTGATAGAGGGAAAAATAGTTCATAGGCTATGTACAGTTGTTTTTTTCTAGTCCAAGATGTTTTATAATTACATATACTGCTGACATTTCTATTGCTCTGACTGTGGGAATGAGGCTGTAAGAGTTCAAAACCACGAGTAATACACTATTTCAATTTAACTAAGGGTGCCCAAACTCAGAATTTCAGGGCTAGGAGTGCAAAGTTCAATGTACAATTAATAGACAGGGTAGCTTTTCTTTTCCTGTGATATGATACTGACTCACACCTTTTAAGATCAGTTTTAAGATCACATTGTTTGACTTTCAGCATAAACTAAGCTCTTGAGTTTCACCTGGTGATTCTCAAATCCAGAGTGTAACATTAGAAAGGCCTCAAACCCCAGTCTCAAGACTGAATGGCAGTGATTCTACCTCCTGACCAGTTCTCTCCAGAGCCAAGTGCTCTTTCAGTGTAAGCTGTGAAAGTTGTTTGCATTGACTGGTGCTTGTATTTCTCGTTCAATTTCAGAAGCTGCATTATCTATAATGCAATTCACAGTTAAATTCTCAGCCAAAAATAAAACATCTTGCCTTGGCTAAGTCAGTAGTATAAGCTAGGCATTACTGTGCAGTTTGGTGCCAGACCATTTTTCCATATTTTTCTCTAATTGAAACAGAAAAAAATTCTTTGATGCAGAGGTTACTAGAAGTCCCAAATATCACTCTAGCCTATTTTGCCACTCAGGACTGTCTCTTACAGATTTTTTCTCATATTTTGCCTAGCCTGATTTAAGTGCTCCACGCAACAAGGCTCTCCCCCTTTGAACATTAGAGATCAGGTTTATTTTGTAGTGTAAGGCTAGTTAACCTTAAAGACTGCATCTAATAGTGAGAGAAACAGAAAATATGTAATGTTGGGGATGGAGTTTATTACTGGTCCAAACATTATCTTTCCTACCCTGCATCACTTGTGTCTGCTGCAGACATGAGCATTTCCAAGTGCCATTAGGAGCTGAAGTTATTTGAGCTCCCCTCAGACCGCAGGCTGCACAGGGAGCTCTCAGCGCTGAATGAGGAGAGAATATACTAATGGAGATCCTTCACACAGATAAAGGAGTTTTGACCTTAGTGTGTCATGAGCAAGACACCAAGTTGGAGTCTGAAGTACAAGTATCCACCTGTCTCTTGGGAAATCCTCTGTTTGCTCTGTGATAACAATAATGCTGAAAACAGGCGGGCACTGATGAAGACGTAAGACCAAGAACAAGGGAGGTACAAGCAGGGTGACATTTCTAAACAAAGCAGCACACTGCCTACTTTCACCAGACCTGAATTTTAACTCAGATAGTTTGCAAGGGCTTACCTGGAACTGTACCTCAATTAAATATTCATTCATGAGAAAAATATATTTGTGTTTCATAGCAAACAGCTCATATACAATTTACAAATGGCTACATATATCCTTAATTGGTTTTCAACCACCCTGCTAAACACCGAGGGCAAACTAAACCCATTTTATGTCAAGGCTGCAGATACACAGCCACTTTATCTAATCAGCCCCAGCTGCCTTAAAGGCAGTAACTCAGAAACAAAGAGGCTACCAAACCAAATAACTTCTGTGAGGCCTTTCTGGAGGAGAAGGGGATCAGGTTGATTACTGTTCACCTGCCACACTGAGGCATGCAGGTAACCTGAAACAAAGGGAGTTTTCAGTGCTTCCCAACGACACACCTACCCAGTGAAGTAATTACCTCTGACGCATGACACAAAAGATAAACACCGAGTCTTGTAGCGTGTTGGCTAGCAACTCGCCAAAACACTTTGGAAAATACCAGTATGCCACCTTTAAAATACTGGGTGAATTTCACCTGTTCGCAGCAGGTAACTCAGGACCTGAGTATTAACTGAGTAGCACTCAAGCCTTCAAAACAAAGTTGACGTGCTGCCTCGGATGTAACCAGGATTTCACACAGACTTTATTTGCTCCTAGGAAGAACACAGCTCAGCAGTTCATTTAAGTAATAAGCTGGTTATCTTTTACAGGTGGCATGATGAATTCTTTGGTCTCTTTCAACGACAAATGTCAAGATGAGAGGGGAAAATCTGTCATATGTAATCTTATGAACACCTTCTGTGCCATGGTTTCATTTGTGTGATGCCTCAGCAATCGCTAGCAACACCTTCGGAGCCAGATTTGTTGGTCCGCTGCTCTGTTTCCACCTTCAAGCACTTCCAGTGTGGGAGGAGAAGGGTGAGGTGCTGCTGGACTCCAGAAGTAGGGTGTTGTGTCCTTCCACCTGGTATCAGTTGAGGGTGAGGACCGGGTGACTCCGGAGCTGGTGCTTCATAAGCTAATTGTTCAGGATGTTTAATTATCTTGGAACAGTAAAAACATTGTCATTGCAGCAATCAGAAATGAAGTAGAGTTTCTGTATCCAAGAAGCTTGTCTGGTTTTCCTACCCATGCCATTTGGCCTTGCGGACTTTGCTTTGGGTCATTTAGTACAAACATACATTCATTAGAAACCTTCAAAGTCATGCCTTGGATCATCTCCAAAGCCAGGCCCAGTTTGTTCCTGAGCGAGACCAGGAGCACAAGAGCTGGGAACACCTTGTAGTCCTGGGTGAACCATATTGTCCCTAAGGCATGCTACGCTGTTACGTGCAGCCTTTTCCTGTGAGAAAGTGGGCTGCCCTTTGTTGTTCTCCCCGGCTGTGTTCTGCCTGCCATGGCAGATGTAGAGGGAGGGGGAAGCACAGTGTCAGCTGTGGCCTTCTTTTGCAGAATTCCAATGTAGGGCCACTGCTGTGAGCAGTCGGGATGCTGTCACGGTAAGGGCCGTGCCAGGTAACAGGGCCTGTTTCTGACCCAGCGTGCTGAAGTGCCCAGGACAGACTCACTTCAGAGTGTCCGAGTGCTCTGGTCCCAGGGATGCAAGTGGCTTCTTGCCTGCCACTCATAGGGAATGCGGTCTTTGAGCCCTGTTTGCAAAAGCCTGCAAGAAGGGCTCAGCTGTCTCCATGTCTACACGGCAGTCCAGACCTGCATGGTGGTTTCCCCACCCGGCCCTCCACGGCTGCTCTGCCAGGCAGGACAGCAGCACAGAATGGGAAAACTGAGAGTCCTGGCCACTGGCCTGGTTTCCCTTTACCTGTCTGACATGGTGAGGCAGAAAAACACCGAAAGGGCCTTAGAGATGACAGCAAAACAGGGTGTGCATGTACAGCTGATTCACAGGGTGGAGTAACAGCTGGACGCACTGGCAAAGCGAGACACTGGTCTCACAGGCGGGGACTCTCCGCAGAGAAGATGTGCCTGGGAGGGTTCAGGGACATCCTGGAGAACTGCACCTAAGGTGCTCCCAGAAAGTCACATGGACAGGACTAATGACAGCACTTCACACACTTTATTTCTCTCCCAGTGCAATTATCTCTAACAACACACCATTTTTTTCCGTTTGTGTTCAAAGTGACGGGAACTCTCCTGATCCCTGTAGGAGGCTGTCCTGTAAGTAGCAATGTAACAGCAAGGAATAATTTTACAGGGATAATGTATTATCTTTCCAGATATCTAAACGTGCTCCTTCCCTGCATTCCTCTCAATGCCCTCCACCCCTGTCGCCTGAAATAACTGCTCACTCATCACTAAAGTTTAGCCATGCTGTGCTGTACAAATCCAGAGAAGATAAGAAACAATATTCTTTAGATAACAGCACAGAGTATTGCACAATGTTCTTTCTTGTCTCAGAGTTCAGTCTGCACCCTTAGTTAAAAAAAAAGAGGAATGTTAAAACAAAAAAACAACCCCTCTTTACAGAAATTGCCTTAAAATGCAGCGTGCGATACAGTTAGCGCAGTGCTGAGGACTTTTGAAATAGTGCTGTTGTTTCAAGTAAGATTGTGGCCACCATTTTCCCCATGGTTTCCAATGTGTAATATTTGAAACGATCTCTTTTTCTGTGCTTCAAGTAGCAATTAAGTATTGTGTTTCAAATGCCACCACACAGCAATGGTGAGTAAATAATGGCTTAAATAAGAAGTTAAAAAAGCTTTGTTTGCTTTTGCAGGTGTTAAATTTCAGCAGGACAATCTAACTCAAACAAAGTCCTAAACAAAAGTTACTGGAATTCCTGACTGACAACCTGAGTTTCATGTTAGACAAGGCAGATAATCAAAATAATCTCTGCTGGCTCTGAAATCGCTAACCACTGATTCTTACCGTGGCTGTAAATTTCTGAGATTGAGTTTTTTAACTTCAGTTAAAACAATTTTGTTTAAACTGCTATTGCATGGGAAAATGATTGCAGAAACTACATGGTGTTAAAAGATTTATTTTGTAATGAGTATCCTTAAAAAAATTCAAGCAGTAAAACTCACACTGAGAAGTACATTGCAGGACTTAAATGTGGATTTAAGTTATTTTCGTTTTCTGCTGGTAACTCGCTTATTTCTCCCTTGAGAAGAAATACAGTGTTACATATCCTGTACCCAGATGGATTCAAACTTATATCCTGTAAGCTATCTCAGAATATTAGGAAAAACATTAGGAAAAAGGTAATTGAGTAATTTTTAGACACAGTAATTAATTCTGCGTAACCCATTTACTGTAAACTCAGCTGCAGTGAAACCCCGCTTGAAGAGAAGAGAATGAAAGCTGGAAGTTGTTTCAATGCAAGCCAGTGATGCTTGTAAGTGAGCTCCTTCCCACAGGACTCAAGCTTGCAATCCTCTCAGAGCCCTTCACAGTCGAGACAGTGGGACCAGGCCTGTAAGTGAGAGGTTTAGTGGAGAAAATTCCATGACTTCACTATGACAGGCTTCCAAGGTAATTCTTAATTGGTTACTTTAGATTAGCCTCTCAGCCAAACCTTGTTAATGTGAAATGATAACCTTGGACTGTGTTCATGGTTTAAGTATAATCCAAAGACCTGCATGAAGTGCACAGGGACAAAGTCAGAAATTATTTTGCACTTGCGTGAGGTCAGAATCAGGTTGATTCTGACAACGTGATCACAGGATCACAGCACTCCAGCTGTTTTTGGGCCTTATCAAATATCAGATTAAGAGTCTGTGGGTGTTCCAGTCATCTGAAAATAGATCTTAGCAGCCTGATTCTGCTACTTTTAGCCATGGTGCTGTTACCTGATTTCTTGTGCAATCTTATTTAAACACGAGTAGAGGTGGAAGAGGTGAGTTCTATGTTTCTTAGAAAACTTGAGATGACGTGAATGGAACAAATTAGTGGTTCAGCAATTATAAAAATCTGAGGTAATCAGGGAAAACTGAAGAGGTCCTGGTCAGTACAGTTGCCCTGTTTATTTTCAACTCAAACTAAATGCCTATGCCTGTTGTTTGTCCTAGAGAGACAGAAGAGAAATTATTTAAAATAATAGATTCCTGTTAATCTGATCTATAATGTAATGATTCTCAGGCTGGCTCCAGGTGTTCTGGGCTAGAAGCAGGCTGCTGTGGGTTGGGCCAGGGCCTTCAACGGAGCATGTGTACAGGGCAGTACATGCAGGATGGAAAGGGCCTGCTACAGCTGTCAGTAAACTTTTTATTATCCTAAAAGTATAAAAAATTGGTTTAACTATTCTTCATGTCTTTTTTTTTTTTTCATTAATCATTAATATTCAGTTAATACAGCAGTGAGCAGAATGTACCCACAGGTCTATTCATAAAGGAAGTAATTTACTGCCTTCTTTACAACAGTGCTGGGTAAACACTTGAGTTGCATTGAGTACTGCATTTCTGTGGGAGTAGTGGCACATTCAGGTGAGCAAACAACACTTCAGAGAAAACCGAGCACTTTTGGTCCCGCCTCAGGCTGCACTGCAACCAACCCGCAACAGTGTAAAAATAAATCAATGTTGCTAATGAAAAAGATTGAGGAAGTGAAAACTATCCCAGCTCTTTGAAATTCAACGTTTGTGTTAGTTCCACAGCACTTCTGCTCCGTGCAGCTTCAATACAGCACCAGAGAGACCCGGGTCTCACTCCAAACGCTCGTGGGTTACGTTCAGCCAGGGTCAGGCCCAGGACGGGCACTTGAACTGAAACGGTAAGAAAGAAGTCCAAGGGACCGCCAATTACTTCCCAGCATCGGGGTGGTTTCTTACAAATGCCTTAAAACACTCTTCAAAGTTAGAAGTACGCATAAATAAATAATTCTACAACCCCCGTCTCGTCCTGTTACAACTACCTCTGCATGAGAAGCAGATCTGGATTCCTCTATTCTTGATCCCTCAAATCACAGAGCAGGTTTCAAAAGTCTTTATTCAATTGTTTCTTTCTTGACAGATGTAACGCTGTTTCTCACAGTGCGGTTTCACTGCTGAACAGCAAATGGAACTGACCCAGACGAAGACTGAGATCTGCAAGACCTTCCTTGGATTTGCAGCATTCCCACGGCTTAAGGTGCATATCTAAACCGTGTCTGGGACCCAGTGGCAAGGCACGTTGTACCTCATCGCGAGGCTACCGCCTTCAGTCTGGCTGGCATTCTCCAGGATTCACTGAAATTACAAGAGTTGTTTAACCCCGTGCATGCCCTTTAAAAGCCTTGCTGAACTGGAGCCTGAATAAAGCCCAGGCCCGGCAGGCATTCCTGTACGTACTCAACGATAATAGGTGACTAATGAGTTCAGGGAGAGCTGAGGGACAACTTACAGTGACTGTGATCTTCAGCACAGCTCATTTACATCCTTCACATTTTTAGAATTTCAGTATGGTGTCTGTACATCAGAAGTCACCGTGGCACACATACTGCCCTGTTTTCTTGCAGACATAGGAGCTTCAAATTCTTACTCTCAACCCTCCTACATTCCAATGCAATTCCTTTCCTTAATGAGCATGCACCCAAAATGACCTCGTGTTCCCTTCTGCAAAATGGTGCACTGTTTCCCTGAATGCTGGAGCTCACGTTTTTACGACAAAAGTTGCAATTATTTTCCTGTGCAGCATGATTTGCAACAAGACTGGCTTTGCAAACGTATTTTCGACCTCTCATTAGGCCGACAAGAATTTGGTCAGCCTGGTAAGAAATCTTTTGCACATGGCAAAATTAATTTTATTTAAGCACCCCTTTACATTAGTCTTTTTTAAAAGAGTCTTCTGAATGCAAAGGCACATACTACTCCTCAGTCTGCCCTTCCCCGTGCATTACAAATTGTTTATTAATGAGGCAGGTAGAATCTGACTTCATGCAATTGATCACAACATTGTGTTAACCACTGTAACATAAAATTAGCTCCTTTCCTGACTGTAACATCATTCCCAAACTTCCCTCCATCACATGCTGTTCCTTACTGGTTGCAGTTCATTCTTTATCACTCTGGAGTCTCAGAAAACTCTGAGCAGTGCACCTGCTGACCAAGGCAATGGCAAGGCAGAAACTGGATCTATCTAATCATTAAGCACTACTCAGTCCTTTCCCACCCCCCAGCAGATGAGATTCGGTGAGCACAAAACCTCATTGACATTCCTTGATGATGTCTTTGATTTGTGGTGGTGGCAAAACTGCTTGTCCCAGTAAGCTACAATTACTACATTTAAGTGATAAAACCCACACAAATCAACATCTCCACTAACAATGCAGTTTCACTCTTTTAATGTTGTGGAACTACTCGCATTTTACTTTTGGCACAGGTTCTGATTTAATTCCCAGTTAAGTCAATGAGAGCTTAGAGAATCCTTCCCTTTGCTTCAGTGACAGGGGATAAGCCCAGCAGTCAAGGTTTATTCTCCAAATATTAGCAGAAATGCTCTGCTTATCAGGCAGTTAATACTGTTAGCTCAAAGGCAATAAAATCTTTGCATCCAAATAAAAGCTTTTGTTAGATCTTAGTTGACAGATGGATTTATAAGTTGATAATACAATCTTGAATTTCTTCTAAAACTTTGTTAAATTGAAGCATTTGGGAAGTGTGGATCTTTCCAAAACAGTTCCTTGAGGAACAATACTGAAATTGTGATGCCAGGGAACCTTGACTTTCCAATCATTGTAAACTGTCTTTAAATTAAAACTATTATAAAACTGGAATCTAGTTTTATTTTTGTTTGGATAAAACCACTGAAGACACATGGACAAGGGCAGAGCTAACCAGATATGAGGCAGATCTATACCAAACCTGCAAACTTAACTTTCTGCTCCCTTCTAAACTTTTCCCTCAGTAAAGACAATTTAGCGGTGGGCTCTATAAAAGATTCCATGAACCTTTATGCACGGAGGGCATGTCCTCGAGCACAGTGAAATTTTGGAAAAGACTCTCATAGGCTACAACGGACTTGTAATCAAGCTCTGAATGTGAGCATCAAGAGATTCCCAAATTTCATTTTCTAGATATGATCAGCAGCGGTGGAAGTGCCCGGCTTTGTGAAGTGTGTACAGTTTCATAGTACGCTGTTGTGTGCGGCTCGGTAGTGGTCCCGGTGTGACAGCTTGGGAACCCTCATAGAACAGTACATGTTAATTCCTGCGTGAACAGCTTTTTGGAAGTAGAATTTCCTTTAATGAATTAATGAGTAGCAGCTCTTGAGAGGAACGCATTTCTCTTTCTTTTAACAGTGCTTAGTATGCAGAATAAACACACATAACTTGCGCCTGTACAAGAATGATACGCTTCTAAATATATGGACAAAAGTCATATAGCCAGGATTGTTCTTTAGACATTACAAAGCACTGCCAGGCACACAGTAGCATAATCTTTAGTTTAAACAATTCAGTACTCCTGGGAATACCTTTAAAGCCATAACATAAATAGGTTCTGAAACCCTACAACAAGAGATAGACAAACAGAAACAGCTTCTGCAAAATGTAGGTATTGCACTCCACTCGCCAGAAGTGTAGTCTAAGTCATGAAACGGTGTGAACTAAACCATTGGAAGTGCAACTAATTGATGTATTATACTATAGCTGCTAGCAGACAAGAAATGTAAAATGTCCTTCCCTGTCTGTGTGCTCCGTGTGTAACAGACCTATGACCTGGCAGAAACTGCCCAGGAGCCTTTTGGCTCAGGCTCCAGATTAACACAGATCTCGCCTGCGCAGACAAAATCCTGTGGGCGATGAACGGCTTACACGAATGACTATTTCAGGGCCATGCCAATATGTCGTTGCTTTTCCAACCTGTATTGCTCCCAGAAAATGCTGGGAGCACCTTTTCTACTGGCTGTAGAAAACTGGGGATTTTGGACACCCAGCTCCGTGTGACTTGATTTCTCCATTCTCCTGAGAGTTACATCCAAGAAATTCAGGGATGATGACTCCTCTAAGACTTAAGGAAGGCAATTTGCACAGCTCATTCAGTCCCATGCTACATTTGCCAGGCCAGTAATTGCACCTTTCCTGAAGCGCTGTCTTAGCTGAACAGAGTTTCGTGGAGAAACTTCCACACTTGTGTAACAATATTGGGCAATTGGATCTTGACACTATTTACTGTGGAGCTCTTCGACCACATGAAAGGGCAGTCTGCTCTTTCACCTTTCCCGGCGGAGTTTTCTGACCCTTCTCTCGGGTGTGTACCGGTGTAGCCACCAGGCCCACTGGGGACTTGAGGGACTGCAGCTGCCAAAAGATGTATATCCCACCCATCAGCACGCACTGTCTCTATAAATGGAGCAGGAAAGTCACACATGGCTTTTATGGGCGAGGTAACATTTAGCCCATTTGTTAAATGTTTACAAAGCACTCTTGCTATATGCAAAAAAAAAAAAAATTCTGCAGTGACCCAAGCCCTTGGACTCTGTGCCATCCTGTCATGGAGGACTGGGGATGTGAGGATGCTCCTATCTGGAGCCCCAAATCAGCAAAGCTGAATTAAGGTATTTTAAGGTCCAGAAACGGGCAACGAACCTGGTGAAGGGTCTGCAACACAAGTCCTGTGAGGAATGGCTGAGGGAACTGGGGTTGTTTAGCCTGGAGAAGATGGGGCTCAGGGGAGACTTTGTTGCACTCTACAATTCCCTGAAAGGAGATTGTAGCTAGGTGAGGGTCGGTCTCTTCTCCCAGACAACTAGTGACAGGACAAGAGAACATTGTCTTAAACTGTGCCAGAGGAGGTTTAGGATGGCCATTAGGAGGCATTCTTCACAGAAGGGGTGATTAGACATTGGAATGGGCTGCCCAGGAAGGTTGGTGGAGTCACCATCCCTGGAGGTGTTTAAGAAAAGACTGGATGTGGCACTCAGTGCCACGGTCTAGTTGACGAGGTGGTGTTCGGTCATAGGTTGGACTCCACGATCTCAGCGGTCTTTTCCAACCTAGTTGATTCTGGGAAGGTAGTCTGTACACCTACAGACGGACACAACTGGCTGCTCCCTGCAGGTTCCCTTCGCTGGTGCCGCAGCACACTACAAGTCAGACCAACACCTAAGGCAGCTGTGCCTGCTGTCACTGCTCCCTCGCACTCGCCTCCCATCAGGCTCACACCCGAACCCAGCTGCCACAGAGACAAGTGACTGCCGGTGTTCTCCCCCTCTCCAGGTCTGGCTAAGGATGAACGGCCTGAGATACGCCTCTGCCTCCCTGCCTGCACGCCCATGCCGATCCCACCCTCGGGCGCTGCTCCCCTAGCCGCGCCATCCCGAGCGGGCGGCGGCAGCGCCCGGAGGCGGCAGAGGGGCTCGGGGCAGGGGCGCGCCGTGAGCCCCTCGCTCCGGAGGGGCCGGAGGCCGCC
>VZTA01025941.1:500847-520522 GCA_013398855.1 Mohoua ochrocephala | reverse complement strand
GAGAAGCCGCGGGCCAGGGTGTGGCACCCTCGGGGCCCTTGGTGCCTGGCTTTGTCACTTTGTCCTCCCTCAAGGACTTGGTGACTCTTCGTGCAGATCTTAGCTCACCCCTCCCTTCAAAGCGTGCGCTCCACCTTCCTCTACGGCAACCGAGGGGAGCCGGTGCCACGCCATCACGAAAACCCCAAACCTGTCCTGGCAGCCGCGCCGTGTGTGTGCTTTTAAAACGGCATCTGTTTGAGACCTGAGACTGCCTGTTCCCAGTGAAGGAAGTGGGCTGATAAAGCTTATCGCCTTGGCCCGAGCTCTTCCATCTCTCCTGCATTAGTCTGAGCCGTGGTGCCACGGGAGAAGGTTGCAGAGATAGTGCAGGGCCAGGCCCGTTCTGGGTAAGATGCTGCTGGGAAGACACGGCCCTGCCCTGCCTGGGGCTCCCGGGTCGGGCCTCCCCATCCTATACAGACCTGCACGATGAATGCATGAACCCATACCCACCAATGGAGAAACCCAAGGCGGGATTTTCTTTTTATCCTCTTTCCAGCTGGGAAAGATGGGGACGCATCGCAAGGAGGCGAGGAGAGGAGAACTGTGAAAATTGACATGACTCAAAATGAAAGCAAATAGTCTTCTGTTTGAAGATGTGGGCCTTTTTAAAAAACATATGATAAGGCAAATGTTAAAAATACACCAAGTTCCTGACTATACTCAAGATTGCAAGGGCCGTAAGTGTAGTGGATCCCTTCAAAGATGTGTTCCTACTTGCTCAAGCTGTGCTGGTTTTGTGGAAATGCTCCCAGCATATGTGTTCTCAGTCTGCCCTGTGCAAATGCACCTGTTCTCACCCTACTGCTTGCACACAGTCCTTTGCTACTTTCTGACAAGGTATCTGCTATAGGATCACCAGGTTTGGGTTTTTGTAGGTGTTTGGGTGTTTCTTTGGTGGTTTTTTCCTTTTTTTGGTGGCTTTTTTTCTTTTTTTTTTTTGTGAGACCTTGGTAAGATAGTAAAGAATATGCATTTGCTATTGGGGAAGATACCTTGCAGAGTATCTTGTGCGATATAAATATATGTGTATATATACACACACACACATATATGCTTTCATACAGCTGAATTCTCGAAACAGGAAGTTTATCCTCTTTTTTTAGTTGCCACTGGATTCAAGGAGAGGTATTTACTGAAATGCTTAGCATAACAGCTGGGGGAGAAGAGTGATCATCAAATGAAATTATGGGGTGTCAGGTTCAAAAGAAGGTACCTCTTCAAATCTTGGAACTCACTGCTACAGGATGTCAGGAAGCAGTTCAAAAAGCAATTAAGCACGATCATGGAACAAAAATCTGTGCAGGGATGTTCAACAAAAACACCTCTGATTCAGGAACCCTTTGAGGTGCAAATCTGCATCCTGCGGAAGCGTTTTGGGGAGCAGCCTTCCCTGTGCTCATGCTGTCATTAGGCAATTACTGTTGACTGCTCTGGAGATAGTCCTGGACTGGACTTGAAATGCTGCTGTTCTCACCCAGCACAGTCATCCCTACATTTAACTGTTATTTCATTCAACGTGGGTTTTTTTCGAAATCTTTAATAAGTCATAGACAACAATTCTTGCCATAAATCTTTGTGGCACAGAAATGCTCTTTCTTTATGCTCTGTACCTCTCTTGTTCTTTCCTGCCTGTTACTTTGATTGAGGGATGGAAGGTTGCTTTGCTGTGTGTTTGTATAACACCACATTATCAAGCTGAGCACAGCTCCGTGCCAGTATTTCCTAGTTAATTATTTGATGTAAATAAATATTAATAATCTGTATTTCTGAAGGCGGCCACAAGCCAAAGGGTTTGCTGCTTGTTCAAACACTCGAAGTGTCTTGGGGTGATTTTATGATAATGCTGTATTTCCCTATCCTCTGCTTTATGCCCAGAGATGGGTCCCACAGCTCTAAGCTGGGTCCGAGGAAAATGGGGCAGGGGGTGAGCCGGGTGAACTCTTCAGTGCGGTTTGTGTTCAAGGACTCACACACACTCCCGCCCTCATTGCTTGGCTCTGCTTGCAGCAGGAGAGATTCCTGCTTTTAGCCAGCCTGTTAGCCGAGGCCAGAAATTTTCCCAGGACTGCATACCAGCAGACCGAAATCCTCCGGTAATTTCTTCATCTTCTCCTGGAACGGTTCAGCCTAGCTGTGATCCGAGAACCAGATCATCAGACCCCGTGCACCGGCAGGGAGGCTGCGGGGATGCCACATCCCAGCCCGGACCTCGGGAGGGGCCGAGCCAGCTACAGAGGGAACTCTAAATCCAACAGCTTTCTCCGCAACGAGGAGGTTTACTATTTAACATTGCTCATTTTTTCCTGTGCCTTGCGGCACTTTGTTTGTTAAATAAATAGTTTTTTTCACTTTCCTCCAAGAAATTCCTTTCATATCGGTGGGGGAGGGAGTGCGGAAACATGCCTTCTGTGGAGGAGACGTTCCTTCCAGAGCGTTTCCCCCTAAACTTGTCTCAAACCGAGACACGAAGTAAGAAACTGTGGAGCTCCGGTCCTCATTTGCTGGCAGAATGAGATAGATGGGCCATTTGAGAAAGTGATTAAAATACCAGCAATACCTGCCTAAACAGTTACAAATTCCGCAGTCCACATCTGCAAGGGCTTGTATTTATTATCTGGGGCATGGGACCAGACCTTCTGAACCTGCTGACACTGAAGGGTGAGAGCAAGGACGAGGTGCCAGCATAGCAGAACTGGCGTGGGCGGCTGAGTGCTGCCAGCCCCAACCTCTGCCCTGAGCTGCCCGAGGCTGGCTGAGGGCCCAGAGGGAGCTCCTGTACCAGCCTCGCTGCTGGAAGGAGATGGGTTGCCACATACACTTTCTGTCGAAGAGTCAGTTGGGCATTGTTTGTGGGGTTTTTTTTCCCAAAAACGAGGCAAATCTTAGTGCTCAGGAGTGGAAGTGCCCTGAGATCACTGATGGAGAAAAGCAGCATGATCATCCCATGGTATGGAACAACATTCAGCACAGGGCTTCTGAAAAAGATTCCTTTCCTGTCAAGGCTGGCGAACCACTACAGACTCTCACGTGCTTTTTTAAACATAAAAAGTGTATCAGTCATCAGGCAGGGGGCAATAACCTGAGGGAAGGTCTTTTCCCTACGGAGAAGTGAAAAGAGGACCTGTTGCTGCTGAGGAGTATCCTTGCCATATGGATTGGATTTTAGAGCAGTGTACAGCTCTTGGGGTGGAGGCAGAACTTCCCACGCGTGCAAGGATCCAGCTCAGGATGGATGTGGGTAACCCAGCAAAAGCCAAATGGTGGAGCCGTCGTTCTTCCTGTTTGTCTCACCTGTGTTCCCATTGCCCAGCCTGCTGATTTGTGGGGGATCGGAGAGGGGCTGCATACACACAGAATGGGAGACAGCAGCTACTTAAGAGATTGGCCATGGAAGCCCGTCCTGCAGCAAAGTCATGTTTCTGTTGCATGACTGCCATCTGTATTGCTGATAACCACACAGATTGTGGCTTTAGCAGCCCCTCAGAGGTAGCTCTTTCATAAGGATGAGTAGTTCTTCAACAGCTGCTTGAACATGAAACTACCTCAGGCTCGGATGCTTTGTAAAGCGCTTTTCCCCAGAAGTGAATTAGCATATACTGTAAATAAAGACAGTAAAACTGAATTTATTCTTCGGTTGGAGGGCACAGGCCTGGAAGGGGTGGGATAGGTCACTGAGCTCAGTCCCACAGAAGCAGCAGCAGGGATTGGGCTTCCGCCCAACAAAAGGGCTGCAGAACAATTATTCCACCTGCCCCACACTCAACATACGTTTATACCACATTGTCTGCATGCCCATAGCCGCCTTCTCTACTTCCCAGTAACTTTTTAATGAACCTCAGACTGCTAGCAGGTGTCCAAAAGTCCCAAGTCTGAAGTCACGTAGGAAGAATGGAGAGGTCAGGGGTGCTAGCACAGTGTCCTTGTGGTTGACGGGTTCTCCAGTCTCAAGTCCCACACTGCTGTGGCACCTATAAAGCTCATGCAAAGTTCTCAGAGTAATAGGGAAGAGCTCTCCTGACTCCTGTGAGTTTCAGCTCCTGAACAAGACATGGCTTGGATTCCCTTTTAGTTTTCCTTCAGCTCATCCAGTCCATTCCCACAGGCACTGCTACAGCCCTGTACTGTCTGCAAGGCCAGGCAGCTCCTGCAGCCCAGGCACGGGGTGTAGGTGTCTTCCCATGGAGCAGTTCATCAGCACAATTTTGTAGGAACTGCAAGTCATCCATGGCTGGGATGGCAGGAGATCTTGTGTCTCAATAGCATTTGGAGGGCAGCAGTGTTTCCTTGGAGTGGGGCAGTAGCTGAGACTCTTTGGAAGAGGAAATCTCTGATAAATTGTCTAAAGGTACAGAGATGGTGCCACACAGGCATAAGGAAAGAAAAAAACCCTAATATTTCTTTTAATTTTCCAAGAGAAAGACTTATTTTTAGTCACTAGTATGTCTTCAGACAGTGCTGATTTACAGACACATATATTTTCATTCAGTCTGTGTTTTTCACAAACCAGAACTAGATAGTGCCTGTCATTTGGGCAGTTATACACATGAAAATACATTAATTTGTATTTGTAATTTTTACATTTTAGTGAACGATACTTTCGCTCTTCGATTGGTGTGTCAAGCTAACATTGAAGGGAAATTGTAATTCAAAATTCAGAAAACTTCAATTTTTAAGGTATTTGTTGGAAATAATCTGGGCATACTTACCAAAATAATACATGTGATTATGAATGAGTGTTTATTAAACAAAGGTAATATACTGGATTTGTGAATTCCAGTATCAGTGAACAGATTGTTTGCAAACCCCATGTTCTTAATGTTTTTTTATTTAGTAGATTTTCATACCTGCGCGAAACAGGAAAATACATTTCTCAGCTATTTCACTTATGCTCACCTAGCATTACATGTGACCTCGGCGGAAGAGGCAGGCTTTGGACCAGCCCAGAGCTAGTGACACTGCCAGCCTGCTCTGTCTCTGTCTGCAGCCCTCTGCCATGAACCCACCCCTGTCCCCAAGAAGCCCCTGTAGCATTCTGGTCCCATGCCCATCCTTGGCATCGCATGGAGCAAGGACACGTGAGGCTTTCTATAGGCACCTGTGGCGTGTACTGTGTAAGAACCTTGAGGGCTGCTCTGGCAAATCCTAATGCTTGTGGTTTTGGCTTTGCCACATCAGTAGAATGCCCTTCAGAAGGAGTGTATGCATTGGGAAGGGTGGAGGTATTTAGGAACAGAGATCAGAGGTGTCCAGCAGTGGGTCCTTGGGCAGGACAAGTGTGGTTCCCAGGGCTGGAGCGGCCTCACAGGATGAGCAGTGGGTTGTGCAGGCGCAGAATCTGTCAAGGGACCTCAGGCAGCAGCACTGTGCTGTACGAAGAAGGATGTTGGCAGGGGTGGCTCCCCAGCCCCATGGAGAGCATGGGCCCATGGGGTTCAGGTAAACTCGTGCTGGAAATTCTCTTCTTCCTTAACATTTGGCCATAGGAGGGTTTTGGCAGGCAGCTTGCAAGGTTGGTCACCCTGGAGTAACCTCACTTCTCCAGCCTCAGGACACTCGCTTGCCTCTGCTCCCCAGCAGAGACCCCAGGGCCAGCTGTCACCTGTCAGGCACAGCTCCTGTGCCTTTAGGACCCCCAGCTCCCCGCTCATTTGTCAGCTTGTCCCTGCTGCGCGTTTCTAGCGCTGCTTTGTGCAAATGTTTTGGGGCAAGTGGAAGGAAATGCAGCAGAACCTGCCCAACCACTGATCTGTCTACCAGCGAGATGCCCTCTCTGGGTCAGTGCGGTGCAATTTTATTGGCATAGGAGCCTGTCTGGCTCCTAAGTAAATTCTGTTGCTACTGCTATCTGTAAGTTGGAGCAAACTTAAATAATGCCCACTCAGATGAAGGAATGTGACTGCCAGGCTGACTGCAGAGCACAGTCGTGTCCTTCTACCAAGAGTCACTTGCAAAAGGTGTCTTGGGAATGGCCATTATGATATTTTTCTTTTAAACTTGGGTACACCTTATCCATGTGAAGAAATATTTTTCATCAAATAAGCATTCCTGGTGCCCATGCTGCTGTTATCATTAAACAAATATTTTATTTAGGGGGTATGGAAACAGATTTATGAGGTTTTTTATCAAACACAACCATTAGCTGTTGACAAAAGAGCACAGATTGCACCATATTTTAGGGTTAAGAGAATTGGCTCTCCTATTGTAATGTATTCTGCAAATTTATTGCAAGGTAATTTTTACAGTGTAGTAATATTTTCATGCCACTTTTTTTTTTCTTTATGTGCAGATTTTGAAGTGTAGGTATGATTTACAGGCTTGGATGTATTTTTAAATTCTAGTGAAGTAAAAATGGCACTCTCATGTGAATGATGCCACAGGGAAAATATCTACATGTAAGTTCTCACGTAACTTTCCACAAGTGCCCTCTGCCCACACTACAGCAGGTAGAGGGTGAAATCCCAAGCAGCGTTAGCTAAAACACCTTAGGCTGACCTTGGGTGTCTCTTGACAATTTTCACAACATAAAAATCCAAACAAACTCTTCACATTCTGCTTTAAAACAGAAAAGTGATGTGAAGTCAGGAGCCTGTCTTAGAAAGACATTGTATATAGATATAACCAAATGTGCTTTCTTTTCTCTACTTGTGCATTGTTCATGTCCCTTCAGGTGGGTGAGGACAGGGACTTTCTGAACAACACTTGAAATGTTATGTGAAGATTAGCAGTGATGTAGAAACTTTGGAATTTCTCTTCAATGTGTTCTTGACCTTTCATAAACCAATATTACTGAATTACTGCAACAGATATAATTCATTAATTTTTCTTACAACAATTTAAGAATACAAATAATGCCACAGACAATTTAAATACAACAATTCAACACCCTCTAACTAAATTTTCCAGCCGATAAAACACAAAGCAGAAATGGCAGAAATTAAAACCTTCCAGTTGACCACTTTTCCCTTTGATAATTTCTAAAACAAATATTAAAATCAGCATTCAGTTGCTTGAATCTTTTTGCAAATATCCACAGCAATCCTCCTAGCGATGCTAAATCCCTTGTAAAGATACAAGAGGACATCCAGTAATGAGTAGTCCCTAAAACTGACATTTAATAGTCCACTAAAGATGCTAAAATATTTTACAGTTCTCACATGGTATACCTTAATGTCCTTTTTATTTATTTTAAACCAGATAAAATAAGTCATAATAAGACTGATTTATATGAAGTCTTGATAGGAGTCTCCATTCTCATGAAAACAAAACTTGTAAAGTCCTGGTCCCATTGACTTCAACACCTAAACCAAATTTTCACTGCCAGCCTTTGACTCCTGTCTTGCATGTCACCAAAAGAAACAGAGCAATTGTTCTCAAACACTAACAGGCAGGCGGGGTGAGCATGGAAAATTCTAGTTTCGGAGAGATTACATCTGTTTGGATGCTTTTAGGAATTAATGATAAATGAAAAATATAGCACAGTATGTTGAATCACTGTGATGTAAACCCCAGAGTTTACAGAGGAACATTTCATCTTTAAAACATGTCTGTGATATGCTAGCCTAGTTTTGACCTCAAACCATCTGACTACAGACACTCAGTTTAACACATTCAAATCTGCTGATCCTCAAACCACTGAGTGGATTCGTTGGTGGTTACATCTCATTACTTCTGATTTTCAGCCACCTACAGAGAGGGCGACACCTTCCAAGGGAGCTTTTCCATGTAAGCAAGAGCTGCCCTGATTATCACTGGATAGTTCTAGCCCAGGATGGATGGAAGGCAGGGCCTGCCTTTGAAGCCACAAATGTAAGGTCCAGTGGACCCTTTTGAGGGTATGGGGTGTGGATCAGGTCCTTGAATGGTGTCATTCCTGATATGCTGTTCTCAGACTGGGATCTACCCTGCTGGGTCAGCACATGTGGCAGACAACACTCTGAAGACCTTTAGGAGCAGTAGCCTTTGCTCCATTGCCTGCTGAGGCGCCTGTGTGAGGCTCTGTCAGGGCACAAGAGGAAGATGTGACGATAGCTTTCCTGTTAGGCATTTCTGAGCTTCCTGTCAGCCCCCAGGGCCATCCTAGCTGGGTTGGTCCACTCCATCTGCCCTGGGCAAGGGGGAGAGGGTGGCTGCTGGCATACCCTTAGTATCAGCCACATCAATCTCCATGAGTGTCTCTCTAAAGATGATCCTAATCCTCTGTTGCCCACTAGAACCATTTTGGTGCAAGTCCAAAGGTAGAATTTTATTATCATTTCAGTTTTCAGGTTTTTGATTTTTACCTTAAGCTGTGGAAAATGTGTTTTTTGGTGCCTTGCCAGGTTGCATCAGTAAGCTTGACACTGGTCTCCTGGTCACTCCCACAGCTGTACATTTAGGGAAACCCGGTCCCTAAGCCCATGTCCATTCAATCTGGAGAGATTCTGGAGAAAAATATTACACAACCCAAAATGTGTGATAAGCAGGAACGATGCCAGGAAGGGCTTTACACTGAATAAGCTCTGCATGACAAATGCTAAAGTAATGTCTGCAACGTCAACTACCCGTGGCCATGGTGCAGACTGTGGGCAATAAATACGTGGGTGTGCAAACCTGCCTTTGAGGGAGTGCTTTAATCACAGGTAAAGGTGCTTTGCTTAGTGTTATCAGTGACATCTGGTGGTAACAGACAGTAAAGTCACTTCAAATCTTTTTAAAGGTTGTGTATGAATTTAAATGGCTCGTCCCAAATGAAGTATTTTACAAGGATGTATTTCCCAAAATACATTTCTTTCTGACAAAACCATATGGTGACTGCGCTCCATGCCAGGAGCAAACACTGAGCAGGTCTGCATCTAGCATGGGATTTTTTGGTGATGGGAAACACTGGAACCAAGGAAGCCACCAAAGTATTTAGTGTGCCTGAAAAGCAGCTGATAAACACCTGTTCTTTGTTACTGTTAGCTACATCTAGCCTCGTGAGCGTTCCAGATCTCACAGCCCTCCCGAATCAGTGAACATGGCAACAATTCAGCAGGTGCAGGTGGGGGACCAGTGTCAGCTAAGGCAGAGAGAATCATGAGTGCTGCCAGGGGCTAAGTGGTGAGTGAGCTGGAGTGAGACACCACACGCCCTCCCACAGCCCCTGTGGGGACTGCCAGGGAGAAGCTGAGCACTCGCCTGGACCCTAATTCTGTGTTCCCAGTCCCTTCTTGGGGCTGGACACCTTTTGTAGGGGACAGCACTTCTCAGCGATGTGGCTCTTGGCTGAAAGCAGCAGAACCAGTGCACATGGACACACATCTTCCTTAATTTTGCACTTAACATCATGGTGTAACTTGAAGACTTTTTTGTTTCAATACCTTCAGTGGGGAGAAGTTCCTTTTTGATTTTTCCCCAGTTTTGTATCAGATGCTTGTTTCATACAAGAGACTTGTTTTGACAGTGGCTGGGGAACTGCACCTCTCCTTTTCTTATTTGCATGGCCACATGTACTCCTCTTTCTTCTTGGGTAAAAAATGGAGAAGGGTTGTCTGCCCAGAAAGGCACCTTCTCACTCCCTGTGTGCACCGTACTTGCTGCTCTTCTGAATGCAGCTCTAGAAAGCAAAACTGCAAGATTTTGCTGTGATTTTTAAACCTGACAATTCAATAAGGTAGACATCCGATAAATGAACAGTAAAATTAAACAATACCCAAAACTCAAAACCCAACTGAAAACATACACCAGGCATCTGTGCATGCTGTAATGTCATGTTCTCTATAATGTGTTCTGCTCTTTTGAAAATGGTTCCTGAGAGGACGTTTCACACCACAGATTTCTGAAGCCAGCATCGAAACCTTCAAGTTTCATCTCACCTTGAAGAACAAACAGTTCTTGAAGCAGTTAGCTTTGATAAGGCAAGTGCAAAAAAGGACATAGATAGGATATCAGCTATGCTGAGAATGTGTCTTTCTTTTCATAGCCTGTTCTTCCTGAGAAGCAGTGACTAAATAAAGACCTCTGGAATTGTTTAGCTGGGAGAATGATCCTCTCTTTCAAGCCTTCCAGAAGGATCCTTGAAGTCTCACCACATCTGTAGCAAAATGTGCTTGAATCAGATGTTTAACATTGGAATTTAGTTCTGTTTTGTGAGTGTTGTAATTTTGAACTTCTAGAAAGTGTTCCTGTAGAAAAACACTTCATTAACATATTGAACTGTCAGCAACCCTCTGTGTTTCTGCAGATACAGTCACATATGAAATTCAACAATTTGGCCCAGCAGCCCCAGTCAGTGACATCCCCAGTCCCTTCTCATACCTGTGGAGCTGTCTGTGTGCTCTGGTGACTCCTCAGCCAAGGCACAGGCAGGAAAGGCAACGTCCTCCTCAAATATTTCCCAGCAGTTGTTTATGAGGAACTCCACCAACGCTGTCACCTGCACACAGAAAACAGCCCATTTCAGTCAAGAGGGATGAAAACATATTGAAGACTCTTTCCTGACCCTGCCTGCTTCTTTGTAGGAAGGATGGCACAGAGCAGGGTGGCTTCTGCCAAAATCCTGCCTTAAAGTCCGAGGGTGAGTCCACCGTGGGGGATGAGGCCTGGTGCTGCGGACAAATGGATCTGCCCCAGTACAGAGCAAACACCACCAGCCACAGCTTTGGCCTCGCTGCCCGAGGGCCCAGGGGTGACGATGCCCACGGGTGCCTCTTGCCCTGCACATACAAAGTCTGCAGGAGCTGTGCTGTGGCTTAGGGGGCTGCAGGGCAGCTGCTGCTTTTGCTCAGAGGAGGCGAGACCGGGGGCAGCCTGGCCCATCCTGTCGCAGGCTGAGGGACACCTGAGCTGAGGGGTACCCTCAGTGTCCAGGGGTGCCGTTCTGTTCGGCTTCCGCCATGGCCGTGGGATCCCTGCGGACAGCTCTGAACTGCCCCAGAGGGAGCGGCCGCCGGGCGAGCTCAACGCACCTTGTCATTCATCTCCTTCTGCACTTCCAGCGGGAGCGCGTTGTCCGTCCCCGGGCTCAGCATGTTTGGGCCAATGCAGATGGCCAGGTTGCCGGAGTCCATCCTGTTGGTCTCGGCATTTTGGCTGATGCGGTGGAGCAGAGAGAGCAAGTGCTTGAGCAAGACGAGGTTTGGTCTCGGCAGCTTGTCGGCCACCCTGCACGATCACAAACAACACGTGACGTTAATCGATGGCGCAGTGGCCTCTGCTTCTCGAACTGAGCAAGTCTCAGCTAAACTTGGGGCAAAAACACTTCCTTCAGAAAGGGGCACGTGCGTGCTCGCTGTGTCTTTCAGAAATCCCCAACTGCAGCTGAGCATGCGGTTAACTATGAGACCTTGAATTACAAGGTCTCGACTGAAAGGCAGCATTGCAGAAGCCCATGTCCCTGGGTAGATAAGACGATGTCAGGAGATGTCACTGGAGGCTTCCCAACACTTGTGGTTGTGCTGCGGGGCTCTCAAAGCACTCCCAGTCAGCCTCCACACCTACTCCTCCTAAACAGCGAAACACAGTGGTGGTCTCCATGTGCCTGACTTCACCCCCAGCACATGTGAGGGCTCCGTGTCAGTGCCTGTCCCACAGCCTGTGATGGTGTTAGCTGAAGCACTGCAGCCTCTGCCCTCTTCCTATGCCATTCATTTTGTAGGGCAGCCACCAGCAGGGTCTGCCCTGGACAAAATGGAGTCACTGGTGAGGGTGTTTTCCCATCCTCACCAGTCAGAGGCTCCTTGGGAGGGTTACAAAGTACTCAGAGACACGTAGGTAAAGCAGAACATTGTGAGCCAGAGCTGCATGAACCCAGGGGACAGGAACAGGGATAGGGATAGGGATATCCTCTTCAGAAAGCCTATAGGCTGCCACCACTGAGTCCGAAATCAAAAAGTCATTCAGACCCTCACGATGCTTTAGAGAAAGAGACTGTGATTCTGTGATCCATCACCCCAGAGCTGAGGAGACACAGAAATGAAGGTAGGTGGTTGGGTGTGGGTCTTGGCTTCCAGAGGGGCTGCTGCTGCCTAGTGCATGGGGTTCTGCACACAGTCCCTGTCTGCACGTGGGTCTGCACAGGCAGGCATGGGTGCTACAGGGTGCCTGGCTGCTGCAGAAATTGTCAGCTGCATGTTGTTTTGAGCGTTGAGGAGAATTGCAGTCCTGGATGTGTCAGCTGGAAGGAAACATCTTGGATTTTGTGTTTGATAAGAAGCCTGCCACCCCTCTGGATTTGATAAGAAGCCTTTCACTTTCCCATAGGGCTTCTCCCCCAGTTTGGCTCTGCACTCATCATCACACAGGGGAGGCCACGGGGATCTCCAGCTCCTGTTCCCTACTCAGAGCCACAGTGTCATCCACTGAGTGGGAGTGTGCATGTACACTGGGCAGCGGAGAGAGGCCGGAGGGATCTGGCACTGCAGGCACTAGAGGGCAGGACAGCCCACGGCAATCCGGCTGGAGAAACGGGTGGAAAGACACCGCTGGTGTCACCTATTGCACACCCTGCACTAGTGACACCCGTCTGGACTTCCCTCCTCTGCTAAACCCCAAAGGTGTCTGTTGGAAAATCTGGTCATACTTTTAATGTGAGGAACCAAAACTTAGGGTCACCCTACACAGTCCACAGTAAGAGCACGGACTCAGAATGGTTTGGGTTGGAAGCGACCTTTAAAGATCATCTAGTCCAATGCCCCTGACAAGTCCACATGTCCTCTGCTAAGTCCACACCACGATCGTGGGTTTCAGGGCTTTTTAACTGCAACTGCTGAATGTTTCCATACATCACCTTTCAAAAAGTTCAGCAGGGCTGTTTCAGTCTGTCCTTTGAGTAAGATTGGAGGAAAAAATACCTTTCCCTTCCTATATTCAACCATAATTTTGGATGTCCCAGTACGTAGCCCTTGTCATCTCCTTGCCAGAATTTGGTGGTTTAGCTTTCCACCACCATTATGAGGTGACTCAGCTGAAGGTGGGAGAAATTGTGCACCACAGCTCCAGCACACTTTGTGAGAGTGAAGCAGAGGCTTCAGCATTCAGAGAGGTAGGATGCTGGATTTCTGGTTCTTTTGTTTGTTGTTGTCACAGAGATCTTCCTGCAATATTCATGAAGAAAAAGGATGTGGCAAAATCAAACCACTGAAAACCAGAAGTTACTCTCTGGAGCAAATCTTCCAAAAAGTTTGTATCCCACATGGGCTGCAAAAAACCCAAATTTTCAGAAGAGCTTAATCTCCTGGCTGCTTTGAAAATATGTCCAGGGACATTGTCCTTGTGGAAATCTAGTCACACAGCTCAGCAGAAATGACAGGACACCCCCTTCTTTCTGCTGCTTAACTTCTGAAATCAAATACGCAGACCCAAACCCCAGTGACACGTAGAGCAGGCTGTATAAAACCAAATGAAACACTCAACAGCCACCTGAAAAATGCGTGCTGTACCTCAAAAAGCACAGATTACTGTGGGCTCATTACCCAACCCTGTGCAGGGAGCAGCCTTGTTCTGCTTGCACACTGCATTAAACTCATTTAGTCTGCAGTCCCAGAGCTGCCACTGGTGATTCATTTCCTCCAGCATCGCTGGCTGCTTTCCCAAGAGCAGAGCTCCCGGCACAGACCCTTGACACTGCTCCTACCCCAGTGCACAGCTGAGCAGCTGCCTGCATAAAACACTAACATTTTCTCCTCATGGAGACCTGGAGGGAGAGCTCAGCAAGTATTATGTGATGTTCTTGTAGCAGTGTTTCCAAAAGGAAGGTATTCCCGCTGTCTCACTGCTCAGGATCCACCAGCAATTCCTCTGGTGCTCTTTGGCCTGGAGGGACAAATTCTGCCTCATCCCATGCTGCCTGATGCCAGTTTCCCTCCAGACCATGGGGCATGGGACTGGCTGCTTTTGCAAGCAGCTCTTGCCAGTCAGGGCTGGCAATAAGAAAGGGATGCAGATGTGCCTCTCTTCCAGTGCACAAACCCTTCAAGATACAGTTCCTGAGCAGCTGTTGTGGAATATCCTGGCGTATGCAGATCCAAGTCACTTGCAGTGCCTGATCTATGCGCAGCAGCTCTGGAATGATCCATGACACATCTCCAACTTGTTAGCTGACCTGAACAGAAAAGTCCATCTGGGGATGACATGATCTCTGGACTTGGAAATAAACACCAGGAGAGTCCCTCAAGAAAAACTGGAGAGCTGAATGAACCAACCTAGGCACAGAGGTTGCCTTACCCATGCTGCAACCGGCCACCAGCACTGCAGTGAACATTTCCCCGGGTGTCAAGTGTTCATGTGGCCCAATGCAAGAGTCGGGTGCTCTCAGTTGCTGAATCTCCTTCCAGCAGAGAGCGCTGGGCTGCAGAGGCATAGCCCTGCCCCCAGAACACACGAGGTAAGACACTCCTTCACTGCATAGTCCCTGCCGAGGGCTCAGCAGATCACACTTCCTAGACCTCTGATCCAGCCCACAGAGCAAACAGCACACAAAGGAGAGGCTGCACATCTCTTAGTAAAAGCTCAGGGAAAGAAGGATTATGGTTTTTGTCTTCCCAAGACACTGTTACACGTGCTGTGACTGCTTCCCAGGGAGTAGTTGGGCTTCTGCCTGATGATGGGAAGCAGGGAATGAATTCCTCTTTTTGCTTTGGTTGCATGCACAGCTTTTGCTTTTTTTATTAAAGTCTTTGACCCTTGAGGAGTTTTTTAATCTTATTTTCTTCCCCTGTCCAATTGAGGAAGAGGGGTGAGAAAGCATCCAGGTGGATGTCTGGCAGCCAGCCTAGATCAACCCACCAGTCCTTTTTCTTGGGCACGAGATAAAGCCAGTTTTGATCTGGGTGTACTATAGCTGTGGTAGCTGATAATTGGCAGGCTTCTGCGTGGCTCACAGGCTCGCTTGATTTACGGTGTAACAGAGCCTCGGGCTCTGCAGTGGCTGCTTTCAGCTCCTGTGTTTGCTGCAGCGCTTATCTCTGTGTTTCGCTGTGCCTGGAAACATTCTGATAAAAGCAGCAGCCCTGCGCCTGGCCCTGGCACAGGCACTGCTCCTGTGCCAGGAGGGCTGTCCTGGGGAGAGCTGAGGGATCGCACCTCTCCCTTCCCCTCTGGGACTGATGTGTCTGCCTTCCTCTCCAGAGGTCCTCACCACATCCTTATCTAAACTGCTTGACTAATGTCATCTCTTTGTCATTTGCATAGAAACTAGTTTTGGTCTGGTGTTATGAGGAGCCAGTTTGCCAGTGAGGTGACAAGGAAATGTGCCTTTAGGCCACTGATCCCTGGCTGCGTGCATGGTGTGTGGGAGGACTTGGATGGGTGCCTGGCATGGTTATCACCTCCCATAGCCTGTGATCTTGCACCTCTGCAGGCGTGGAATCCCGCTGAACTGCCACACTTGATGGAAGGGTGCCTTGCCTGCTCCGGTGAAACCCAGCAGCTCTTGGCACTACAGTGGGGCTTTCCTTGTGCTTCTTGAGCCTGCCTTCAGCACCATCAGGGGGACATGGTTGAGACAGGGATCCACACCACATCTGGGAACACCATGGATAAGATAGGGACCCAATGCAGTAATTGCCTTAGCAGTCAGAAAGAATCACTGGGTGCAGAAGTCAATGGGTCCATACCATCAATTAGTACAGGAGCAGGAGGAGGAAGGATCTGATCAGGCATCTGGTCCTTCGGCAAGGAAGCAAGAGGAGGAAGTGAGAGAAATGACCGGTCCCGAAACTTGGGCAGACTTCAAAATATGCTGAAACATTACAGCCACCAGCCAGGCAAGCAGATTGCTGCCACTACCACTGAAGAGGGCAGCATCCAATATGTGAGACTACTAGCACTGCTGGAGAGTCTTCTACAGTGACCCGGATGACAACCATGTCTCCAAAGATTTGGATGGCCACTGTACGTGAGCAAGTGCAGAAGGGTTGTCTGGAATTCACCAGAATTTTATTCCATCTGCCTGGAGATGATTCTGCCTGACCAGGCTTGAATACGCCAGCTGTGGAGAGAGCATCCCACCGACTCTGACTTTTGCAGAAAACCTGTCTGTCTCCCCATCCCCACAGGTCAGGGCCTTGGCCATCGGGGGCACCCAGACACGTTGTGTGCCACTCTCTGGTTCATCCTGAGTGACCTCATGAGGAAGTGGGATGGTGACCCTCCTCCGAGTGAGGAGCCCATGGACACAAATTGACCTGGAAGAGAGATGATAAGGAGGGCCATCCAAGACTGCTGTCAGCCCAGCTGCTGTTGAGATGGTGGAAGGCAACCAGCAGTCTCCCTGGTATAGAAGCGCCTCTCTCGATTTTGGTGAAGGGACTTTTGGTCTGACACTGCAGGGGTCTCCAGCCTGGAACAGAGAGGTCAGGAGGAGGAAAGGGGTGACTGGCTTTACTGGGCTGTGTGGATTCGATGGCCTGGCACACTGGATCCACAGAAGTCTAAAGCATTGCTAGACACTGCTGCACAGTGTACCCTAATGCCGTTATGGCACGTCAGAGGGGAACCCATCTGGATTTCTGGATTGATAGGGGGATCCCAAAAGCTGTCTATATCGGGGGCTGAGGTGAGCTTAACAGGAGACAAATGGCAAAAGTACCCCATTGTGACCAGCTCAGAGGCCCAATGTATCCTTGGCATAGACTGTCTTAGGAGAGGGTGCTTCAAGGACCCAAAAAGGCAGTGATGGGCTTTTGATGTAGTTGCCACCTATTCAGAGAAGTTTAAACATCTGCTTGCCTTGCCCAGCCTCCTGGGGGATCCCTGTGTTGTGGGATTGCTGCACGTCAAAACACAGGAGGTGCCCATGGCTGCCGTGATGCAATATACATCATTATTGGCAATATACATCAATCATTGGCAATATACATCAACCAAGGCTCCGTGGTTCCCATCCGTGAGTCACCAGCTCGAGGGCCAAGGAATGATTAGGAAGACTCGCAAGGTTTCCTTTTAAATCTGCTTTTGTCCCCCTGTCCAGCTCAGGAGAGAAGATGAGAAAGCATCTGGGTGGGCATCTGGCAGCCAGCAGAGGTTAACCCACCACACTCCCGTGCGCATACAAACTCACAGGCTGGTGCATATGCTCGTATACCTGAACATACATATGTTCCCCCCTGAGCTAATTCGCTTAGTAACAGCAGGCAGAGAAGCCTGAGTCAGCTTCAGATGGTGCAAATAAATGTGAAAGAAACTTCATGTTGGAGAACTGACATAAATTCTTTGAACTAATTTTAAAAAAAATTATAATTGTTATTATTGTTGTTATTATTATTATGAATAATAAACCCAACAACAACAATAATAATATTGCTACTGTATTGCATAAAGCTTCCAGGAGTGAGAGCAAGCAGTGTTGAGTGAATGTCAGTGAAGTGCTGTCCCAGTCCCAAGGAAAACCCGGGTGCTGGCACAGGTCCTGCACTGTTCAGGTGGTCCGAGCAGTGCTGCTGGGGACACCTGAGGGGAGCTGTCAGCACAAGTGATGGTGGCAGAGCCTGGGTCTCAGTACGTACAAGACGTGGCAGATGGAGTGCAAAAGCAAAGGGGCTGGCGAGCAGCAGGCACTTCGGTAATGAAGCGGCACAGGAGCCCGCAGACTCCTCTCTGATTTTACTGGGCTGTGTTCCAAAGTGCGTCTTCACCTTTTTTTTTCCCTTAAGTATCCGCAAATGAAAACCTGCTAAGCTCTTGGATTAGTGTCTCCTTAACTTCTCAGTCTCTTATGAATTTCAAATAGCAATTTTTTATTATCTTAATTGGTGACTGCCTGTTTTAATTAGGCATCCCAGCTAATCTTACTCCGCTAAAACATATGAGGCTTTGTGCAGATCAAAACGGTTTCTTTTTTTAGAGTAAGCATCAAAAGAAGTAGGAATTGTAAGAAACAAGATGACCGTGTTTGCAATTCTGATTTCTCTCACTGTAGTCTTCAGTTGTTGCCTTTAAATTATCCAGTATTTTACATGCCATAAGATCCTGGCCAAGATGTTGTGTGAACTTAGAAAAAATTTCTTCCCTTTACAGCAATAAAGAAAACGTTTCTGATCTAAACAGCAAAGCAATGGTCTGTCCGACTTCTCCGGAGGTCTCTTATCTGTCCAATTTGAGCTAATGTAAAATAATAAACACATTTGTAAATGTAGAAATCAATCACTACTGATCGTGCTGTCCGGGAACATATTGCAACTTCCTGAAAATCTGGCCTGCGTTCATGTCCTGGAGGGCTTAACTGAGCCTTCACAATAGTCGCAGTGATGATGCCAAATCTCATGTAACTTCCCTGTTGATTTTTTGCAGGCTGCCAGAGGATGTCACAGAGAGGACCCAGCAGCTTGGAACGAAGTTTTGTTAATATTTTATACAAGTGATGTTCCCAGTAATAAAGCTGAAAAAATACAAGAGGGAAAAACCCAAACAAACCAAAAAGCCCTCCAGAAATCCTTGGATCACACAGAGCCAGGAAAGGGAGGAAAATGCTGGCAGAACTAGGTGGCTGATTGGCAGCAGCTGGCTGTACACGAGCAGAGGCAGAGCTGCTGTCATTCGAAGCAACTTAATGAGGGGATCTGTATCTACCTGTCCTTTCAAGTGGTCTGCGTGGTTTTGAAAGGTGCTGTATTTTGCTGTTTTGTTTGTTGTTGTTTTTTTTCCCTAAGGAGTGCCTTGTGGGCAGTCAGGGACATGATAATTCATCCCTCCCCCTCCTCAAGGACAAACTGGAGCTCTTACCAACCAGCCCATATTTGACAGGACATTTGTCCTTCTCATGGGAAAAAGCAGTTCCTATGCTTTTTTTCCTAGTGAGAATACCATAATCCAGACTGCAAGAGCAAGTGTCCCATCTGGAGACAATTCATCATTACTTGAAACAAATCCTGCAACTTTATCTCTAGCTGCCAAGCAGCACAACTCAGTGAGAGCAGGTCACTTGTAAAATATGATGGTTAAGTACAGGCAAGTCTGCAGAAGAAATAATCCACTTGGAACTGATAAAGCTTCCCAGCACTTGGGTCACTTAGATTTCAATAAGAATATGGAGAACGTTGGGCAGCAGAAAGTCAATCCCAGTTTCTTAAGAGCTCTGTGCCATTCTTACCGGAAATAAAGGGGTGATTCCCCAAGCTGTGCCCAGGACGACAATCAGAACGTGTTTTCCAGACCTAAGCGGACACTTGTATGGATGATGAGTGCATCACAGAGTCTTTACTTTCAGGCCAGTGGTGACACAGACCCCTATCCCTTATGCCACTTGGTCCCATCCCTCATTCCCTCGTGCCTGATGGACACAAATTTGAACTGCAAGTTGCCCAGCACTGATGCTCGTTATGTCCGACACCCTACGGTGTTACATTCATACCTGCCACGCTGCCTCAGTAATAATCCTGGCAGGGAGGGCTTGGCTGTGAAAGGTTGGCTGTGAAGAACCCGTGAAGGGTTTTCTCTTTGTAAGTCACTTTTCACTTCATTTCTCCCTGTGCCTATTGATTTTTGCCTCCCCTTTTCTGGCAAGCCCTGCCCGCGGCCCGCTCGGCATCCCGGCGGACCCCCGGGGTTTGCTGCGGGAGGGAGCGGCTCCTCCCTCGGCGGGGAGGGCCGGGGGCGGCCGGCGCCGGGGTCTCCGCTCACTCGCTCCGGCTCCGCGCCCGAGGCGCACCCGGACCCGGACTCGGCGCTCCTCCGG
>VZTA01025941.1:444507-500725 GCA_013398855.1 Mohoua ochrocephala | reverse complement strand
GGGGCAGGGCCGGGGCGGCGGCGCGGGGCAGCTCCCGCTCCTTCCCAGGCGTTAGAGGGGATGCGGCTGCTGCCGCTGCCGCGGGCGACTCGGGCATAGGGATAGCTGAGGATCTGCCGGGGATCTGAGCCTGGTCCTGAGTCTGGTGACAAGCAAACCCCAAGACTTCCCGCGCTCAACTCCGGAGATGCGCTCCCAGAGCACTGGGCCGGTCCCGGGCTGCTGGGCTCCGCGAGTTCGTGGTCCCTGCCCCGCACCGCGGGGCTCTCCTCATCCCGAGAAAAGGGGCCGCGGGAGCCGGGTGGAGTCAGGGTCAGATGAGCAGGGGCCAGGTCGGCATGCAGTCCCTCCCTTCTTGCCAAAGATGGAATTTAAAGAGACTTCTTGACGGTATCGCTGCACTGTCAAACTGCTCTGTCACCGTGTTAGGGGAGCAGAGTCTTGAAAAACGGAGCAAACAAAATAAAACCCTCAGCCACGAGTAAATAGACGTTGGTTAAAATAAAACTGGCTATATCTACGTGAGGGGAAGAGTTTAAGATGGTTTTTGTTTTGTTGTTGTTGTTCCGGAGAGGTTTAACATCGTTGCAAGAACGTGTTTCACGTTAGTGCATGCTGTGAACGCTGTCCCATAGCACCTGGTAGTCTCCTGGTGTGAGCCCGGGACCAAAGCCTGGTCCCCGGGGGGGTCTCAGCTGCAGCGAACGCTCCTGTCAGCAGGGAGAGGAGCCCCGGCCACCAGCCCATCGATTGCGAGGCCAGAAGGGAGCGTTACATCATTTAGTCTGACCTCAGACAGGAGCGAGGTGCTGGCTGGGAAACAAAAAGAAAATTGCCGAGCACTGAATCTCTGCACTGAAACATGACATTTCTTCACGACATTGTCAGCTCTGACAAATAGACTTTTCTGCAAGAAATGAGGAGCTCTCTGCATGGTTCCCTTACACAGAGATGCATGGATCATAAGTGGTAGCTTCAGTGCTTCTAAATATAAAACCTGGAAGAGTATTTTACATGACAACTGATCTGGTTTTCCATTGTTCCTCCTGCTTTTGAAAACGAGTGCTACTAGCAGAAATGAACTATTTTCCAGTAAGAAAGAGCTTACATTAAAAACCTAACCAAAACAAAAAGGAGTTAATAGGAAAAAAGAGAAACAAATAATAACATTTCCTTCAAAGTTGCCTATAGAAACATCGTAAAAAAAGGGAAATTTCAGATATGCATATTTTTCTGTCTCTTCTTCCTATTTCTTTCTTTTTAACTACTCTTTATTTTTCTGTTTCTGGTGAGAAAGTAGAGAAGAAATGAAAAGTAGGTGATTGTTTAGCAGAGAACGTTGGGATGCTGGTGGCCCCAAGATCAATTTTTACTTAACTTTATTAAAAAGTAACCTTTCAATATACATTGAAAAAAATTTGCTGTTTTCTTTAGACATAACACAGCCCCAGTACTTGCACCCATAGCATGGGGATGGATCTCTTTTACTGCCTTTTGACACTTCACTTCAAGTTTTGTGTATCTATTTTGCTTCAGCCTGATGCTTTTTCAGAGTACCAGCGGTCTCTGAAAATGGAGCAAGACAGTACCAAAAAAGGCTCTTCACCTTACCTCCCACTTTTTTCAATATTAACAATGTCCACGAATCCCTTGCAATGGCACCGAAATGGAGCATCGCAAGGAGGGCCAGGCTGTGCTGGGACATGATCCCAAGAGGAAGGGAGGGTGACTAGCCTCCCCAGCCCTGTGCATCCATCAGTCCGGTGCACCATCTGCCACGGACCTGGGGGTCCTCCTGGGAGCTCGAGAAATGCGGATCTGCTGCCGATAGTCACGGACGTCTGGCTTGCGTGGTGTGGCAGGAAAAGCAACGGCAGTGTTTGCGGTTAATGAGGTCCAGTGCAAAGCTGCTTCCCGCAGTAATTTATTACCTTGGAAGGCAGGGGTGTGATGCCAGACAAATAACTGGCCCCGTGGGAGGTCAGGACACCAGGAAGGCAGGATCAGGAGGGTGGGAAGATGAGGGGGAGGAACAAGGTCCCATAACCACAGCCGCTGTCTCCAGCAGCAGTGCCCAACTTGTGGGGGGGATTTGTCACAGCTGGGTCTTGGAGAGCCTTCAGCAAGGCCCCTGTGGAGACCCTAAATCACACTGATTGTGCAGTCAATAAAGGAAATCTCATCAGTCCCCATAACCAGGCTGTCAGCTTTTAAACCTATTTAGATAAAAATCTGTTTATTGCTGTGTTGTTAGAAGTCCAGAGTAACTGCACTGACTCGAGCGATGATAGTGGCACAAAGTATCTTTGGAAAAGAGTTTTACTGTAGACTAGATCAAGGCAAATTCCAGTCTGGTTTATTCTATATAAGCCTGGACCCACACCTTGGAATGGCTGGTTTAAATTGAGGGCTGCTGCTTATTTCAGAGGGACCACTCTGCCCATGCTGATACAACCAAGACCAGAAATCCTCCTCTTGCCTGTAACTCTTAAGTTCCTTCCCAGTCTGCTTGACTGAGCCAAACCAGCCCCTAGGGAGCATCTGCAGGGCAGCTCTCGTGGGTACTGCTGGGGGCAGTGAGGCAGCAGAGCACCCAACAGATCTCAGGGGGTTCAGAGGTGCCCTGGTCCATGAAAGACAAAGGAGCCGGATAATGCCACACGTCTTTGTGCCACTGGGAAGTACTCACAGAGGGCTGCTCATCTGAAATGTCAGCTAGGGGGACTGGCTGCAGAAATGACCAGGGCATGCACCATTCATGGTTTGTCTGCACTAACAGATTAAGAAGCACTTGAGAGTGCTCCCTGGCACTGCAGCATAATTATCTAAAATCAGTATAAATTTTAATATCACACATAAACTGTTAAAGTCAGCCCTGAACCCTCTTTGGCCCATGCCAAGTAGCACTGCCATGTTCCACCCCTGCCCTCTTTGAGGCAGCAGTGTCCTGGGATATTCCCAATGGGAGCAGAGCCCTGCCTCAGGATGGGCAGCACTGGCTAACACAGCCTGTGCCATGAAACCAGCAGCATCTGCAGTGGTTTGGTTTGGCAGTGCAGCACTTCCTTGAAGAGTGTTTGGATGGCATCCCCACACTTCTTGTCACCTCCTTGCTAGTGACCTCAGGTGAGAGATAAAATTGGGAAGAGGTCCATGAGAAAGCTCATTTAAAGGACTCATTGCCCTCGGGGGCCCCTTTTCCTTCCCTTTTTGGCAGCCTGATGTGCTGGGGTGGTCACAACTGCCCCTGCCCCAGCCTCCTCTGCATGTGCATGTGCATGACATAGCTGGGGAAAGGAAAGTCCCTGAGAATTTCATTGTGTTCCCTGGGAAAACCTGGTCAAGGAAAGGCAGGTTTACCTGCCACCACACCTCCTGGAAATCCTCTGAGCTCTCCTCTGTTCTGCTCCTGGTGTCTTGTGGGCTTTGGTTTAAGTGATCACTTTATGTGGACTGTGCTTCTGCCACTGACGGATTCTTTCAGGAGCAGAAGGAAGGACGTGAGTTTGCTGTTTTCACAAGGACTCTCACCAAGTGTGGTAGAAGCAGGTAAAGAGGCTTTCACTTTTTCCTTAAGGATTGTAGAAATATGTTAGTAGATGTGAGGGCATTTCTGAAAGTCATGAAGAAACAAAAGTCCAAGGTTTTAGAAATGGCAACTAGTTTTCAGATAGTGCTGGCCATTACTTGCTGAAGAATCTGGCCACCCAAAAGTCTCTTCAGATGGCAAAATCATATCCCTGTATACACTTTCAAAAGTTTCTGAATGAGTAAAGACAAGCAATGCATTTGCGCCTATAAACCAACAGGACATGGTTAGGTCATCTGAGGAAGAATGACTGAACTCTGGATTTTCAGGGTTTTTGGTGAAGTGCTTTGAGATAATAAAAGAGATTTGATTTTTGTGCCAGTTTCAAAAAGGAAATAGTTTGGTGCAAGTGTTTTTCAGCACCCTCATCCCTATATCCCACCACAATGTGCAGAGCACTGGGATACTTTTTTCAGACTTTCCCTCCTGTTTTTCTGGTCACAGTCGAGTCTTCAGGCAGCTCTCCTTGTGGGTGCCTGGCGTGAAGCCCTTGCCTGCCATGAAGCCCTTGCATGTGCGTGTAAGTGATTTCCTGGAGCAAATGGCTCCCAGTGAGTGCTCCTGAAATTCTGCCATCTGCAGATGCCGTCCTTGCATTATCTGCTGTATGCCTCGGAACGAGAGCAGGTCACAGGCTGGAGTAAGGAGGGCTGGAGCTAAACTTGTTGCAGAAACTGTGATATCCGTGAAGCAAAAAAAGATTTCTGTTAAGTGGAGGAAAACCCCTGAAGAGAGAAAGTATGATGTAATCGATAGTGAATACTGACATAACTGTTCGAATTCTCCCAGGTCTTGGACCACAGGGCAGAGTTAATTTGTCCTCTCTGCACCTGCTGCAGTCTTTCAGTAAAAATCACTTGTAGTTTTTTTCCACCAAAGTAGCAGCAACACTGGGGAATAAAGGTTTTCTTCATGACATGACATTATCTTGTTCAATAAATCAAATAATAAATCCCTTGTATTTGGAGTGAGAGGAGGAACATCAGGTCCGATATTTTCACTTGTGTCGAAAGGTGCATGTGTGTACATGTATCACTTGAAATATACTGCTTATTTAACCCTTGCTATATGCATTTGGTAGAAGAAATTGTGCAACTCTAGAATAGAGTTAATATAAGAATAACAGTAGCAGAAATAATTTGCTTTACACTGATCTGGGGAGAGAAACAAAACCATTTCCCCCCACGGTGCAGTGCTCTTTGCTTGCTGTCCTGGTGACACATTGATCCAGGCACCCTGAGCATCCTGCTGCCACCAGATGTAACCCCCATGCCCACCCTGGGTGGATGCCGGGACGGTTGCATTTCCCTGAGCATTCCCTGTCTGCTCTGCACAGAGAGTGCCTTTTGGCTGGTCCTAGGTGGGTTCAGAAAAGAACGCTGGCTGACATCTTGGATGTTGTACCAGATTAAGAAACTGTTGTCTGCCCTCCCAAGTGTATCTTGTTTGGGAGTCTGCACTGAGCAGTCCTTGTGGGTTTAAATGGAGGCAGGATGACAGCACTGGCAGTGTTATAAGCTGGTGTGGTCAGAGCTCCGGATACAAGGGAGTAAGCTGGGGAGAAAATGGGCCCCTGCCTGGGTCAGGATTCATCCTCACTTCCCCAGCAGGGAGCAGCTATTTCTATTGCTCTATGACTAGGCTGGTGTTTTATCCTGATGCTGCAAACCCAGTGACGAATTGACCATGCCTTCCATGCGTATGGTATTTTAACTGGAGCCAGAGAGTTACCCCCCACCAGAGTCCCAGTGGGCTCAAGCACGAGGACAACACCCTGCAGCATCTTAGGATGATCTTAGAAGGATAACCTTTCTCCAAAACACATTTAACTCCATGAGCTCTGCAGTGACTGCTGCGAGAGCAACACAGGCTTCGTCACGTACTGACCTTGTGTTGAGCAGCAGGCTGCAGAAGAACTTCTGGTAATAATGAGTCAATACTTAGAAAAAAAGAAAAAAACCTGCTGCTCTGATAACAGACACATGTACATAATTAGCAATTTCAATGTTCATTTCTTTGACTTCAGATTGCATGTATTTAGGTATTTGTCAAAGGCAGGCAGCAAAAAGGCCATGATAGTACAGGCATGGGAACAAGCATTGCCTGCAGAACCCAGCTCCTCTGCAGGTATGAAGCAGGGTCACCTATGCCTGTCACACAAGCTCCCACATACAGAGAGGCCACTGGGCTAAATATACCGGTGTCAAACTGGTATAAACCAGGAGTAAATATACAAATCACTCCTGTCTTTCACTCTTCCTAGCAAAAAGTGGTTTTCTACTATCCAAGTGCAGTGCTGCTGCAGCTTCATGGCCATGTGTGCCAGCACTTTTCCCTGCAGCTAGAGTGAGGTGACTTCTCCTGCTGCTGCTTTACTTTTTTCTGCTGATAATGATGGGGAAAATCACTCATCTCCTCTGGGAAACTGCATTTGCTTTGGGTTACGTGGGCCGTGACACCATGGGGTGGTCTCAGCCAGCTGGACTCCCTGTCACCCTTCTCAGGGCTTGGTCTCAGACACCTTCAGGGAGCACATAGTTCCTCCAGCTCTGCTCCATGTAGTGCAGGTGCCTGCCCTTTGTGCTGGGCTGGTTTGCACTGACTTGGTGAGATCTTGGTCGAGAAGATCTGCAGACACCACCAGCAGGGCTCGTTTGCCATTTGCAAACTGCATGGGGTGGTATGCTGCTAACATACTTTCAGGAGCAAAAATTGAGAGTTAGAGGTAAAAGCTGATGAAATTCTGATGAATTTGAAACAAAGTTCAATAAAAAGCAGATGGTGTTTTTAATCATTCTTTTTCCACTCAGTTAATGAGGCCAAATGTTCAGAAAGTTCTCTGTAAATATATCACCCTTCTTTTCAAGTATCTGAAAAAAATACTGTAAATACAACTTTAATAAGACAGGCATCCCCCCAAAGGGCGGTAATCTGCCCTTTATTGGCCTCATGTCAACGCTTGGCAGCAAGGAGCCATTGCTTGCCTCTGATGCTCCTCGTTGTGTCACTTGTTCCTAAAATAGCCTCATTCCTTAGCACTCATGCTTGTGTTCAGATGGCGGGCAGCCACACAGAACCTGCTGTCCCGAGGCACAGATTGCAGGGATTTTAGATCTTCAGGAGGCAGGGAGCTTCCCTGCGGATTTGGAGGCGGCAGCTTACGCACCTCTAATTGAAACCAGCTTGGTTGCCTCTGCATGCTGGGCTCACCGAGAGCAGCCTCCTCTCACCCCACGTTACAGAATGCAGAAGTCTGTATCCAACCCTGTTGCTCCAGGGGCCTTTTACAGTCAGAGCGGAGAAGCGGGCACTTCTTGGGAAAGGACATGGCTCCTGTTCTCCCAAGCCTGCTGCAGAAGCAGGGAGGGAAGAACGGTGCCCTGCAAATGTCCATGTCTCTCCACTGCCCCGAAAAGCAGCTCGGGTTGAGCAGCCCCTGTGCAGATACTCGTGCCGAGCCTGCCCCAAGTTGGGCAGACGCCTGCTGGGGTGCCTCAGCTGGTGGCCCCAGGACTTTGCCCACCGTGCTGTGGCTGTAAGCCAGCCTTGGCCAGTGCCCCCGAGCCCGGCTGGCCCTGTGTGACAGCAGCTGTTGTGCCGAACGCCGTGGGGCTTGGAGCCTTGACACTTGAGGGGAAATTCGGCAGCATCCAGGAGTCAGGAGCACAAACAGACTTTATTCTCCTCCCATGCACACTTTGTAACAATGACTCCTATAAATGCTCAAATCCCTCACCTTTGTAGGAGCTTTGCTGGAGGATGGAAACTGATAACAAACTTGTTCTTGTTTTCAGCCCCTCAAGATTGTTCCTTCCCGCCGGTGTTCAGCACCATCGCTTTTATTCAGCAAAGGTTTGAGCAAGCCATGGTTGCCTTCAGGCAGGTACGTACATCGAGTGGCTGCACAGATGTTTGATGCCCAGGAGCAAGGTGATACACCTTGGCTGCCCATGTATATGTCATGTGGTGCTGCTGTCAGTGTCCTGCACCAGAGGACCCCAGGCGAGTCGCAGGTGTGGGAGCGTACCTGTGGTGCCTGGGCTGGCTGAGCTGGCAGAGTCATGGCTGCAGTGGGGGCTGCTGGTGTAGATGGGATGGATGGGAGAGGTGGTGGGAACTGCACCTCCTGGCATTGCACCCAGCTGCTTTTCTCGCTCTCCCACCAAGCCTGTGCAGGCCCAGCAGGAGATGAGCCTTTTCCCTCCATCTCTCCCATCCCATGCCAAGGGCTGCCAGTGCCGGCTCCTTGCTCATATTAGTTTCTGCTAGTGCTGTTGAGAAGTCTCCATTGGCATTTTCTCATTGGTGCATTCTGATTCTTTGTTTTCTTCCTGTTTTTCTTTCTTTTGGATAGCAAAGCCTCCAAAACAGGCAGAAGAGTTGGTTATGATAGCATTTACTGCCTTATTTTGCTACAGGTCATGGCTTACCTACACAAACCAATGGGAAATACCTGCTGATGTTAGTGGCAGTGCCTCCTTCCTTGATTAAACTATTTCCAAGAAGCAGAACTGTTATTTGAACTGCAGCTATTTCACCTCAATGCCCCGATTTCCCCTCAAACCCACTGCAGTTAGTCAAACAGCACTGCTAACTGGGCACGGTGGCGTTGCAAGTGGGCTTGTTATGTGTTACAAAAAAAGTCTTTCAGGGGAAAGGCAGAAAGGGCACCAATATCTTTGGTCTTCATCTTTCAAAAGTCCGAGGCCTTGAGCACTCCTTGCATGGGGAAGGGGGTAAGGTGTGCTGTATGAGCACTTACTCATTAATTATGCGTCAGTTATGTCTCTCTTCAGAGAGAGCACATTTTTTTGCATTCATTTCTTGACATGAACATCAGGAGCTGTCAGACTGTGAGAACGGCTGAGTTTAACACATTTTTCTTTTGCTGGAAACATTCCTGATTGAAGTCTGTGAAGTGGCTCTGTGTGACACCTCCTGGCTTGCCATACGGCTCCATCTCAGAGCCCAGAATCATCCTATGGCCCAGGAGGACAGGAGGAACTCGAATACTGAACAAGTGCCTAGGACTCACTGCTCTGTTTTCATTGATGCCATAATTTGGTAGGTGTTACGAGTGAAAAATACTATCACACACCCCACCCCACCCTCCTGCCCACAATAACTACAAACTCCAGCTGCCTGCAGAAAAAAGGGGCTGTTGATGTCACTGTAGGAAGGAGACAGCAGCATCCCTGTGTCAGCTGGCGATGGGGGCGATTAGCTGGAGGGCAGTTGTGCTTCTTGTCCAGCCCTGAGTTACTGCCTCCTTCAGCCTCCGGCTTTGGTTTTCGGACCTCTGTCCATGAGAACAGAGGGCGGGAAAGTTGGGCAGGAAAGTTGTCCCAGTGCCTCATCCCCATTTCATGCTCAGTATGGGCCCTCCATCTCATTTCTGCAGGAGGCAGCATTTACCAAGAGCTCCTGCAGAGCGTTCTCAGTGGTCTGATCCACATTGTTGCTGGTGCCATCAGCTAATTTGCATCTCGTGCCAGCACCTAATTGTGCTCCTCCAAGTGTCGGTTCAGCAGTAGCTGCCGCCTCCCTTTGCCCCGAGCCCTGCCTCCACATCGCTCTCCAGGCAGTGTGGGCAGGAAGGCTGTGGCGGTTTTCACACTCTTTGCTCCTGTGGGTGGCTGCCTGCGTCGCCTATCCCTCGAGCTGTGCTAATCCCAGTAGCCTGGACAGAGCCCCAGCTTCTTCATCGGCACCTGCCTCACAGCACTAATGGCCATCAAGGCCTTGAAGCAGCTCGTCTTACAAAATGAAGTATCGTTTCTACCGAATACATTGGAGTCAATGAATACACAAAACCTCTGAGGTGCAGAAGAGGCTGTTGTGAAAGTCAGGTCAAACCCAGCTTCCTTTGTGCTGCATACGCAGTCCCTCCCCGAGACCTCACAACCTTGTGACAAAGCCACTGGTGGCTTCACCGTGACGTGAAGCAATGGAGAAGGCTCACAAAGCCCCATGGAAAGTGATTTTTGAGTGTCTGTGATTAGCGCAAGCTAATCAGCCTTTAAATGAAAAATATCTTTTGTAATCCAAAACCACTGCCATCTTGGGCAACACTCCAGACTTGCTGTCTGCAGACATGGTTGAAAGCCCCTGCACCTATAGAAGCATAAAAAGAAAAGCCTCTATTACACTTCATAGCGGGAAGGTGGAATTTTAACAAGTAACCCACCTTCATAAAGCTGTCACCTTTCAGGATGGAGAGCAGTCACAGATGGAATATTCCCTGAATTTTTTTCTGTGCAGGCAGTAAGATATGCGAGTACCGTGGAGCACTTACTGCAACACTATCCTGCATAGCCACTACACAGTGAGGATGAATTTCACGTGGAGGCAATAGCCTTTGTGAGTTGGTTGCCAAACTGTGAGCCATCTAGTCCTGACTGTTCTCAGTCTAAATGTGATTTTTCCTTTCCCCTACAGAACTTCACAAACAACCGGACTGGGCTAATGCAGGTGATTGTTGGACTGACCCATAAGTAATTTCCAGAAAATGGATGAGTTTGTTCATCCCGCAGGTTCAATGGTCTAGAAACTGGTACCCTCCTGCCCTCAAACCAATTCCTTATTGCGGTAGCATGCAGATTATATCCTAATCAACTAGTGCAGATCCAGCTATTGCGTGAAGAGTTGGCTCGTGAGATAAGTCCCTGAAGTGTCTGTTTTCTGAACCTATTGAGCAATTATCAGTAGCATTAGGAAAAGATAACGTAAGCATAATCCTGTGCTTACTCTCTGGTTAATAACCAACAGGCCAATCAGAAATCCTTCAGATTTATGTTGGAAAACTACCAATGACAAACCTCAGGAAGTGAGTAAAGCAAACCTTTTGCTTTAAAACAAACAGCCTCCATAGCAAACTGAGACCCTAAAGAAACTTATTCCTTGGCATGTTGTCTAGAGGATATTTTCTGACAGTTGATGTTTATTTTTGTACCAGACATCTTGTGTACCTCTGAGGCTGAGTTTGCATATTGCTCATTAGGTGCTAACTTCATTGCCCACTCCTGACAGGGAAGACATTAGACAAGGTGTATCCTCTTCAAATGTTCATGGGGACAGGATTCCCACCCTACAGGTTTTTCACCCAGTTTTCCACTGATGTCACGTTGGAGAAGTCAGTGGACCCAGACCAACTCTTGCCGTGACTGCAGATGCAACTGCAAGAGCTGAGAGGAGCAGTGTACTGAAGACAGCACTCAACTGGCTTTTAGGAAAGTGAAGCAAGTCTGATCTGCAGCCCTTAGTGTGACATTTGGGAAAGTCATTTAACTAATTACTCTCTTGATTTCCAACCTGGTAATGAAGCTAGCACTGCATTTCCATATGGAGGGAAACATCGTTTTGGGGGTTTCTTCACACTGAAAGAACAAGGAGTAGGGGAGCTTGGGCTCTGTGTGGTCTTTTCTGTGTTACCCTGGCTCCTTTTCCTGCCCAGGCAGCCACAGCGTGTACTGAACTCTCCTACAGAGACACCGGATCCTGTCCCAAAACTGAAGATCTGATTCCTGTCATCATGCAACCCCATTTATTTGCCTTTTTATTCTTGCCATGGCAAGCTGAGGAAGCTCAGGGAAGTGTCTGCAGAGATGCAGAGGGGGTGAGTCGCGCAGAGCCTGGGGGCTGACAGCAGAGACCCTTGCGTGCAAGGCTGTGGTTGGGGGAGGTGGGAGGGTTTCTGGCTGCCCACAGGACTGAAGTGGGCAGGTGTTAATGAGTCAAGTGAAGGTTACTGCAAAACACAATCTCCGAAGGTGAAATCGGGTGAGGTTGCTGGTAACACCACGGAGTTTTATGGGTCAGGTTGAGGCTTCAATTTCCTTTCCATACCTTCCCACGACTTCTTGACAGCCATACTGCTCCCGCCCTTCACTTTTTCTCTTCATTCACTTTTACTAACTTCCATTTTCACCCTTTGTGTGCTTATACTAGCTAAATATTTTAGCTGCCTTGTGTAGCCAGCTGATAACAGTGCTGCGAGTTTTCTTTCATAGACTGACTGATGGGAAATTAATGAACAAAAATGTAATACTATCACAGCACCAGCCAAATGGAAGCATAGCAGGCAGGGTGCTGCTTTTTAGGGGAAGAGTGGGCATCCACCCCCTGCTCTGGTTCAGACAACCTCCAGCATGACATTTCACCTCTGCACCACAAGTCCCCATCTGTAACACAGCGCTGCCTTTCCTCATAAGGATATGGTGAGGAAAGGAGCAGTTAAGAACTCAACAGAGTGATGGGGCTGATTAATTTGGAGCTAGGTATAAGACAATCAGGGACTGCAGAGACCTGGAGCAAACCCAAAAGATGAGGTTTTTTCAGGGTAAGGCTTCTCCCTTTATTAACTCTCAGCATAACAGGACTCTGATCCATGCAGGATCCCTCTCTTTTTATAATACAAGTAATAAGTGGAAGTACTTCATATTAATTAAGAGCAATTTCCTTGAGAAAGAGTTTTGTGAAAACAGACCTATTTATAAACACAGAATAATGTATCCAGCTTGTCGTGTGGGTTGGTTCAAAGCAATTCATAGAAATTGTTCTGATGAGAAACTCAGAGGCTGGCTGACATTATTATAGAAAGTGTCTGCTTTCTTTGGAAAAGTTACATTTGTGTTGGAAAAAAGCGACACTGAAAATATCACCCAAACTCAAAAGCTTCTCAGTGGGAAAAATATGCCATTGTCGTTGGTAGAGACCTTTAAACTTTTATTTATGACTTTTATCTATGACCTAACTTAAACGTGAGCTTTAGAAACTTGGCCTGTGTGATTCCTCATTGTGCTTTTGATAAATTACAGTTTCATGAAAGCTGCAACCCAAATATATTCCATAAACTCCAAAAACATGGAAAGTAAACATGTTTTGAAACAATATTGCCCCAACGCTGGTTGATACTGCCACAAACATGTCTGTGACTCCACGACCAGTTCAGTGGGCTGTGATCAGATGGGTTTGATGGGGTGAATGGGGAGTGTGTCCCACACAGGCATCAGCCCGCAGGGGGATGGCCTGCAGAGCCCTCGCAGCTGTGTGACAACAGGTGTCCAAGTTGCAGTGGACCATGAAGGCATCCATGCAGCTTTAAAAGGACTGGAGGGTCTTCAGGTGTTACAGCCCTGTTCCCACTTAACACCATTCCCTGTCTGGAAGTTATAAACAGCAGCAAAGGCTGGTGGGTGCTCTGATATCAATTCTGCTATTTCTGTATAACAGTGCTGTGTGATGGGGCTTGAAATAAGCTGGAGAGTTCCCACTGGAGATAAATTTGGGAGCACTCACTTGCTCTGTTTCACCTGCAGACTGGTGGGAGCAGAGTGCTCATGAGGTGGCCAGTGACAAGCCACATCCAGCTGCTGGGCAGCAGCAGCTGGCCTGAACAGCTATTCCACGCAGGGCAGAATCTGTACTTCCACCGACACATCTTGTTTAAAACAGTAAAACTTTTTATTACGCGTCCAAGCCTCAGCCATACCCAGCTTACCTCTAAACACCTAATAAATTCATTTTACTTCTAAATGAAACTCTGAGGTGACCCAGAAAAGGTTTTCATGACCTTTCTGCATACACACAGCTATTCCTATGTGCCACGAGGAACGTGCAGCAGCATGTGCAATGCTGCCTAGGACTTAGCTGAGTCCATCAGCACTGTGGACATCTGGACAAACTCCAGAAATGGCCAGTGGTGCTCATGGGATGCTTGTAGAATACAGGATTCTTCATTAAAATAAAAAAAGAGTTGCACCTAGAGAAGACCTGAGAGGGATGGGGGTTTCAGTGCTGTGACCCTGTTAAAAGCTGGGTCCGAGAGTCTCAAACCGAAAGATGCACTGATGAAAATCAGGAGCATTGCGTTGCAGGCTAATTAACACCCATGACAGCTAACATCCTGTCTGCTGCTGGAAAGGAAACATGCTGTGGGCGTCCCGAGGCTGACACTTATGCCTGCCATTTCCCCCGTGCTGCTGCTGCAGGGTGGGCAGCACAGCAGGCAGTGTGCCAGACATGCAGACCACTGGCACCATGGGTACTCCGCAGCCTCCATCCAGGACCTTCCCATGCTCGGCAGCACGAGGCAGCCCCAGAGGTCTCCTGGGGCTCACCAGGGCACCTGCTCTGCTAGCAAACATGGTGCTGTCAAGGACTTTCCCCATCACTGGCACAGGATTGTCCTTCTCAGAAATTGTTCAGGTGTCCCCAGCACAGCTCTGACCAGGCCAGCCACCCCTTGCCAGCAGCATCTTGACACCATCTGGGAACTGGCACAAGCTGGGCATCCCCAGCAGGCAGCTTGGATAAGGTCTCATTTGCTTGGCAGGGTGATAGCCTTGGACAGAAAAAATGTGGACTGCCCCATGCCAGGTCACCACAGAACCAGGCTTGTGCCAGTATTGTCGTACTGTTTAGCACCTCCTCAGTCATTGGATGAGGACGCTATGAAGAACCGCCCTCTGCCCTGAGCCCAGAGTGTGGGCAGGGCCCAGCCGTGCCAGCAGCGCAGCCCTGGTCTCTTTAGCTCCCTTCTCCACTTCCAGCCATGGAAGGACATTGCTAATCTGCACAGACCCACTCCAGTGCCCCAAGCTGACCTAGGTGGGACTCCAAGCTAAAGCCAGAGTGAAGCCAGACTATATGTTTCAGGCTTAGGAAAGTTTGGCCTTTTCCTTTTCCACGTTACTTCCAGTCCCACATGATTTTCTGCACGCCCAGAGGAAATTCACTTTGTTGTCCACCTCAGCATCCTCCTAGGGAGGAATACTGAGATTTATGGGTGAATGAAAAGAAGATGAGAGCTGAGTCCTGTTGTTACCCCAATGCCCAGGCACTTGGCATGTCCTTGTGCAGCCCACTTATGACAGTGGCAATGGGCATCTCTGAGATCAGGAAAGACAATGGGCTGCAGGGCCTTCCCAATGCTATGAGAAGCCCCAGGGCTGAGTTGAGACACGTAACACTCATCCTCCCCTTGCTCAGGTGCGCCTGAAGCAGTGCCTGTTCCCCGACAGGGAGTCTTTGGTGCTCAATGAAGCTAGGAGAGCCAGGCAAGTCTCATCTCATCAGGGCAAGATGTCTCCAGGTTTGTTTGGAGATCGGCTTTGGATTGTGCCACAATGTCAGCCTGTATGGACTGTTTCAGCCACCAGCAAGAGTGGAACCAGAGGGTTTCCTCCCGCTCCCTGCCCGTGCTCTCACGTTTGGCAGGGCTTTTAAGTTCAGTCACACAGTTATGCAGTGCCTCTACTTCCAGGCAATCTCCTGCTAGCCAGGCCCAGGAATACTTAGCTCCCAGGTTTAGCCAAGCATGGATGCCTGTGGCCTCACATGGCTGCGAGGGACCCAGAAGGGCTCTGTCCTTAAGACAGCCAAGGTCAAAATGGGCAAACATGCTCAGACAGCTCCTTCTGCATGACACCCGCTACTCCTACTCTTTCTCCTTCCCACACATCACCTCCCACAAATAGCACCTTTTCCTTCAGTCTCCACAAAATTGGTTAGTAGTTAAATGTCAACCAAAGCAGCAAAACCTTTGCAGTTCTCGGCAGTCCTGAGCTCCCTGCTAGCACTCAGCTGGCACAGCAAGCAAGGGCTGGGGAGGAAGCAGCGTCTATGTGGGCGTGCTCTTGTTGCACGAGAAAAGGGGGTTACTGGAGCATCATCCGTGTTTTTCATCCTACACGTCACCCTGTCACCTGCCCTGCAGAGGAAGAGTGAGCTAGGCAGGCAGCAAGCAGATGAAGCTGCAGCTGGCTGACGAAGGAGAACCTTCACGTGCCTTGAAGAAGTGCTTCACACTGTGTCACTCTCACTCTGCTCTCTTTGAGGTCCCTGAAGATTTGAGCGTTACCTGGTATGGGAACCAGGTGTAAATGAGATAGAAAATACATCTGCACTTCTTAACCCTGCGTGAGGGAGGGCAGACTGGCAGGCACCTGGTCCCGAGTTGGTCTCAGCCCAGTTCACTGGAGGATTTGCAGCCATGGAGGGACCCATGGCTTGCCAGAGGCAAATGTCCTTTCTTCCCTTCAGGGCAAGTGCAGGTGTCTGTAGGCCACCCAAGCCAACGGAGGGCCCTGGAGTACTGCAGGCAGGACCCTGTGTTCGGGTTTTATGTGGCAACACAACCCAACTGCTGGACCTGTTGCAGTCTCAAACACCATCCTCTCCTCCTCTCTTGTCCCAGGCAGCAGTCACTTCCCATTGTCCCCTACTGGGAAACTAAGTGGCAGGTCCCTAGCCTCTGATTAGATCTTTTAAAACCCAGGCACTGAAGGAACCAGGGCTGGGGTGCAGTCACAGTAGTTCCACTGCTCCACATATATTGGTGGATTAATAAGAAGAGACATGGGCATGGAAATTAATTAGTCCCATAAAGGTGTGGCCTGAGGAAATGCTGCTGATTTTGGCACATGAAAGAAATAGCAGTTGCTTAGATTTCAAGCATCCAGTGAAAAGCAAGGGACTTGAGGAGCTCCCTGGGGAGGATATAGTATTTCTTTGGTGCTTCCCTTGCAACACCCATCCATCAGTGGATGGACTATTTAATTTTAAATCAGTTACAGCCATAAAAGCAGAATTCCACTTACTTTAATGTCAAAATGAAGTCTCACTGAGTTGCCCACCTCTGGCTAGGAGGAGGGCTTTTAGCCAAACTCATTGCATCTATTTCTTACTAAACAATATAATCCAGAGAAAACAATATATATACAATCAACTATTGTATTTCTAAGCCTCTTGTACTCAGTCTGACCCCACAAAACTCATCCAGGAGGACGCCTTAATCCTGTCCTCACTGTGCACCCACTGTGTGCAAGCCCTTAGAAATGCTCTCGGTCAGAAAGACTCCTCTACTCTGTGAGTCACTCTCTACACTCTGTATCTGTATACAGGAGTTTTATCAACATTATTCTGCTAGGGTATGAATTTGGGTTTCCTCGAGACTGCAGGTGTAAAGCTGCTGACTCTGGCATCCCCAGAGTCACGGGAAAGCTGTCCCCACCTCTCCTGCAGCCAAAGGTCCACAGCATCTCCAGACAGACCTGCCCACCAGTGTCTGCATGGCCCATGGCACCTGGCCTCAGCTTTCCTAAGGAACAGCATAGCTCCTTTATCCTCTGTGTGTCCATGGTCCATGTCTTGCTTCAATTAAGGTAGATGACGGAAACTGGAACAGGTAACTAGTTTTGAAGCATCTTTCAGGTGTTTATTACCAAGACAATCACTTGTAAGGAAGCTTTTCTATATTCAAAGCTTGATGTGACTTTGGGTATATATAAAGCAATTAGCAGAAGCAAGAAGATTAATTTTAAGTTAGAAAAGTGTTTGAAACAGTGGAACTGAAAGATGTCTGACACATTGGTGTTTGTATTTTTTAAAGGATTTGAAAACTTGAAACTGCAAAAAGATCCCTTAAAAACTGCTGAAGGGTTTGAGAAAGCCCTGCAGAATGAATCTGAAGGATATCAGCCCAGGTAATGTAGTAAAAGGAAGATCAGGAGATGACTCAGGGTATGTGTGGATGTGTTCATGCAAGGGAAACAACTGCAAGAAGGGGTTTTAGAAGTAGGTGAAATCGGTGTTAGGAGAAGAGGTAGCTGTGCAAATTGGGAAAAATAATATGTGAAAATAACCATGCTGTTAATAAGCCATTGTGAAAGTTTGAACCACAGTAAAAAAAAAAAAAAAATCAAGGTAAATGGTGGTCTCTGCTGAGATCACCAGGCCAAAAGGAAGCGCCTTTCGGGGCATGAAGGGGAGGTGGATGTGCTCACTAAAAGCAGAAGCATTTTAGTCAGACACACATCGCCAGCTGGGTTCGCTCCAAGACTAACCAGATGAAATTCCAGTGTGGACGTGCAGCCAGACTAGATGATTTCATGGACTATTTTCTGGCCTTATGGATCAACCTATGTGTTCATACTACCTGTTTTCCTAAGGAAAAAAGAAAAACATGTCTCTTCTGATTGACGTTTCCTCATCCTGCAGTCCTCACCTGAGCATAGTTTCCACCAACCTCTTCAAAGTGTTGTTCACATAGTTCTGTAAGGCCGAGGCCAGATCTCACCCTTGGCCCTTCTCCCAGCTCAGAACATGACTCTGATATGTCACCTCCACAGCTTCATTGCAAAAATTAGGGCCCGGTTGCAGGACAGCAAAAGAATAAGCATTTAAAGGGACCAAACATATCCAGATGCATCTAGAGAGACAATTCCTCACTTTCTTGGGCAAGCAGGAATATTTAACTGCAGCCAGCCACACTTTGCTCTTATCCACAGCTGTAAGCTTTGACCCATGGTGACCTTGGATCATAGCTTCCCAGAAACCCAGCAATGAGAAACCATCTCTCCTTGGCTAACAGCCATAACCCTACTGATTGTGTCTCAAAAATATAAATTAAAATTGATTTTCTCACCTCTTATATTTATCTTTTTTTCATATATCTAAAAATAGTCCCTGAAACTCCCCGTCTTAAGTGTTTCTTGAAAAATAACAAAAACCCCCAAGAAATTCGGTAGTCAGTTATAAACAGACAATGGGAAAATCCTACACTTGACTAATTGTAGCACTGTGGCTGGGCTTTGTGTTTGGGGATTTCTCAAGGTTCAACTTCTGCACGAGTGAGCTCAGAGCCAAACTGAAAGTGAAAGTCAGTCTCTGCTTGGAGCCATGCTGAGCCAACCACAGGTGAGCGGGGTAAATCTGCAACTCTGCTTCTGACCCACACCAAACTAATCAAAAAGGTATTTTTGGCTTGAAGAAGAAACTTAAAAGGAGCTTGATTTCTTAAGAACAGCTGCTCAAAATCTTATTTTTGGCAGGCTGCTGGGAACTTTGGTCCTGAAATTGGAAGAAGTATAAGAAATTGTCTCACATTTTGAATAGTTGGTGTTCAGCTGAAGAAATGTTATTTTTTTCAGTGAAAGCATTTTATGTTCAGTTAAAGTTTTCATGATGCAGAAGAAATTTTTTAAAACAGTTTCAATCTTCCCTTCATTTTTTGAAGAGACAGACCTCACCTATTTTTCCTCAGCAAATTTGCCACTTTGGCCCTGCTGCAGGCTCACATACAGATAGATGGCTGGGGGTAGCAGCACAGTCAAGCAGCCACAGCATCTGGCTCATCAGCCTGGGCCTGCTGATGGACGTGTCACTGCCCCCAGGGAAATCTGCCCCCATCCTAACTTCGGAGAGCCTGGTTATGGCACAACCCTCCAGGCTGTTATAATTAGGCTGTAAAGCTGGTAACCTTCTCCTCGCACAGACCCCAGGGACCTGCTGTGTCCAGGTTATAACCTGGTCCCTGTGTCACCTGTGGTGCCCTGATTTGGCTGAGCCCCAGGCACTGTGCTGTAAGAGGCAAGGTCAATAATAATCATGCTGGTGGCAAGATCAACAACAGCAGAGTCAATCAAGCATGCCCACCCTCGGACCATAAACCCAGCCTTTCTAAATCTATAACATACTGACGTAGTAACCCTTCCTTATCAAAACAGATTCTCTGTGGAATCAAAAATGATTCTTTGTAGAATCAAAGAATCATTTAGGTTGGAAAATACCTCTGAGATCATTGAGTCCAACCCTTAACCTGATACTGCCCACCACAAAACCATGTCCCCAAGTGCCTCATCTACACATCTTTTAAATATCTCCAGAGGTGGGGACTCCACCACTTCCCCGGGCAGCCTGTTCCAGCGCTTGACAACCTTTTCAGTGAATCCAGCATTTAAGCATTCATCAATGTGTTTCAAATCAGCCATCTGATGTTTTCTGATATACGTGAAGGGTGCAAGCTTTCACTTCAGGACAGCCACTTGCATAAAATCTGTCCTCACCTTGAGGAAATCATCGATATCCACTGCTCTTCCCCACTGCAGTTCAGCCACGGGCAGCTCTCCTCCTCCTCCAGCTCTACTTTTCTGGTTGGATTTCTCCAGTTAGATCCTGGTAATGCAGTCTCTGGTTCACACGCTATCTGATGAGCAGATCCTTCAAAACGCATGGAAGTGAGAGAGCCAGCATGTCTCTTTATTTTGAAGAAGCTTTGAAATATAATTATTCAGGAGGATACTAAAAGCAGAAAGGGAATTTCCCTGGACAGTCCTAGTGTAAAGGGGACTGCTAGCATAGCTCCACGGAAGTCCACAGCACTAAAAAGATTAGGTTCAACATTTAAATGCATTTCATCTGCTTCACATATCATAAATGTTTCTCTAGCCTCTTTGCTGGGTAAAATGCTAATTTCAGGGCCCCAGCTCTTGTTTTTTGTAAGCTTCACAGTTAGAGGAAAATGGAGGAGACCAGGCACCCTGAGGTTTTAAAGTTCTTTATCCTCACAAAAAAATGCATCAGGGATCTGGGACACTGTAGACCATTATTCAGAAAACACTGCCACTCTGAACAAGTGCCAGCTGGATGCGTTGCAAACTGGTGTGTAAATCAATCTGACTAGTGACTCTTAGCAAAGCTTTTGCCCAGTGGACCAGGACAGCTCTTTTGCAGCAACAGAAGGAAAAGTTTTCTGTACCCTAGCAGGCACAGAATGGGTCATGAAGTATAATATTCCTGGCATCTGCTGTGTGTTTTTTGGTCGGGTTTTGGGGTTATTTTGGTTTTTCCTCTAACTGTTCTGCCTGCATGCATCTAAACTCTGTGTAGCTCATACACGTAGCAAAAATGGTGCCATCCTCCTGTGTCCTGCCCAGGTAATTGTGCTGCATATTTAGAAAAGCACCACCACAAATGAGACTAGTTTTCCTTTTCCTGACTTTGATCATTCACCAGGGCCCAAAGAATTTGGTTTGGTTCTTAGAAAGACCCTTTCATTGGGTAAAATCATCAGCCTAAGCTCTGAATTCTTGGGGAAGAAACTATAGAAACTTTTCTGAAAGTCTTTCTGCTACAGTCTTAAACTGCAAAGACCCCTGAAGACCCTTTCTCTTCTCACAGGCAAAACATCCAGCCTGAGCACAGATCAGTCAGGCCACTGCACTTCAGTGACCTTTTGCTTTCCTCCTACATTCAAACAAGTTGGTACTTCTTTGTAAAGCCCACACTTCTTAAATTAGTCAGGGGATGAATTAATTTATCAGTCTGAAGACGTGGGAAATAACAAAATCTGCACCTACTGATTCAGCCTCAATTGCAGTATTTGTCTTACTAATGGACAAAGAGCATCTTCTGCTTCCCATCAATGCTATTCGTGTCTGCTGAGAAGTAACTTATCAGAGAGAGATGACTGAAAAAGAACAGAAAGACATAAAAGTCTTGTTCAGAATTTATTCTTAAAGCCACTTCAGATGTAGATTTTAATTTCCATTGTTTAGAGTAATTAAAAAAGTTTCATTATTGTTCAGTTATTGTGTTACTGTATTAGATACACTTCCCATCAGAAATTTCCCTAGAAGGTACCTACAGGCAGAATTCCTAAAATCAATTTGCAATGTCACTTTTGTGATACCATGACATAGGTTTGTGTTTTGTTGGTTTTTTTTTTCCTTCTGCTGAGAAGCACAAGGAAGAGCAGTAGTCTTTCCTGGTTATTTGGGGTTTGTTTGGTGGTGGGGTTTTTTTCCCCTTTATTTTTTTCCTGATAGATGTACTGGAAATTGGAAATCTTGTCTTTATTTTTCTTGGCTTCTTCTTGGGTGGCAGAGGAAAGTGAATGGCAACCCAGCTGACACTCACAGGAGAAAGGCTGAGCCTTTAAAGGAAATGTTTTCATCTACCTTCTTTAGCAGACAGCACTAAAAACTATCATTTTAAGGTGCCTTTGAGGAAGAAATAGAGTCATTAAACACAGAATTTTGAGTGTAAGCTCATTCAAGCATTTTTCATCTTGCTTATGTTGCATGAAAAGACTAATGCAATATCAGAACACATTAATTCACTTAGTGAATGTCCCCACTCTTTAACATGACTGTATGCTGCTTTACAGAGAACAGCCAAGGTAAGGATATTTCTGTATATGGCTGAGAGAACAGAGTCGTGTGAAAAGCAGAGGCTCTGGCAGAAAAAGGTTCTTCTCCCTTCAAGGACAGCAAGCTCACAGTCCCACTGCCAAGACTTAATGCAAAAGGGCAGCGTATGTGTGACAGCTTGCATGGATTAGACAAAAGTTTCTTAAGTGATTCTACTTTTGAGGGTAGAAGGTACCCAGAAGAATGCTCTGGCTGCTTACCAGCAATCTTTCTTTTGAACTCTTTGCTCTTCTGCCCATGGGGACGGAAGCTGATGTACTAGTAAAACCAAAATTGTTACCAGTGTACTATTATTTCAGCTTTTTCTAGGAAAACAGTCTTTAATGAAATAAGAAACTAAATCAGCCTACTCCTGTGTGATTTTCTCAAGAGCAAATAAAATTAATAAACTAGAGGCTTGGAAGAAAAAGCTTCTTGTAAAGGCATGAGATTTGCAACTGTTTCTGAAACAAGTAGCATCATTTGCCATTAGAGACAGAAACCTGGATTAGATGGTTCAGGAGAATGATCCAGCCTGCTAATTTTCTATATTCTTATATTTTATGTACACTAGTTTTCTCCAACAAAATGGCTGAAAATTCAACTGTTCAAGGCTCCCATGAGCTGCTGAGTATTTGGGCATGGAGGTTTGCTGTGGTCATCATTAGGGGCTTACCAGCACCACACGTTTTCACAGATCTTGGTTTCAATTACAACTACAAGCAGAAGTTCCAAAATAGCCCAAGAAAGGAAGTTCCCCAAGTTGTTTTTAAAATCAGGAAGTAGAAGGATGCTACTAGGACCTCCAGAGCTAATACAAATGCTAGTCTCATTCACAGGGTATACCATTCTTACGGAATGCTTCTTTAACTCAGATTTTTTGGGCTTCCCCATCCTTGGGCATATTTTAAACACAATATAAGGAGACTATGCTTGGCTGTTCAGAAAACCACAGGCCCTGAGGATCAGACTGCAACAAAGAAGCTTTCGGATTAGTCATTGCCTGGGGATTTGCTCTGTAGGCACCTCAACACTCTCAGCATAGACAAAGGGCAGGGTAGTCCCCTTAGATGGACACCGTGTGGCTCAGAACAATTACTGATGTGAGTTATAAATGTAGTCTGCAAATCTGCCCTGGATGTCCCTATTTTTTTTTCCCCAAGTGAAAATGACAGAATCATGTAAGCACACAAACACTGCCTACCTGTGTTTATGGATGTCTGCGTTTACTGTGATTGATCCTGTAAGTTTTTCCTTACACAGTGCACTTTTATAAGGAAACAAAGGTAATAATACTCAGGGAGACTCTGGCCAGCCTCCTCAAAATGCAGGTTTTCTTGTTCAATTTGGGATAAATAGATAAAATAAAAATAGCTTGTTTAATAAAATATACTCACCCACTCCAAAAGCAGAATTCTGCTTTATCACCATCAGCTCAGAGCAGTGGCCACGAGGTTGTCTGTTACAGTGGCTGTGCATCCAGTGTTGTCTGATAGCCATGGAAGACCTTCCTAAGGCTGGGAGCACTGTCTGCGCTTCCCAGCACAGAGTACACAGGCTGATGGCAGCTGATGTCTTGAGAAACAGTTAGAGCTCCCTGACCTTCCTCCTCACCTGGGGTTTGGGGGTCTGGCTTCAACATCTTCCAGGTTAGAAAATATTTGCAAAAGGTTACGTTTCCCACTCTGAAAAGAAGGTTTGTTTGCCTGATTGCTTTCGCTCTGCCTCTGAGGGCATCTCTTGATGCCTCATGCTGCAAAAAAACAGAAGTATGGAGAGGTCTGTGAGCTGGCTGGCAGTGGTCCTGGGGACCAGCCAGGATTTGGGGAGATCTCGAGAAGAATGAGGCTCCCTTGGTCATGTCTTTCTCATCTTGCAAAACCCATCTTCTCCATCTGTCTTTTGTCCTGGAAGTGGCGGGGATGGCAGAGGTGCTGCTGTGCTAATGTTGCAACCAAATGAGGCTCTCATCTGACGGGACACTGAGGTACCTCAGGAACATGGCCAGACACAGAATGTGCCCCAGTGACTTGGACTGATAAATTATGTTCAGAATAGTTAAAGTGCAACCTAGATGAGTGTCAATGTTAGATCACAGAAGAGTTATTGGTATTTGGGCTGATGGATACAGGTGTTAGTGTGTGTGTGTGCTTCTCTGTGTGTGTGTGTGTGTGTGTGTGTGTGTGTGTGTGTTTGTGTGTATGTTTTCTAGTTTCTGAAGGCCTCCAAAGGATTGAAGTCATCTGTGAAAGGTTAAAAGCCCCAAGTGAAAAATGTAAAAAAAAAATAGCTTGAAGTGACCCACAGGTGGCATTGACAGATAACTGTTTCCCAGGGATCCAAGAGAACTTTCGCCTTGTTTTGGGCTGACTGAATGCTAGTTGGTGAGGCATGAACGTGACAAGCATTCTTCTCTGTGTTACCAAATAATCTGAAACCCTTCTCTGACTTTTTCAAGTATATTGTGGTTTGTAATTAGTAATCCAGTCAGCTGCTGTGAGGATGACACAAGCGATGGTCATCTCAGCACTGGGGGAAGACCCAGTGGGGCAATGATAACCAACATGTCCCAGAAAACAGAGAATTCTGGTCATGGGAAGGAACAACTCAGCAAATTTCTCAAACAACAAAAGGCACACGGTTGCTTTCAAATGAAAAACACAAGTCAAGCCGTGTCACTTGACTGGCAACAAAGTGAAGAGCTCATTTAAAAGAAACCGAATGTGTCTGAGTTGTAGAAAACTTCCATGCTTGCACAACACGCCAGCCACTGTGCACTGAGGCAAGAGACTGACCAGCTGCCGTGGATCTTATGATGCTGTCAGTCATGTGAACCAGGTTTGCAGAGAAAATCTCTCTGATGTACCTTTTAGACAGTTACTCAGCAGATCAGCTGCCATGGCCCTGGTGGAAGGTTTTCTATCTCCCCCATTCTGTAGCATTCTCTATTCTTAATCCCTTGTTCTCAGGAGTCCCTAACAACCTTAATGAGAGAGATGGGCAAAGGCCCCCAGACTCAGCAAGGTGTAAGTGGGCAAACCTTTACCTTTCTGTACTCTCTTGTAGGTTGTTGCAAGTCTAAAAGTTATTATAGCTGGTCAGATTAAAGGGACTGATTTTTCCCTGCTTCCTTGTTTAGTTTGTTGCATGGAAGCAGACCTCACTTCTAGTTTTATCAGCCTCCTACATGCAAACAAAAAGTGTAACCCCTCAGAACCTGTCAATTCCTCTCTGAGGAGGAGGATGGTGTGAGGAAATGTCACCAGCAATTACTTTCTGAGTGCACAGTGGGCTGGAACATCCTCTCACTGGCACCTGCTATTATTTAGCCTTCACAGGAGGCCCTTGCTGACATGTGCAACCCCATCTGCTGATCTGCCTCTGCTCTAATTCCTTTTTTTGCCTGATTTCTGCTTGGTCTGGAGGCATAAACCCAACTGCTGTCCTGCAACTGTTTTGCACCCTGTGCCCTGGGCAAAGCTGGGGAGGACCCAGCTTAGAGCATCTCCAGTGGCGTGGCAGGTGCCTAAAGCAGCTATTACAAAACCATCAGGAGAAATGAGACATGGGAATCTCAGGCTTCTTTTGTCTTAAGGGAGGCATAAGAGTGGTATGGACTCATGCTGCTGAAGGGAACCCAGGCAGGTAAATGAGATGCACCTCAGGGCACAAAAGAGCAGAGTGAGAGCTACTGCTGGGAAGAAAGGTTTAAGAGCGAGGTGCTACTATTGAATACTGTGAGCAGAATGGGTGGAAGGAAAATGGTGGCGGTATTTCTTAATTGTCTTTGACAATGTTTGGTACTTTCTACCTCCCCAGAAGCTGAGTGGGCTTGAAGATAAGAATGCAAGAGCATTTGTATCACTCTGTCTTTAGCCCCCTTCTACAGAGAGCTACAGTCAGCAGGTACAGCGAAGGTTTGTTACTAGCTGCTCTTCAATTGAAGTGTCCCCATTCCTGGAGGTGTTGAGAGAAGTGTGAGCATACACACATTCTCCCTTAGGAGAGCTGGTTAGTAGGAATCAGGTTAGCCAGCATTAATGGGGTGAGGCCCAGTGACAACCAGGGAGTCTGTAGTACAAATCAGCTATGACATGTGCAAGTGCCAGTATCCATAACCAGCCAATACAATAGGATGGCTTCTTGGTTTTCGCCACACTTTTGTTACTGTTGCGTATTATATGGGAAGATCCCAACACCTCCTGAATTCCTGAAAGACCTTAATGGGATTGGCATTTTACACTTTGCAGTTTAACACTGTTCATGAAAGAAAATTATACCTTCCTCATTTTCCTGAAGTCATGTGTATCCCTTTTTAATGCAGCAGGTTTGTGGCGAAGGAATGGTTTCTGCCTGTGCACAAGATTATTAGCATGCCAAAGTCCTGTTAAAGGCTTATACAAATGGTACTGTGGTGAGGATGTGCCAAAGGATATCAGTGATCCAGTGCCCACTTACAGTAAAAGATATTGCACTAAAGGAACATCTCACTGTGGCCCCATAAGTTAGTCCAAGGCAGAGCTCATTCAGAACAGAGTTCCACTACGGATGAAATGAAATCTCTTCATTCATAAGATTTTGGCTGGAACTAGATCTTTGAATCATACTCATTTTCTTAGAGACAAGTCATTGACTAAAACAATTCAAGCACTATTTAGAGCAATTAATCTCTGAATCCCAGCTTTGCAATGTTCCTGTGCAATTTTTCTGTGACAACTCAAATCAAAGCCTAGATGCTGAGCCACACCCCTTTTCTCTCTGTGTCCCCAGACCCAGAATTCCAGGCAAGCCCCCCAATATTAAATCCATCCTCTGTATTATCAGGTGCAGTCTAGGTCATGATTTTATGCTTTTACCATCTGTTTTCTAGAAAGGTAATTTGGGGGCTGCATCAGGTAGACTCCCTGTACCTCCTTTCACTGGTACTGAAAATAAAAGGGATCAGATGGAAAGCACTGCCTAAGTGCAGGTTAGTTTTATCTCAGCCATGCTTAGTGCACAGGGGTCATGAAGAAGAGCAAACTGAAAGGAATTATACCTCACGCTGCTGGAGCCTGCCCGACCTCTCCCTGACACTAACCTCATCCAAAATTTGCCAAGGCAGTTATGTTCTCAGCTCCTGTTTTAATTCAGGGTGAGTGGGTGATTAAAAAGAAAATAGGTCCCTAAATATCTTTGAGGATCTGGTCCTTGGCTCCACTTCCTCACCAGGGCCCTCAGTGGTAACTCCCCAGCACAAGGATGCCCACAGCTGCCAAGGCCAGCTCCAGCCTGCTCCTGCTGAGATGGTGCAGAAGTTGTGGCAAAGGAGATAAAACCCCAGCAGTGGGCACATGCTGTTTCCATCCCCTCTTCTCTTCCAACGGACAGGGACTAGGATGATGCCCTGACCACATAAGGCAGAGCCCTCCTATATGTGCATCATTGTGAAACTCCCATGTCTGTGGCTCCTAATGGAAATTCCCCATTTTGAGGACAGAAATTTTTACTAAAAGTGATCGAATATTTCATGACAGCAGGCTTTTATAAGTGCTCTCTCATAAAGCCACAATCCAAAAAAAGAGGCCTGGGACTTTTTCCCATTTTCTGTTGAAACTTATCCCTGTTTAATTTTGAACATCACCTAAACAGAATGGTGGTATTTTATACCTGAGGTGCCTGGCCTGCCAGGCTGTAGGGGCCCTATTTGGTTATACCTACACGGATACAGAAACAGCCGCACAAACCACTGTGAGGGAAGGCCTTTTTGGTGGGAAAATTCATTCTGCAAGACTGGTGGCATCTCGAGCATTGAGAAAAAGAGAACAAACAAAAACTGGATTTTGAGGAACTAAAACTAGGATCTGCTAAGCAATTGTAAAGAATAAAAAAGAGAAGGAAGAGAAGAGAACAACCAGTGTCTGACTGTAATTTCCTTTTAATGAATTACCTCCATATAAGAAATGAAGCAACTACTTTCAAGCTGATGAAACTTTTTGATTTTTTTTTCAGTAAGTACAATATCATGCAGCCTTTAGAAACTAAATTGGAAAATACAGGCATGTTTTTTATCCTTATTTTCATTAAAATCACCTTATCTACAGAGAATACTGGCTACCTTTCAGATGTTGCATGGAAAATCAAAGGGCAAACTGAAGCATCTCCCAGAGTTCACCCACAAAATCCCAACACAAAGATGCAATTCCAGTCTTTGGTTAGTCTGAAAATTCCCTAATAGGGGGATTACTGTGTTGTAGCTTGTTTACATTTATGGGTTGATTACTGAGTGCTGAGTAAGCATGTTCAGTTGTTAAAGTAATGACTTTTTCTATGCTTGTGACGTTCATTTGGACTGTTCCTTTAAGGCCAGAATGAAAACATTATCTGCATTGTTTATTCATGTCAGTCTCACAGTTATGACAGGTTTACATTGCAGCACACTGTCATCCAAAGAAAACTGTGGGAATATTTGGTTCTGGAAGCAAATGGAAATGTTGCAGGGAGGAGGAACAACCACTGGGACATAAAAAAGGCCTCTCAAACTCCTCTTCCAGCAATCTGGCTCTCCTAAAACAGCCCAGACAGGTGTCAATTACTATGATATCTTGTATCTTTAAACATCGTTTCAGCGAGTATAGCATTGGAGGTGACTAACTTGGAGCCATAATAATTCCAGGAGGTTAAATTTGAAAGATAAACTCTGGAGATTTTTGTATAATGCAATAAAAGCTACTTTGACCTGTTACATACTAAATGGAAGAAGGACCCCCTGACACAAGTACCATCATCTTCGGTTTGGCATAACTTACAGGATAATGAGTGTTCATGTTTACTCTATGAATACTAAGTTCAGTTAAGTTACACAAGGAAAAGATTGGTTCCCAGTGTTGCACAAGCAGAACCAAGAATCTGTAGCAAATACAGTCTTTGGTTTACACAAATGTTACAGCAGTTGCCGAACTGTACATCTTTTGGCTTAGCATTTTTAGATCTTATGGTGCCTAAGGGAAAGAGGATTCCACCTCTCTTTGAAAAAAGACCCTTCTTGAGGTACTTCTGGGGTATCTAATCTTATCTTAACAAGTAACTGTGTAACTGACCAATGGATTGAGTAAAATTCAGAGCATTTCTTCTCAGCTTGTCCTGGGAGTGAAGACAGACATTTCTTTTCAGACCTGAGGAAGGGTTTTGTACCTGTATCATTTGGCCTGGTTAAAGATGTATCCTTCCTTCACAAACTTTCTATTTCTGAACAAGGCAGCTTGTGACTGTAAGAACACACATAGATACTGTTTTCAGAGAAAACAAATCCAAAAGAAACATACTCTGATAAGTGGGAGAAAAGGTAAAGCTCAAACAAAGCACAAACCAACCTTTAAAAGGAAGTGGAAATAGAGAAGAAATTCTTCTCTTCAAGCCTCCACCATGGCTGAACAGGGAAATGGACATGGTGGCATGCAGGGTACCTTCTCTACATGCTCCTTAGTGTCATCTCTGTGCAGTGACTGCAGGACTGAAAGTAAATGCAGGGTTCAGAGCAGGCACACACAGGCAGAATAAGTAAAGGCACCGTAACAGCACCTGCTTTGCATGTCAGCAGCATAAATTAATGGCCAGCTTTGCAGGAGCACAGGCCTGAAGGGAACAGCCTGGCTTTCAAGCTGAGCCCTCTCCAGCAATGGGTCAAATAGCTGAACTCAAACTCAAAAGCACTTTTTCTTCCTCTGACCCCACTCTCGCAAGGGAGAGCTCCCACCTACTGCTTGCCCCGCAGGGTGGGAATTCCTCTCTTATTCCTGGCCTGGAAGTGTCACCATGCTTTTGCAAATGTGAAGGTGAGGACCTGGCTGCCCTGGCCCTGGGTGTGGCAGCCCTCAGTTCACTCCAGTTGTGCCGGTCGGAGCTGGCCTGCTCTGTGGGCACCTCCACTCTCTGCATGTCCGCTCCTCCCGGAGACCTCGTGATGCCCTGCAGCAGGAGGCAGAGCCCGTGCCATGAGAAGCATTTGCTTTCAGAAATCCTCATAAGGTAGTCGTGCTTTAAAACGGGATAGCAGTACAGAAGTGGAGTGTTTACATAAAACACTAACAGGGCAGCTGTTGCTAGTAGCAACAATATGGCAATCACCAGCTAATATGGAGATGTTTGTTTCAAATTTATCATCTTGATTTTGATGGGTGGCCAAAACTTCACAGAACATTTTATTTTGCAGTGTGTGAATGTGCATGCACAAGGACAGCACATGACAACAAATAACCCTCTCGAAGCATGGGGTCAAATGTGCTCAGGGGAGTTCAGCTGTAGTTAGCAGAGTTGTCCCTGGAAAGATTTGCTTTGCCTGACACTGCTTTTGCCTGGAGAATGGAATCTAGATGTGTGGTCATAAAAGTTCCTGTTCTTGGTTAATTTAGTGGTGTTGAGGACCTGGTTACTGGCAGTTGGACTTACTACTTAGGAAGCAGGTATAACACAGGAATGACAAACTCACAAGGGCAAGACAATGATGAAGAGTTTGGGGGTGTTCCCATCACACCCCTGGGGCTTGGAGGAAGCCACCTGGAGAGAAATGATGGGCAAAATCCAACGACTTCTGGTTGTTCCTCCTGGGCACCTACGGTAACAGCTGTCTGTGTTCACGGCACTTGCTGTGCCCAGAGCAGCTCCCACGCTCCCAGGGCAGTGGCAAGGTCTTGCCATTCCTGTGCCTGCCTTTCTTTTCTAGTTTTTGTGTCAATGGGATGCACGTACAATGAAACCCCAAATTATACTTGGCCCAAGTTTTCTTGGTCTTATTCCAGACTGGTTCCTAGACCAGTGGCCGTCTGCAGATCATATTTTATGTGAAAGTGAGATGACTTATGCCTGAAAATCACATGCAAGTTAGAATTCAGTGTCAAATCCAGGTTCTCTCTCGTTTCCCCTGATTCATATTTTGAGATCTGAGATCATTTTAATGCTGAAATTCAAAGCAAAACACAAGGTGCAGAAACAAGAGAAATACAAGCCTACTTTAAAAAAAAAAAAATCTAAAAGAAAACATTCATATTAATCCTGAAAAGCAAAATCAAGATTCACACCTCTCTGTATTTGCTAAGAAGCATAATCTGTCCCTGACAGCAAACGAGCTTGGCAAAAGGTCTCATCTCAGTTTCTGATTTGTGAATGAACAACGTAAAGAAGCAAATTAAGTGACAAACCTGCTGGAATAACAAAAAAAAAAGTAAGCCTATCACTTTTCAATATTGTTTGAATATCTTCAACCAGGCATCTTGGAAAGAAGATTTCAGACTGAATTACACATGTTGTCTACTATTTTTGTGTAAGTAAGCAAAAGTTTAGATCTGCATCTGCTCAGTCAGAAATGATGGGCAACTTCAATTCCCTGATTCCTTTGTGCTGGCCACCTCAGGGAACCCAAGGAAGGAGTAATTTCCAAGTGCCACAGAGGTACAACAGCAAGCTGAATGCAGACACAACCAAACAGCAGCACAGAGCCTTTGGGAAAATGGTCCATACGCACCTGCCCCCCAACAACTAAAAAAGCACCCACTGGAACCAGTTACCTGAGGATGAGTAAAAATCTTTAGAGCTGCCAACTTAGTCTTGGGAGAAGCACCCATGAAAGAATAAACAAACCATCCTGCAAAGCAAATGCAACCAAAATGGTGTCATGGGAAGGGCATAGAATACACCTTGTGCTGTATTTATAGTGTTATTTTTGATTTGTAACTTTTTCCTGTGCAATAGTAGCACAGTCTGTAGAAGGGTGGTGCAATCTAACCCACACTGCAATCTAACCTTGGTATCTAATTCAGGATAGAAATCAGCTGAAGAGAGCAGGGAAAAACTGACAATGCGTTTCACTTTCCAAAGGCAGGTTTAGTATGAGCCCGTATTCTACCTGACTAAACCTGTAGGAGTTCAGCACCAGCTGGGTTGATGGATCTTGTTCTGAATTGTTACAGGTAGGAAGTAGGGAGTGGTCTGATCAAAGATCTGTCTGACCTCTTTTCTGGGATTAAACCCTGAACCATGCCTGTGCATCCCACAACACGCTCTGGAGTGCGGTAGGAAATCAGAGCTGCCTCCTGAAGGCATCTATAAATGTGGCCTGTTTCCAGGAACCCACTTGCCACCTTGTTCTCTGAGTTCATGGACAGATTGTACAGAGCTTTCCCTTCCAAAAAACAACCAACCCAACAGCTCTCTGAGCTTGGCACAACTACTTTCCTTATTTTGGTAAGTGTTCCTATTGCTCCCTGGGGAGACTGCAGCTGAAGACAAAACTGGAATACAATCCCTTTTCCACATGGAGAGGCACTGATGAAGGCTCTTTCTGCTCTATATGGCCTTGAAAGGATCCTTGCTCCAGGCACATCCTGCTGTACCCTTCTCACAGCTCTGCTCCTTCTGCCTCCTTGCCTGGTATGATAACAGGGCAAAGGCGAGTTTCAGGATTCATTCACACACTCCTCCTTCCTAAAAGCCATGATGTCACACATTTGTAAAAATAATAGAAATAAACAAAAGTAAGCTGTGGCTGGGGTTTTCCCATTTGTGGTTTGACAAGGAGAGAAGAAAACAGACACTCTCCAGTCACAGCAGATTACTCTTTTGTTCCTTTTTTCACTGTCAACTCCTGACTTCTTTCTCATGCCAATTGATGTTGCTCTTTCATTGCTGTGGTCTAGAATCCTTCATAGAGCCACAGTGTAAGAGAAGAAAAGAGGAGAAAGTGCCTAGCTTGACTGGAGCTCACCCAAAGGGGAAAATCACCATTTGGAAAATCCGTGTTGGCAGCAAGTGCTATATAAGCCCTCACTCCAAACACTGGTTGGCCAGAGGGCTTGGGAGTGGACGGCAAAAGCAGCCATGGTCTGGGAGGGGAAAGGGGCTGGCTGGGACCAGGGGGAGGCAGAGGCATCAAACTGATGTCCTGGCTTCTACAAGGAAACTGTTTCACATCTCGAGGGGCAAACCCAGTCCTTAAGAGGGCTGGATCCACCCAGGCTTGGCTGCTCTGCAGGACCTCCCCGTTCCTGCTTTCTCTCCAGTGAATGTAAAACACTTCAGCAGAACTGAGGGAAGAGCCTGGTGTGCAGCAGGGGAAGAGCTTCTACACAGGCTAGTCCTACAGAACCCTTGCAAATCCACCCCCTCTCCCACGCCCTGGTCTTTGTGTAAACATCCAGTGTCTTTGAAGGATAGTCAGGGATGGACTGGGAGAGACACATCACCTGCAAACAGCTCCAGGTGTGCCAAGCCACCTGCCATCTATTCTGCTCGCCCCAGGGCAGTGGCTGCGGTACGACAGATGCATTGCTCTGGTGCATCGTGGTGTAAGATCTGTACCAAACTGAGGGAGGAGAAGACCGTAGCAAAGGTTTCAAGTCTGCAAAGCAGAGCTGGGAGGTAGAGATGGAATCGGCCTCCTCAAGGAGAGAAGTTGTTCATATAAGGGAACTTAATTTGTAAACATCTCATATGACAGGCCTTTTCTGTTAATATTCGGGGTGGAAACTGGCTTTGGGCCCTACATCTGTGTTATCTTTTCCACGCTGATGGGGAAGCTGTGAAGCTGCTTTGGCTGGTAGGTGTGAGAGCAGCTCTTCTGACCCTGGAAGCCTGCTCGCAGCTCTGCGGTGTTTGGCAGGAATCAGCATGTGCTTGCTTACTGCTTTTCACAAAACCAGCCAAGATTCCCTCTGTGTTGCCATACAATTACTCTGCCAAACCATAGCATTTTAGGATGCCTGCTTATTTGTAATAAAATAAGCTGCTTTAAAGTAATTTTGGCACAATTTAAGTGTTTGTGATACACACCATAAAAGAGCTATTAAATAAAGAATGATACCAGCAGGGTAAAAAGAAATCAAATTGTTTTTCATGTGGGCAGGCGGGCCTATACACACATCTTCCACATAGCAGCCATTATATCCCCATAACTGTTAATGGATGAGAACTAATTGGATAGAGATACAGCAGTTTGTGCCAGTGGACAGTCTGCTGATGTGCTGTCAATACACCACCCGTTACTGTATCTTCTGGGAAATTCAAAGCATTGTGCCCTGTGCACAGCCAGTGCCGGAACTGTAATCCAAGCTTCTGGCCTGGCTAATCACCACCCATTAAACTCGCATTTTCTTCACGAGTCACACATTTTCCAGATCAAACCCCGTGTCTTAATCATGAAACAGACTGAGCTCAGAAATACATCTGGGTGCAGTGCTGGAAGTGAAGGCAAGGCAGAATTGAACTGCATGGGTCCCCTAAACCTCTGACATACTTAACAGACAGGTATGTTTGGATATACATTTAACAGATATAGTGAAAAATAGATGCTTCTTGTTGAGGAATCCCACTGAAACTATCAGCAGTGGTGCTGCAGCTGCCAAGGAGCCTCAAAAGAAATTCTCAGGAGAAAGTGATGTAGGATGACAATATTTCTGCAAGTATGTGCAGCAGCCCATGGAATTTAGTTGGGAAACTACAAACGTCATGGGACTGATAATTAACAAAAAATCAGAGCAGTGAGTAAAAGATCAGTGGTAAATGCACAGGGCTGCAGACTAATTGATTGAGATTGCTGTAAGTTTCAGCCCTAAACAAGTCTACAGACCAGTGCCACTACAGGAGCATGGAAATGATGGGCCTCAGGAGGACTTAAAAGGTGACCTACTGCAACAAAAGCAGAGCAGGTCTCCATTTGCTCTTCTGGACACATCTCTATTGAACCAAAAGTGAATTTTGTGCTTTGGATTTCTGCCACAGTGAAACAGAGATCACCCTTCTGTTTCGCATGAAACAGGGTCAGTACTACACTGGCTGGGTCTGATGTGGTTATTAAACAAAGAATGGCTTTGAGGGTGAATTCAGCAACGGATGTAGCCACTATGTGCATGTGCTAAGACAGCCCCATCCTCTGCACATGTGAAATGGAGCATCCACAAAGGAAGCAGCAGAAAGACCACAGTTTCAAAAGTGTGCTTTCCACCTAAATCCACTACTGAAAAATTCCCAACCCTGACTCTCAGCCTTAACTCCTCTTTTTCACAAGATCAGCAGACTGGCACCCACAACAGGGTTGTAATTTGCCTCAGTCAATAAATCAATAGAAATAATATCATGTACTTAACATCAAACCTTAATGAATTTCCATAACGGCCTGGTAGAGTGAGCACTGTGTTCCTGATATGCTCAAGTTGGGGAGCAGTCAGCAACAGAATGGTACAGGTCAAGCAGAGGTAGACTTTTCCTAGTTTTTTTTATCTCTTCGGTTGAATCAAATTTTAATACGTGGACACAAAGTTCTTATTAAGATCTATTTTCAGCAAGACTTTTTAATTACGTGTTGTCATGCATTACTAAATTATTACACAACACCACTTCGTCTATAGAAGTCCAGTGCCTGGATTCTCAAGAACTACTTAGCACTGACAAAATGTGTGTCTATATCTGCTTGTAGACGGTAAACTGTTGCAAATAGCTTTTAAAAAAACATACAGAAACATTTCCCTGAATCTTGTCTATTTCACCTCCCCGTTGTTTTCACTGTTCTTAGTGTAACTTGATCTGCTGGTGCGTCTTTAAACTGCCAAATCTAATGTCTCTGAGCAGTCAAAGGACAGACTGTACCCACTGCCCTTTAATGGTAAAGAGAAGCTGCCCACACTGCAGCCCCCTCTGCACATCTCACCTCATGCTGGTGATGATAGCTGGAACCTTTACCTGGCAAGTGTCTCATCTTTTCCATCCATAACAGCTACCAGAGCTTCTTTTTTTTTTCCTTAAGGGTGAGGGAGGGGGGGAGGGAACAAAAAAGTCGCTCCTCTAAAAGGAAAGAGGAAGGCAGAAATTTGGTAGTGTCTTGGTCCTGCCCCATGATGCTTCTTCCTGCCTGTGAATTTCCACCTGCCCCTTCTGCATATATAAGGCAGCACACGTGGTATACGCTGTTTAGTCGCCTGCCTCTGTCTAAAGGATTAGTAGCAGTGGGGAGTGATGTTGTTTCTCATTTCCTCTGCAGTTCACAGGAGGTGAAGGAGCTCTGGCTGGACTCACTCCTTGGGTAAGTACCGCCTTTGATAAAATCTGTGGCATCGTGGTCGAAGTCAGTGGAGAGCTTCAGATGCAGCAGCACAGAGATGTACAAAAATACAGATGGGGGAGAGGTGCACCCACTGCTAAGTGTGGCCTGTGGGCAGAGCTGACTGAGTCGCTCAGCCTCGGGTGTACAGATTAATGACCATACATAGCTGCCACCACTTGCTCACTTTTTGCATGGATTAAAAATGGAAAGCTGCTTTTATTTAGTTTTAATCAGGAGGCAGATAGGGCAGCAGGGCTGAATGCCCTTCCAGAGAAGGGCTTTGTGGTTTACTTGTGTGGGAGATCTTGCTGGTGCAGGATCATACGCACTAGATTGGCTTGTAGAGGAGAAAGCCAAGAAGGGTGCAGTTTTACAAGACTCTTTCTTTGTCCATTCCCTGTTCAACAAACAGGCAAACAAAAGGACTGAAGGAGAACAGAGTGTCCAGAGCTCCTCCGATCAAACTCCTAATGAAAGTGTTAAGCAGCTGTAATACTGTGAGTATCTTAATTATTTCAGCTCTGTCAACATAGTGATTTTGAAAAGCTCTGATTTCTAAACCGTAGCATTCAGTTACTCACACAATGTCTTTGTTTTCTAGTCAAAGACACTAAATGCTGGGAACATGGAGAGTCTGATTGAGCGCCAGACAGAGGTAAGCAGCCCTCACATTTTCCTGGATCCTTCTTGGGTACTGGTGTGAGATACCTTAGCAAAGTGGGGGTGGCTCCTTCAGTAGCTGCCGGCTGCCTACCCTCACCCAGGAGCGGGCAGAGCTCTTCAAAGGCAGCTTTGTGCCGCACTGAGCAGAGGGAGCTGGGCATTGCTGTGGGCAGTCTGTGCATTCCCCTGGCTCACGAGGAGCTTTGCTCAGGAATCTTACAGGCTTCAAGGCCATCAAGGCTCCCTGGAGGCGTTTGGGAGGAAATTTCCAGTGCCAGGGGAGGACACAAAAAAGGAGGCTGTGTCCAGCTGTGGCTTCTCGGGATCGAAAGCGCAGCCTGAAAGAGCACAGGGTTGTGACCTGCCGGGCATGACTGGGGAGTCTGGCTGCAGGGTTTACCACAGACCCCTCTACTGGGCAGCAAGGTGGTGTCGAGGCAAGCAAGAGGGCCGAGGCACCTCTTCAGCAGGTTTTGGGCTTGTCTGGTTATTCCCCAGAGTGTCCCCAGATTTCTGAGGAGGAGCTGCAGCAGCTCGCTGGTGGCCCTCACTATTATGGCAGCTCTGTAACCCTAACATGCTTTTTTTGAAGGATGATACCAAGAAATGTCCCCTGTCAGTCCTAGCAGATACTGAAGATGGACTTTGCCTCTCAAATGGTGAGTTTCAAAAACAAACTGAGGAACTGCCTTCCTATATAATGGTTGCAAGCTGATACTTGTGCAAAACCACCCGAAACCGCCTGCTTCCCCTCCCTGAGAGCAAGCCGCAGTCCCCATCCGGGAGAGGGCATAAGCCCTGGACTCCCACTCACAAATTACTTCTCTCCCATATGCTCAGTGGCAGAGGTGACAGTTCTGAGTGACAGAAGTCTTGTATTCCCATTCCCTGGTCCTCAGAGCCAGGTTTCATTGTGCTCCCTGGTAGCAATGGGAAGTAAATGTGGCCTGCCTTTCTTTCTCACTGAAGTGTCCCCGCTGAGGTGCGGCACTGCAAGCAAGTACTGAGTACTGCTACCAGCTGTTGCACACCAGAGCAAATGGACCCTCTTGGCAGCAGCACCAGCACTTGATTTTTCTCACCATGCAAAACCTCAGCACCTGTAAACAACCCAGAGCAGAACATTAATAGGGCAGGGTCAGATTTGGAGCAGACCATCACATCAGACCAGTTTTCAGGAGTATCAGAAGCAAATATTTTATATTACACTATAATGTTAGGTGACTTTTTCAAAATTTGTAACCCCTACCTACCAAGAGCTTGTGCTAAGTCACAAGGAGAGGTCCTGAGAACTTCTCATCTGTATAAGACAACTTCATTTTGGAGTAGAAGGCATGACATTAATTGCAAGTTTGCAGAAGGCAAATCCTTTAGAAAGCTTTCTTGCAAAAGGTACCTTCTCTCTCTGTTTCTGAAAGGGGAAAAAAAAGGCATACCCCACCCCAATAAAACTATCATCTTCAAATTCCTGGCCCTCCTCTTTATGAAGCAGATGCAAAATCCACGCTAAGAGATTTCGAACCCTGAAGCCAGTGAGGCCCTACTCTGATGCTCCCATCCTCTTGGAGCAAGTATCACCTTCCACTGGCTGGCTGGCAGGGGGCAAGCACTAGCTCTAGGAGCATTGTCATTAGAACTGGCTCCAGAGCTGGCAGAGCTGGAGCCGTATGTTTTCATTTCAGGCTGCGAAAGAGGCCAAGAAGTAGGAGCTCCTACTTCCACTCTTGCCCTAAGGCTGGGGCACAGTCAGACCACGTAGTGAAAATTGTTGTCATTGCCAGGTGCCCAAGTGGTATATCTGCCTCAGAGTTATCACAGAAACTACTGCAATATCAAAAATCTCTATAACTGTTGTTAGTTCCGTGCCTTGTATGTTCCCACTCTGTAAGAAGAAACAGGGACTAGAATGTAGAAAACACCCAACCCAAAACAGGAAAGGTGGTGGCCTTAGGGAGATGGTCACAGTTTTACAGTTTAGGCAGTCGTTTCCCTGGTAACCACTTAGTTGTCTCTCAGTTTCTCCCCGTTTGGTTTGAGTTGTTTCAACACACATCTCTGCACCGTACACAGATGGAAGACCGCATAGTGGTCTGTTGGTTTTTTATTTTAAATCGATCTTTTGTTTTCCTGTTACTTGCAGCAGATGGAACAAAGAAAAGAAAGAAGGTGATATCGCAGTCATTTAGTCTGAGACGGAGCCTTACCAGAGGAAATTCCTCAGGACAGCTAGACTCGGGTGCCAAAATCACTCTGTTTGGCCAGCCTCTGGCACTCATCTGTGGGGAAGATGACACACTGCCCCAGCCGGTCCAGGTAAGGAGGTACCATTATAGAGGAACTGGCTACAAGGGCCTGGAGTGTCGGGACAAGGGGGAAACGGCTTCAAACTGACAGAGAGCAGGGTTAGATTGGACACTGGGAAAAAATNAGTAGGAGCTCCTACTTCCACTCTTGCCCTAAGGCTGGGGCACAGTCAGACCACGTAGTGAAAATTGTTGTCATTGCCAGGTGCCCAAGTGGTATATCTGCCTCAGAGTTATCACAGAAACTACTGCAATATCAAAAATCTCTATAACTGTTGTTAGTTCCGTGCCTTGTATGTTCCCACTCTGTAAGAAGAAACAGGGACTAGAATGTAGAAAACACCCAACCCAAAACAGGAAAGGTGGTGGCCTTAGGGAGATGGTCACAGTTTTACAGTTTAGGCAGTCGTTTCCCTGGTAACCACTTAGTTGTCTCTCAGTTTCTCCCCGTTTGGTTTGAGTTGTTTCAACACACATCTCTGCACCGTACACAGATGGAAGACCGCATAGTGGTCTGTTGGTTTTTTATTTTAAATCGATCTTTTGTTTTCCTGTTACTTGCAGCAGATGGAACAAAGAAAAGAAAGAAGGTGATATCGCAGTCATTTAGTCTGAGACGGAGCCTTACCAGAGGAAATTCCTCAGGACAGCTAGACTCGGGTGCCAAAATCACTCTGTTTGGCCAGCCTCTGGCACTCATCTGTGGGGAAGATGACACACTGCCCCAGCCGGTCCAGGTAAGGAGGTACCATTATAGAGGAACTGGCTACAAGGGCCTGGAGTGTCGGGACAAGGGGGAAACGGCTTCAAACTGACAGAGAGCAGGGTTAGATTGGACACTGGGAAAAAATTCTTGGCTGTGAGGGTAGTGAGGTCACTCAGAGAAGCTGCGGCTGCCCCATCCCTAGAAGTGTTCCAGGCCAGGTTGGATGGGACTTGGAGCAACCTGGTCTAGTGGAAGGTGTCCCTGCCCATGGCAGAGGCTTGGAATGAGATGATCTTTAAGGTCCCTTTCAGCCCAAACCATTTTGTGATTCTGTGATACCTCTGACTTCGGTGTGAGGCAGGATACCCTGTACTTCTGCTGCATCACCTAGGAGATGAGTGATTTTGGTGTTCCCCCTATACACACACCCCTGATAAACTCAGGACCCATCCCAGATGTAGAAAGGGTCAGGTCTGCGGGTTCTGTCCAGCCCACTCAACTTTCACTGGAAGTAACTTGGAGTGTAGAGGACCAGGAATTGAAGATCTACTTCTTAATATAAACATCTGTGATTTTAAAGAAGTGATTTAAAGAAATCTTTCAGCAACATAAACTTCCAAGGATTTCTGTATTTCCATGAAAAACAAGTATTCAGCTATGGACTGTCACAAACAGATACCTTAACAACATTTTCTGGATAAAAATGGTCTGGATAAAAACATTTCTCCCACTGAATTGGCTTTCCCAAAATACATGCATTTGTCTCTTCTAAGTAATATTTGTCTAAACCATTTGAAAGGGGATGTGAAAGGGGATGTGAGAAAGATTTAAGCCATCCTTTGTTTCCTTCTGGGAGTAAGCAAGGATGACTCCACTGAAGTTAGTGGAATTCATCAGTTCCAAAAGAAGGTCAGTTAGGGGAAAATCAGACTATTTCCCATGTAATCTACTTGGAGCAAGAACTAGATACTGAACTAATCAGAGTACAGTGTACCTTCAGACAATTTTTCTTTTATTTCTAAAGAAATGCTCATCTGCTAACTTCCTTCATCCAAGTAACTGTTCTTCCATTCCTGTCTGATTTTTTTCCCCTGCAGGATCTCCTAGCCATATTGTATATGAAAGGACCTTCTACTGAAGGGATATTCAGAAAAGCTGCCAATGAGAAAGCACGAAAGGAGTTGAAGGAGGACCTAAACAAAGGCAGGAATATTGATCTGAAAAGCAAATCTGTGCACCTGCTGGCAGTGGTTTTGAAGGTGAGTAATTCTGCGCTACACTGGTGGGAGGACATTGCTAATATGCACAGGCCCAATCCAGTGTGCCAAGCTGACCTAGGTGGGACACTTGACTAAAGCCAGGACAAAGCCAGACTTAATGCTTCAGGCTTAGGAAAGTTTGGCCTTTTCCACCTGATTTTCAGTCCTACTTGTTGGGCTGCTGATTTCCTGCATGCCCACAGGAAACTCACTTTGTTCTCTTGCTCAGCATCCTCCCAGGGAGCAATAGTGAGATTTATGGGTGAAGGAAAAGCAACTGAAAGCTGGGTCCTGTTACTGCACAAGTGCAAGTGCACTTGTGCATTGCACTGCTTTGTCAGTACCGATAGTCGGGTAGCTCAAGTCAACCTGCCTCCTAGAGAGCCCATGTGACAGTAATGCTCTCTCTGTGCTCAGGGGTGGTGTCAAAGCTTCATCTAAATCTCTTGACCTTGCAGGACTTTCTCCGAAATATTCCCTCCAAACTCCTGTCAGCTGACCTCTATGAGAAATGGATGCAAGCTCTAGAGAAGCCAAGCAAGCAAGAAAAAATTGAAGAATTGAAAGAGTAAGTTTTCAACCAGGAAATTTTGCAACCAGCCCAAATGAAATGGAGTGGCTGGTAGAGGCCAACAATGTCTTTTGAAATCAAGAGTCTCATTTAAAAGCCTGTTATTTATATCAGCTTGCTATTGCTCCATGGGGTTTGGTTTAGAGGGCTCCAGCAGCAGCACTTCCTGAAGTTACTTGCGATTGCTTTATGAAACCACCAATGCAGGAAGAGGGCAGAGGCTGCAATGCCTCAGCTAACACCATCACAGGCTGTGGGACAGGCACTGACACGGAGCCCTCACATGTGCTGGGGGTGAAGTCAGGCACATGGAGACCACCACTGTGTTTCGCTGTTTAGGAGGAGTAGGTGTGGAGGCTGACTGGGAGTGCTTTGAGAGCCCCACAGCACCACCACAAGTGCTGGGAAGCCTCCAGTGACATCTCCTGACATTGTCTTATCTACCCAGGGACATGGGCTTCTGCAATGCTGCCTTTCAGTCGAGACCTTGTAATTCAAGGTCTCATAATTAACCACATGCTCAGCTGCAGTTGGGGATTTCTGAAAGACTCAGCGAGCACGCACGTGCCCCTTTCTGAAGGAAGTGTTTTTGCCCCAAGTTTAGCTGAGACTTGCTCAGTTCGAGAAGCAGAGGCCACTGCGCCATCGATTAACGTCACGTGTTGTTTGTGATCGTGCAGGGTGGCCGACAAGCTGCCGAGACCAAACCTCGTCTTGCTCAAGCACTTGCTCTCTCTGCTCCACCGCATCAGCCAAAATGCCGAGACCAACAGGATGGACTCCGGCAACCTGGCCATCTGCATTGGCCCGAATATGCTGAGCCCGGGGACGGACAACGCGCTCCCGCTGGAAGTGCAGAAGGAGATGAATGACAAGGTGCGTTGAGCTCGCCCGGCGGCCGCTCCCTCTGGGGCAGTTCAGAGCTGTCCGCAGGGATCCCACGGCCATGGCGGAAGCCGAACAGAACGGCACCCCTGGACACTGAGGGTACCCCTCAGCTCAGGTGTCCCTCAGCCTGCGACGGGATGGGCCAGGCTGCCCCCGGTCTCGCCTCCTCTGAGCAAAAGCAGCAGCTGCCCTGCAGCCCCCTAAGCCACAGCACAGCTCCTGCAGACTTTGTATGTGCAGGGCAAGAGGCACCCGTGGGCATCGTCACCCCTGGGCCCTCGGGCAGCGAGGCCAAAGCTGTGGCTGGTGGTGTTTTGTCTGTACTGGGGCAGATCCATTTGTCCGCAGCACCAGGCCTCATCCCCCACGGTGGACTCCCCCTCGGACTTTAAGGCAGGATTTTGGCAGAAGCCACCCTGCTCTGTGCCATCCTTCCTACAAAGAAGCAGGCAGGGTCAGGAAAGAGTCTTCAATATGTTTTCATCCCTCTTGACTGAAATGGGCTGTTTTCTGTGTGCAGGTGACAGCGTTGGTGGAGTTCCTCATAAACAACTGCTGGGAAATATTTGAGGAGGACGTTGCCTTTCTTGCCTGTGCCTTGGCTGAGGAGTCGCCAGAGCACACAGACAGCTCCACAGGTATGAGAAGGGACTGGGGATGTCACTGACTGGGGCTGCTGGGCCAAATTGTTGAATTTGATATGTGAATATATCTGTGGAAACACAGCGGGTTCAAAACTGTTGAAGTGCTCTTCTGAACTCTGTGTAGTTCTCTTTCATCCTCAGCTGGTCAGTGAAAACTAATGTCTGCTTTCTCCCCACAGAACAACTCTGTACGGCTCATCAGAATGACTCTGCCTATGACAGCCCAGATCCCGAAGTGGAAGGCAGCCCCTGTACCTCTGAGATGGAGCAGGCCAAAGGAAGGAACGCTACCGTGAGCAGAAGATACCCAATGCACATCTCTGCCCCTTCACTGACTAATTTCAGCAATGACATCAGCATAATGGACAGGAGGTACTCGGAGTCAGACCTGTCCTTCCAGAACTGCCTTGATGACACAATAAGGAAACTGAAGCTAAACAAAAGTGAGGACAATTTTCCAGTTCGGCAGAAACAGCTATTGGAGGCACTGGAGAAAGGTCTTGCAGCCTTACCTTCCCAATTATCAACAGACTCTCTACCCAAAACATCCTCCAGTTGCTCCCTGGAGAGCTCTGATGGCTCGGTTTTCACCAGCTCCCCAGTAGTTTCGCCATCTAGTCCCAAAAAATACTTTTTAAATAGGCCTCAGTCCTTTTCCACCAAGGCCACTGAAGACTGCAGTATGCCTAGCAGAGAGATCAAAAAACATTCCATGTCATTCTCTTTTGCAAACCACAGGAAAACATCAATAAAAACCCAGAGTTGGGGGGCTGGAAAAAACATGTTTTTTCAGAGGGACAGTTTCACAAAGAAAGATCAGTTCTCCTGCAGAATTGTCCAGGAGGACAGTCGTAATGATGACAAACTGTTGCATGTGGAGTATCGGCAAAGGTCCCGCTTCAGGTCAGTTGATGAAGTGTTCAGAGAGGTGGACCAGAAAAACCCTGGAAGACCACCCTCTTATGAAGAGGCTGTTAAAAACTGCCTGGCTGCTAAAGTTCCCTGCCACGATCTCACAGTTCAGACTCTGAGATTAGCGGCGTCAAACCAGGATGCTTTGCTGCCTCATCCGTACAGCCACAGTGCAGAGGACACAGCATATATGGATCTAAGGGATCTACGCAGTGCCAGAGTTTCTGCAACAAAGGATTCTGACACGGAAACTGAAACCTTCAGCATCACTGTAGGAGTAAACTCTCGTGTGAGTTTACCTGTGACCCCAGGTGTCTACCGGATGAGAGCCATGTCTGAGTCCTGTCAAAAGAACAAACTCGAGTATGTGGCTCAGAGGTGCAGCCAGCCAGTTTTTGAGGCAGAGCAGATCAAGTATGCTAAGGAGTCCTATGTTTAAAAAGCCTATCCTTCCTCTGTACAAAGTAAATATTGTAAAAATAGACTTCTTGCTAATAATTTGTAGGATTTTACATTCAAGAGACAAAGAATAAGCTAGCTCTGCATCAACTTTTTTTTATGAAGTGTCTGTCAGCTTGACATGTCACATCCTTTCACCACAGGAGTTGTTGCTGGTGAAGATCTGTGTATCATTATGTAAAAATGTAAGTTAGTATGCTGTACATAACATATGTGTGGGAAGAGTATTTAGCAGATCATAAATAGTGTTGTATTTGTATTCCTGAAATGACAATTCAAATGTTGGCAGGTCCAAAACCTGTCTCACCTTCTTTTTGTTTTCTGTATGGTCACAGACCCTGTACCATTTGTTGTGTGTGTGTGCGTGCCAGGCTGATGCAGTGCTTTGCTGATTGTCTGCATTAAAAAGTGGGCTGGCAGTTACCCTAATAGGGGAAGAGCTGTTCTGTTATCTAGGCCACTTCAGCACTCTTCCATAAACCCCCTGTACCTGCTGCCATTCCATCTTCCTGCTTGCTGGTGATAAGAGTGATCTGACCACTAATCAGCATTAGTGTTGTTCACTGAGCCTGGGGTTAGAGCCCTATGAGGTCATTACAGGAATGTATCAAGTAACCCTCATGTGTCCTGAGGTGCTTTTAGACTAAATAAACTGGACAGGCAAAGAAAGAAAGAATGAAAGAAAGAACAAAAGAATGAAAGAACGAAAGAATGAAAGAAAGAAAGAAAGAAAGAAAGAAGGAAGAGAAAAGAACGAAAATCTTCAGGTTTGCTTTTTTGAGTAGAACAAAAAAAACCAAACAACAAAAACTCCAATAAGGAAATATTCTAGATTCCAGCTTTAAATGGTTAAAGCTCATTAAAAAAAAAAAAAAAAAAAAGGACAAAAAAGAAAATACTAGGTGGTGTCCTTATAACCTTGTAGAAATGACTGGAAGTGCAATGTGTTTTTATGGCTCAGCATAGCCTTAAACCAGGAGCAGGGAGACTTTTTTCTCCTGTGTAACTTCACTACAATAAAACATTTCTCTGCATGAATGCTTAACTGTCCATTGTCGGTTTTTAAAACATCCAGTTCTAACACATACTGCACCTACTTTTGTACTATTCTACAGGTACTGCAGGTCTGCTTGAACGATGTGGCATAGCTGAGTAGCAGAAAGCAAAGTAAATGACCAGCAGTATCATTGCTGTTGTAAGAGGCTGCAGGCTACAAATCCCTCTCTGTCAGGAAAACAACTTCTGTTGTGACAACCATGTAACAGCAGTTAAGCTGCAAAGAGGTGAGGCTGCTCCAAAAGTGAAACACATTAAAAATGGCACACCATCTTCTCAGGAATTATGTTTTCCAGGTATGGGTGTTCCCAGGACACAGAGAAAAGGGAAGGAGGGTGTCTGACCTGAGAAGAGATGGTATGAGAAGGACCATATTGGTAGTCTGCAACTAGAGAAAATGTCGCTTCTCTTGGCCTCCCAGACAGGCACTCTGCTTCCAAGCAAGCTGAATGAGAGGGCTCTGATGCAAAAAGTGTTTACCTTTTTATAGAATCTGCCTCTCCTGGGTCACAGAATCAGTGAGGTTTGGGGTCCTCCTGTCCATCCCCGCTGCCCAAGCAGGGTCAGATAAAAGAGGTTGCCCAGGATCATGTCCAGACAGTTTTTGAATATTTCCACAGATGGAGGCTCTGCAACATCTCTGGGCAATCTACTCCTGCATTTGACCAGCCTCACACTGAAAAAGTGTCTACTTGCATTCAGATGGAATTTGATTGTATTTTAATTTTTGCCTATTGCCTCTTGTTCTGTGTTAAGTGGAATTATAATTTTCTTGTGTAAAAAACACAGGCATCTTACCCTCCTGGCAGAACAAGTACGAAGAGCTAATCCATGTGCAGTGAAAAGGCTCAGAAGCCATAAAATAGAAAACACGAACCTTGAAATGTAATCAAAAAACAATACAGCTCCTTCTTGGTTAAGTTCTCATTCTTTTCAGACTGTGAGAAGACTAAGTCTCCCAAGAAGATTCCTGCCCTGTAACCACACCAGAAAACCCAGGGAAAATAAGCACGGTCACTTCACCAGAAATGAGGAAAGTCTCTCTTTAGGTCTAAGGTGTCCTAAGGCATTTATGGCAATCCCACTTAGAAAGTTTACCTGGGCTTAAATATTCAATATAGATGAGTCTAAATCTTCCAGCTCCTGAATACGAAAGACCATTTGGAAAAGACCATTTTCAAAAGGAAGAGAGAGAAGCTCTATGCATTGTTAACAAAAAAGGGCTAAGGTGAAGGAGTTGTGTAAAAGGGCCTAGTCCCCCTCACCCTGCTCTTGCATTTCAAGTCCAGGAAACACCATGATTAAAGAAAATCTGAATGCAAACAGACCCCAAAAGATATTTACCTCCGCACTGACAGATAGCTTTTGACTTCCTTAATCGCCCCAGACTCGACTGTGTAGTCAGCGTTATTTTCATGTCACGTCTCTCCACAGAAGTGATTTTTCTTCTGTACAGGCAGATAAGAGACCTCAAAAGACTAAAATGACACAGGAAGTAGAGAACTTTACTTTAGCACTTACTCATCTGCCTTTGGCTCAGAAAACCATTTCATTGTACTACCAGTCCACCCTACCACATTCTAAGATCCAGACCAACTACCCTGGACTCCAAGAGTAAGGCCCTTAAAGTCCTATATCCAACAAGTGGATTATCTGTTTCACAAGTGCCTTGCCAAAGCTGCCTTTGAGTCCTCAGCCAGAAAGATTAAACACCCATTTACAACCGGGTCAGCTGGAGATGGATTTTGGCACAAGAGTTGAATGATGACAGTCAGCCTTCCATTCTCCACAAGCTTCTCCATCATCAGTGTTGCACCACTTGCTTCACACACAAAATTTTCAAACTAAATTTCATGAAGACACTCCAAACATACAGGGCAAGTAGGACTGGAAGAGGGGAAAAAAGCAATATTAAAGCAGAAAATCCAAGCCATTGCCTTGTAAGGCAATGCTGGAATTAAGGCTGGTGATGCAGCTTGAATTCAGTTCCTTATGTTTGCATCCTGCTGTTTTCAAACACATGGTTCACTCTATTCTTCCCCATAGGATGCACCTGCACCGGTAGGGAACCAAGGTTGTGCAGCAAAGGAGAAAATTTTAGTTCTGGCATTCCCCAGTATAGTTTGCCTAGCAGGCATCCAGGTTCTGGACATACATCTATGTCTCATTTTCTAGGATTTGAATGAGAAAACAAAAGAACAAAGGACTTCCTCATGGAGTAACTCCTTCCTTAACCATGTTGTGCACCAGGAAGTTGCAAACTTGTTCTCTGCCACTTGAATTAGGATGGCAACTTGCAGCAAAAGGATGTTGTCATCAACTCTATGGCCAAACATTAGTGAAGATTGAGAGAAACATCATACCTGCAGGTTTCACACTCAGTCAGACTGCAGGCATTCAAACACTCAAGTGCAGACTGCAGATGCAGACACATACGCTTATTTGTCTGAGTTTACGTAAGCCTGTGCCTCATCTTCTGCACAGTCTGCAGAAAATGAAGCATAGGCTCTCTGTGTCTCATTTCTCTGGACTGCTGGGACTGAGCTGAGCGCAGGTAGAACACAGTTGTCTGAAAGAAGGTGTCCTTTAAAATCATTTGGATATCTTAGGGCCACAGGAGTTTTCTAAGGCATTAAAAGTGGATACAATTCCAGACATTTCGGTTGTAAAATCCTTCCCCAAAATCTTTTCGGACTGTGATGCAAGCTTAGACTTCCACCTTACATATACATGCTACATTTAGACACCTTGCATGTAGGTCTCTATAATCTAGGGCTGACATTTTTACTGCCACCAGGGAAACAGTAACACTTGGGATTTTAGGTACCATCTGTGCCTTCAAAAGAAGCATTCTTGAGCAGGTATAGGCCCTTCTGTTTGCCCCCCTCCAGAGTCTGGGGCTTTCTGCTCCATCCCACCACAGAAGACCCTGACTCAGACCTTTATCTTCTCCACCTCTGACTCCTTATCTCTGCCTCATTTTTATTCCCTCTCCATTCCCAGCCTCGATTCCTGACCTCATCCAGCTATTTCTCTTTTAAATGAACAAGCCCCAGCCTTTGACTTGCTCTCAAAGTCCAAATTTCATTTCCTCTCCATCCCCAGACCCACTTCTCTCAGTCAGCCTATTTCAGTTTTCCCCTCCTGATTCTTCCACATTTTCCCCTCTTATCTGCACTGGTTGTTATTGCAATAAGCCCCATCAAAACTCATCTAGTCTCAGTCCCACCCACATGCTCCACCTTGCTTTAGTCTCTGCAAATACAGAGAACCAGAACAAGAGAAAAAAAACTCTCTGCAAGGTACAAGAAGAAAAATACAGAATTCATAAAATTCAGGGATGACCTCAATTCACAGCTGTGAATTCACACCATGGAAAGCCTCAGGATGAACCTTCCATGGACAGAGGTCCTTGATTTTTTGGGATTTCAGCAAGCAGTCTGCACATCTCCTGTTGTGTGGAAATACAGGCCGTCAGCTATGATGGAAGGAGATTTGGAGCTAGGTTAAGGTGAAATAAGGAGTCAAAATAAGCCATTTCCCTGTGCCTCATGAAAGCAATTCACAAGCTATGGTGTAAGGAATATTTTTGGTAATTTGCTCGTGTTCTCTGAGAAAAGGCATTGTCAGTAAATTTTTTTCTGCCTCTGCAAGCAAGGTCTTGGGGGAGAAACCTTCTCACCTGTCTGACCTCTTCTCAAAACTATTATCTGAAGGGCACTTATTTCGGGGAACTGTGAAAACTAAAGAGATAATGAATCCTTCACACCTGAGGAAGAACAACTTCTGGCCACCTTGCAATGATGCACAAGAGAATTGTTACCGCCGTGGTCACTTTCTGTGATAGCTGCCTCAACATAACCCAAGAAAGCCCTTCACTGGACACAGTCACAGAACAGAACCACTGCTCTACATAAGATCTTTCTTCTGTATCTTCCTCCCATGATTGCTACCCGTGTACCCCAGGCACAAGATGCAACACTGATGCAATGTTTGCTGGTACAAACCCATGGCAAAAATATTAGTGGATGGAATTACACCAACCTTGTTGCCCACACTTTGTATTTCACATTTACCTCTTTACGATACAGACAGCTGGCTTTTCCTTTTGTGCGTGTGCATTTGGCTCTTCAGAGTTCCTTATACTGTATCTAGTTGGAAGAAATAGGACTTGAAGTGTTGTTTGGACATCGTGTAACCGGTGGACAAGACTGCCTACCCTGCACTGACAGGTAGTGTTAGGGAAGGCAGAGCATCCTGTTGGTCAGCCAGAACTCTGCTGCTTTTGTGATTGAACCACTCTGTAGGATGTGACTGCGCTCCACAATTCTGACACTTAAAATAAAGCCAAGAACTTTGGAGGGTTTTTTGTGATGGGATTGTATCTCTTCAGCCTTTTGCTTAGAACTAGATCTCTAATTTCTTGTAACACTAAAGCCAAAATGGATAGTTTGGGGATTCTGCTTGGGTTATGCATACTTTAATGTTAAAAAGCTAATATTGATGTTAAAAGTTAATAATAAAATTACTGCTTCATAGCTCAGTTACATACTGTAGGGAGTTCCACACGGACGGTTTTTACATAATGTTCCCTCTTGTAATACTGCTGCTATCGAATGTCTCCAATTACAGCACGAAGAAGTATCACAGCTGATAAAAATCCCGTCTGTGTTGTTTTTTATCTGGGAATAGGAGTTCTTATTTCTGTACTGCCTGTTCTGGTTTTGTGGGTGATACATCACAGGAGACCAGGTGGTTTGCTGCAGCACCACACCAGGTTATTCCCAGGCTGACTCATTCCTTGTTCATAAACTGCAAGTGACAATTTCAGCTTCCCATTGTACCCAGGCAGGTCTCTTAACCTGAGAAGAGAATATTACTTTTATCACAGTGAGGCCACTTGGCTATCACAGGGGTGAACTCTGAACAAATAAGAACACGATGCTACCCTGGTAGCATGAGTCACACCACAGTTAGTGTGGTTATCTTGTGTTTCTAAGAGAAATTTCTGACTACAGGAAAAGGAAACCCACCTTGGGCAGGCATTCTGGTTATATTTTTCTCTGAATTTTGTTAGCAGTCAGTCCTTATCACATGTGTCATCAGAACAGAGCGAAAACTTCACGGGAACTCTGAAAGCTAAAAATTCAGAAGAGGGAGCAACTTTTTAAATAAAAAGTCTGACAATGACAGAGAGAAAGATCCATGGGAAAAGGGCAACCACTGCTGGAGAAGTGATATAATCCTCATATGGGCAGCTGACTATCATATATGTAGCTGTCTGCAAGTCTCTGTGGATGCTAGGTAAACAATTGTTTTTTCTGCCTCTCTGTTATTCAGAAATGCTAATTATCTAATAACAATTTTTTTCTATAAATACATCGCTTTTATTGTTTTAATAGTTTTACCATTTATTATTTACCAATTTATTTATTATTTACTAATTATTTACCAATAATTTATTGTTTTACCATTCACTGTGATAAATACATCAATTTAAATCTCACTTCTCAGTGAAACCTATTCCAAATTCTACCTGTTCTTCTACTAAGGGAGAGGAAACCACAGATTATCTTCTGTTTCTAACCTGAGGTGTCAGCACCTAAGTCAGAACAAATGGTTCACAAATTCTAGACACAGTTGACTCCACTGAGCTCTGCTTCCTCTGCTAGGTAATACTATGAAAAGGTTTCTATGAAGGGTTTCACACTTTCTAAACAAAACCTGCTCTTCAGCCAACAAGTCTATTTATGGAACTGATCCAACGGCTGCTCAAAACTCTTCCTTCCTACAACCCACAAACCTCCCACCAACTTCCTCGACAGATGCAACAGTCCATATTCAAGCACCGCACCTTCAGTATCCCACAGGCTATGCTGAAAATTACAAAACTGTATTTAAAAAAAAACAAATTTAAAGCCAAATCCAAGCAGTTTCCAAGTCAGATGATCAGAGAAGATGCTCTTACAATACAGATTAAGATTACTGTATTATTGCTCTTACAATACAGATTTCTGTTCTTCCACATACTTGCTGCACACTCTTGGGCCATGCAGTTCTCTCTCCATCACAAAGCTGTGACTTCACACAGCAAGTGCACCTGCGCAGCTGTGCCTGCGATACACCAACCAGATTTCTTCAGCACAACTGGTGACCAGGTAAGAAAGCAACCACAGTATCATCCAACAGCTTCGCAGGGTGCTGTACTCTGAGGAGTACACAACGTTACGCGATACAACACAGAGATGCACACCCATCTTGTGAGCTAGACACCAGAAGACATGGCATTTGAGAAGCCCTTGGGTGTGAGAAAGAGCAGAGCAGCCACTAGCTCTCCATAGGTCATCAGGGAGGATGATCTTGAGATAAAGACCAGAGACTTGTAGTTAGGGTGTTCAACATCCGGGTCTGCTTTTTCAAAAGGCCTCCTACCCAGTGCAGTTTTTGGACTGTGCAGTTTATCTCAAATTAAGCACAAGTGATACGGATCTGCCCCCCAGAGATGTGATAAAAGGCAATTTATATCAAGATAAGTCTTGGACAAACACCAAGACTACAGTGAAGGAGCAACAGAAGCAGATCAGACTTGTTTCTTACTCTGCAAGTTCAGTACAGTTGAACAACTGCTCTCAATACAGGGAGATGGAAAATAAGGCAGAGCTTCCTGGGGCAAAAGGATGGAGTGGGAGAGCCCTGTTCAAGGCAGGGAGAGGTAAGAAAGGGCTGGAGCAGGATAGCAGCACACAGTCTATTTGAGTTTAAACAGGAAGGTCACCAACAACTGTTTTCCATTTGGCAGTGTAATGAATGATAGTTTAAAATTCAGTGTGCTCCACCCTCTAAGGTGCATTATCATCCTTCCATAATTTTTTCTACTCACTGTCTCTGAAAGCACATGGGGGCAAAAGGCAAGAATGCAGTCCCAAGAGCAGGCTTGTACCACTGAAAAACAAAGCTTGTGGGGAACATGGAGGGAAGGCAACCTAGGGAAAATGGTGCTGAGAGTCAGAGGTGAAGTGGTAGGAGGAAACAGCATTGTAAATTTTGGATGGAAACCATGATTAATAAATTCTGTTTTTTCACTAGTGTTGGAGAAATTAAGGTCTTGAGAACTGAAACTTTTCAGTCCCGCCCAACCCCACAAACACAGAACTGCTGCTGCAAAGAAAAGGAAGTTTAATAATTTGGGTCGAAGATATGAGTGATAGGATCTGCACTTTCTTCTATTCATGTTTACATATCATTATTAACAACCCTTATTAAAAAAAATATTGATGTCCCCAGCAGAACTCAAGTTTAGCTCCAGTATTTATTCTTCCTTCTATGTCTCTCATCTGTCAAAACTCTCAGGTTGTCACATTATACTTTTTAAAGCTAAGTGTCTCCCTGTAAGGACCAGGCATGTTTATCTCTGATGCACTGAGCCCGGTGCCTACTAACAGCAGCCAAGACACCCTCTGTGGTCTGGCAGACACCAGCGATACAATACTGACACAGTATCGCTAATTCTCTTTGATCACGTCACTGCAGCAAGCTGAAATAGGTTTGGGGGCACTTCTATTAATTGTTCTCTCACAGCATCAGGACAAATAGTACATACACACCTCACGTGGGCTCTGTGATCCTTTCATCTTTTTAGTCAAGCTGATAGCTCTCCACATTTGTTTTGTGGGTTTTTTTATTTCCATCAGACTCAATGCCAACTCAAGGCATTGATTAGCAGCAGCATGATTATTTCTGGGATTTTCAAGGCTACTCCAAGCATCTCCATCCCTGTAGGTTTTCAAAAGCTGTCAGGAAAAGGCCCTGACCAATCTAATCTGTCTTTGAATTTGTCCTGGCTGAAGCAAGAGGATTACACTAGAGACCTCCACACTCCTTTTCAGTCTAGATTGCTCTGTGATTCTTTGATGTCTGCTTGAAAGCAGTGGGATTTTGGCCTCAAGTAGAGTTACTTCCAAGACTGGGAGATCCATGCCTTTAACTGCAGGCTCAAGGGGGTAAGAATCACAGATTAAAGTTCCATCTCAGGACCATGGAGAACCAAATCTAAACCAAATTTCATATAATTACACAGTTTTACACCAGGAAAGCATTCCTGCGGTTTTATAAGCAGCCATGGTCCTCCTCCAGACAGAGAAAATGCTCTAGGAAGGCATTATGCCCCTCCCTGTCCTTCCTTGACAATTAAACATTGCCTATATCCATAAACCTCCTTCCTTTCTTACTTATGAAATGCTGCAGAAAGTTAAGATGGTGGAAACTGGACTCAGCTAGTCTGCCCAGCACTGTGTTGTATAATGCATTGTGGAACAAGGTCTCTAATCTAGCAACATCCAAGCTAGGGCCTCAGGAAGACCCAGGCTCAGCACCGTAGATCCCTTAAATTGTATTTCAAGGTGTCATTCATTAGTCACAGAATGCATCCCAAGTGCTGCAGGAAATAGTGGGTGTACATCTTCTGTTACTACACACTGACACCTTCACATTTGCTTTGCTGTGAATATACTTGCTTCACATCCAAAAAAAGAAAGCCAAGGGCATGCCATAAGGCATGGTACAACGCCAGGAAATTCTCATGAAAACAAACAAAAAAGTATGTTCTGGCTCCAAGGCCTTTTAACAGACCCACAGCAAACCTGGAAGGAGATAAAGCCCTTGTTCTGCAGCTTTCAAGTCAACTGAAGGCACTTCAAAAGACCTTTCTTAGCTGCCATATGGGATACGGGCTGATTCATCCTTTGCTAGGTGGGCCCATTTCCCAGGCAGTACCTCTGGCACTGCTGTTGTGCAGGTCCAAGAAAATCCTCCAAAGAATGTGTGAAACATCCATTGCTACTGTAAGATCCAGAGAGCAACTAACGGCAGCAATCTGATTACAATCAGTGTGGTTTTGGATCCTGCTCCGCTCAGTCTTGTGGTGACACAAAATGTTCTAGAACTCACCAGGTACTTTTAGCAAAAAAAACCCAAAAACAAAACAAAAACAACATAAAAGGGGGCAAGGGAGAAAAGCTGAGTTTTTTTCTGGGCATGGCTTTGTCACTTATAAACCTGCAGAGACCTTTGCACTGAACTGGTAACTCAGGAATTAACAGTGTTTCACAGAGATCAGGAGGAGAGCTGCTGCCATTCAAGCAGTGAACATATTAGGTGAATGAGAAATTCTCCCAAAAAAAGTGAGACACCAGCTGGGGCCAGCTTAACAAAACAAACCTGTGATGCAACACCTTCATCTTCACAAGATTTGTGGGCAATAGGTAGCAGGCAGCTCCTCAGGAATCCTTGCTCCAGTGGTTACAGGCCATCTTCTTGTTGTCTTCCTATCCAGTCCATTCCAGCCAAATTTCTAGGGTTGTTCAGCAAGCACACTCTGGACAGGTACAGACTGACATTTTTTAGGTTATGCTGCAGCTGTTTTTCATGTGAACAGAAACACCAGATCCCTAATAATCCTGGAAAGGTCTACCCAGATTTCTAGTCCCCAATCCCAAAGCAGTATAGCCAACTATAGCCAACTCTATAGCCAAACTTACATTTTCAGAAAATATGACACAGGTCTCCAAAATCAAAGGCTTGTATTGGTTCTGGTCAAATTTAAGGACCATGGTGCTCTGGCTTGGCTGGACTGAGAACCCATTCATTAACTCTGCTTGCCCAGAGACAAGCTAATATTGAAGGACTGCTGTCCCCTCCTACCCCAGTGACACTTGCACTGTACTTCTGCAGGCCCATATCCACCTGTCCCACCACCCAGCTAGCAACAGCGTAGTCAACACAATTCCCATTCCTCTATTGACTCTGCAAGCTGCCCAATAATGAATTACAAAAGCTTTTTTTTTTCTCTTGCCTCCCACACTTGGCTTTTTGGTAATTTTTTTCCTAGTTTGGGGTGGGGTTTTTTAACTCGTTTTTCAAATAGTTTATCCTGCTCCACAGCTTTGCCTATGCCTTTGAGGCCTCCTGTGAAGTACTTTCTGCTATTTGCAGTTTTTTGTCTGGGACTGTCTACTCGGGGCTGTGGTGGAGCACAGATGTCTGCAGCAGTAACATAACTGAGCTGAAATAAATAGAATTTCACACGTGTATTATGTTTAAACCAAAGGTTTCAGAAACAAAGGGCATGGGCTATTTTATATGCTAAGCCTTGCTAAAATAATCAAGGCATATCCCTACCCACATAGGTTAAAAGAAAAGGCTATCACTGTATCAATAACCCTTCAAGGCTTTTATGTTTCTCTTAAAGGAAAATTTTCGCAGAAGCTGAAAACACATCCTCATGATTTGCCCTGGCAGGGAGTGCAGCTCACCATGGATGGGTCGGCATACTGAGGACTCACCTCATCTTCTATCTGTCATCACAGGACACCTTTACAGTATCCAAATCTCCAGCTTGTGTGGAAAAAACAAATTTGGAGTGCAGCTGTTCCAGCCGGTACTTTCAGGACACCGGTACTTAAGCCACCAGCACGCCATCCAACAGGGTTTCGCGAACCCCCAGCCAACCTTCTCACGCCAGTGCCAGTGCCAGTGCCAGTGCCGATCGAGTTATGCCACCTCGCGTTTCCCTGGAAAGCCGCGAGTCGCCGGGGAGTTTGTCCGGAGGCAGCGGGAGGACGGTGACACCTCGCGGTCTGACGCCCTCATTGCCTCGGCCCGGGCGGGCCCCGCAGCGCTGCCAAGCACGAACCCGCTGTGGGTTACGGCGATGCTTTCCCCGGGCCCGGCGGGCCGGCACGTCCCGAGGCTTCGGCTGCGGCTGCGGCTTCGTCNTTCGTCCCGGCAGGAACAGCTCCGCGAGGGGGAAGGCCGCGCACGGCAAAGGGAAGGCTCCGGGGTGACCTGACCGCGGCATTCCAGTACCTGAGAGCCGACAAGAGAGCTGGAGAGGGGCTTTTTACAAGGGCATGTAGTGAAAGGACAAGGGGGAATGCATTCAAACTGGAAGAGGGTAGATTTAAATTAGATCTTAGGAAAACATTGCTGGGACGGTGGTGCAGCACTGTAGCAGGTTGCCCAGAGAGGCTGTGCATTCCCCACCCTGAAAGTGTTCGAGGTCGGCCTGGATGGGGCTTTGAGCACCCTGGTGGAGTGGGAGGTGTCCCTGCCCACGGATGACCCTTACGGTGCC
>VZTA01025941.1:417857-434989 GCA_013398855.1 Mohoua ochrocephala | reverse complement strand
ACTTTCCCCACGCCCCGGCTCCCGTGCAGGCTCTCCCGCTTGTCCGCCCGCAGCGCCGCGCACCGGAGCCCCGGGATGGGCGCCCGCCCCGGCCCCTCTTGCCTCTAGGCACAGAAAGGCCGCAGGACCGGGAGTTTGGGGGAGGAGGGGACATCTCCTCATCTCTCCTTCGTGCCTCTCTCCAGCCCCACGGCCCGCACGGGGCTTTCAGGGCAGAGCGTGGAGCAGCGGGCAGTGCCGCGACCCGCGTCCGGCGGTGGCACCCCCGTGACGAGAGACTCGGATCGTGGTCCGGGAGGTTTGTTCCCGCGTGGAAAAACTTCTGCGGCCCCAAAGGTGCGCCCGCCGCTCGCACGCGGGTCTCGACGCCTACATCAAAAGCCCCGCCGGCAGAAGCAGCCGCAGCACGGTTTACACAGTTTTCCATCTCTCTTCAGCAGGCTGACAGCTTGCCGAGGTCAAGCCTTGAGCTGTCATTGACTCCTGCGGGACACACGACTTTTTTTTTCCCGTGGGGAAGAGAGATTTACTACGTTATAGGATTTGGTTTTTTCTTAAAGTGCCTAACTTGGTTAAAATTTAACTTTCAGTTGTTTTTTGTTTCTCTGTTAAAAGTTTCTGTCCCTTAGTCAAATGACAGTTCATTTTTTCGAAAGGTGAATTTTGGACAGCCAAACGTTTCTCTGAGGGCTCTTGCTTCTCTTGTCTGGTTTTAGCACAACAAGTATGTTCCACCTTGCAGTGGACGGCCAGTAAGGCAAACTGCTTTTGTAGAAGATATTTAAAGTAGTTGATGAAGAGCACAGAGTAGTAGCTGTCTTTAAAATGTGCGTTTAAACACAATCATCCCACCTCAGCTGATATTTTTCGTTTATAAAGGACTATATAGGACAGAATCCAAAATATGTTTGGATTGTGCATGATATGTCTACATACATATTTGTCTGTGGCCACTTCATCTAACATGATTAGGATCTTCATGAATAAATACAAATGATACATACGTTCTCTTTCCAGGAATCAGTAGGAGAGGATGTGCCTGGCATTATTACCAGGAGATTAGCAAATCCATCTCTGACAGAATGGGGAAGAGGTTCCCTATCTGTGCACTCACATCTCAGTATCGCAGTTGTAAAATTAACATCGGCAGGTACGACCTGGTTCTTGGTTGTCCCAATGCTTAGCAGAAAATCTGGCTGTTTAAGTCTGAGAGACCTAATTACATGCAGCAGCACAAGGTGTCATGCAGTCCTGTCCCTTCTAGGCACTTCTCTTTTTTGTTGTGAGGTCTGCAGTATGCCAGTGACCCTGCAACCTGCACCGTCTCTGTTGTGCTCTGACCCTTCACCGGGGAGAAATGAAGATGCTGTCATTGGGAATTTCCCTTCACTCGTCCTTCCTGTCCCTGTTGTTGGTCTGGAGAAGCAGTGCATGGAGCACTGCTCCGCCTCTGTGCATGGGAGGTGGTCACACTGCACAACCCAAAAAATGGGGCTGTGCGGGGCAGGTGGCTCTGGGTGGAACGCAGGGGGTTCTGCTAAACAGAACCACAGGTACAGTCACAGGATCGGTGACAAATTGTGTTTTTATTTTTCGATATTGTGTGTGCTTGCTGCTGTGGTGCCACCGTATGTGCAGTATATTTTCCACCATTAGTGTGCCCTGAATTGTAAGTGAAAGCAGTCAAAATCTCATTTGCAAACCTAATGGGAACTGGTATAGATCCTGGAGTACTATAACTGCGTAATGGGCTGACTGCCACTGCTTTTTGAATTGTTCAGTGCTCTGACATGTAAATAGGACCTGGTTGTTCTGATCATGCAGATGCTGAAAATTGATAATAGGATTATTTGTGTAAGAAGCAGAAGATGGGATGAGCGGGAATAAAAGAGAGAAACAAGATTAGAAGAGCTGTACCAGTTCCTCTGCACCTGCGTATCAGAGTGAGAACAGTAGTGGGATGTTTGGAGAGTTTGATACCAAAAATCACATAAATACAGGAAAATAAATAATTATTTCCTAAAGGGGGCCATTAAATCGTGTAGTTTATTCTCTTAAGTTTAACCAAGGCAGGTTGCAAATTCATGCTAACTAAAGGCAATAACTTTTATTTCCTCTAATTTCTATAACTTTCTCTTCATCGAGAACCTCCTTGTTGTGAAGTTCTGTGAGCACTTGCATGTCCTCTCTCCCTGCCAGCCCTTCTGCCAGGACTCAGCAGAAAGGAAGCATCATAAGATAATTCCCCTCCCCTTGGCTATTGAGACACATTCACTCTACGGTGTATTGCCAGGGCTGGGACCTGAGCTGCTGTCCCTCTCCCTCAAATTCCTAATTTCATGAGTGATGATTAAAACACAAAAGACATCAACCCCCACCCTGCCCATAAGTGAATACACACGCTGTACTTAAGGCAGTCAGTGCTGGCATTACAAGTTTGATGTGTTTGAGCACTTGACCTTACACCTAATTTTACAAATCTAAATCGTCCTCCTCAGTAAGAGCGATCCAGCTCCCAACATGTTTTCAAAACTAGAGTATTGCCAGCTAGTTCCCTACTGGCCTCCCTGAGCTTTTATTTTAAGATGTTCCCGCTTTCGAAGATAAGCGCGAGGCAAACGAGACTGCTCCAAACACCAAGGGAACAGCAGTCACACACTTCTACTTTAGCCCATGCCACCGTGCAAACGGCTGCATCATTTAAGTGTCAGTGAACCCAGAAGAAACTGTTTGTTCTTTTCTTGCGTGTGTGGAAAGAAGTAGGAAATCTCTTTGAATGATGCCAAGGATACTGCTATTTTGTGATAACTAGCAGGAAATAACAAGAGTTAGGACAGAAAGAAGGTCAGTTGACTTGAATTCGGTGTGGGAAAATCTTGGAAGTTGATCGTAAAATTTAGTTCCACACATATCCCGGGGATAATCAAATAAATATTTTGCTTCTGATTTTGCTTTTTTTGCTGACTTGTCTTTATCTTCCAACTCATTCTTCTGTGTATGGGATATTTGCAATTTGCTGTGAAAGAGCGTTTTGGGTTCCAGATGTCTCTGACATGACAATCTAGAAGCAACAGTTCTTCCCAATGGACTTTGCTGTCTCTATGTTTCTCATATTTCCTCTTTTTTCTTGCTTTTTCTGCTTGTACTGATTGATCTTTTGCAAAATGGCATGAGTTGCAGTGCTAAATCAGGATCAAGGATGCCTTTGTGAACTAGTTCTGTCTTGGAGGACAGAGTTTTATCCGCTTTTATCTTTCTGCGTCTTGCACCTAGAGCACTATTTTAGGAGAAGCCGTTTCACAGACAACTTGAGATAGAAAAATATAAGCTTCCCAAATGGCATTAGCTACTTATCATTGCAAGCTGGAATCATGATACAATGGATTGTACCATAAGACATTGATTTTTAGTTCTAATGAGTTGGAGAGATAACTTGATCACACTGATTACCTCCAAGTGTTTTCTTCCATATAGATTCTATGATTTTTCAGAGTGCATCCCTGGAGACAGACACTGTATATTCCCTTGCTTAAACCCTCAAAAACTGCAGTTGGAATGAAATAGAAGAGCATGCATTTCTAGTCCTTTTGGTGGGCCATAAAAGGGTTTAAATTAAGCTCAGTCATGCAGAGTTGGTAACAAAACATTCTTGTTTGTTGTAATTTTTTCTTTGGGAGACCCTCAAGTTTCACATATAAAAAGATTCATCTGCAAATTCTTGAAGATATTAGACAACTATAAATAAAAACTGTATTGTACTCTTGTGAGTACCCGTGAAAAGACTGAAAAAGTAGTTGTGTGGAAGAACTGTGTGCATTTCATCTTCCATTCTTAACTTAGAAGTACAGAAGAAGAGGCAGGGAGTACCTCAGGAATATCATCATGGTCTGCTGTGAGTGGCACCTAGTCCTAACTCTTCAGTGATTAAGTAATGGGGAAGAAGAACTTCCAGCTCTCACAGGGGTCAGAGAGTAAATGCTGATGTTCATCCCGGCCCAGATGCTGGGAAGGAGTCCTCTGTAATGTAGGATTCCCTGTCTCAGTTGTCTCCTCTGTCTCTTCTTCCCCTCCTCTGAGAGAGGTGGGAAAGGGTCTGTTCTAGGAGAATGTCTCTTCATTGCCTATTTTCTCTGTATCTTGGGAAGGAGCAGGGGAATTGTCTCTTTTGTGTGTTGAGATACCATAGAAAAGAGTTCATCTCTTGGGTGCCAGGAATGTTAGTATTCTTTTTGCCTTATGCTTGGCAGGCTCCTGACAGGGAAACCCGTGCTCATGGTTAAGGTAGCTCAGCTGATGGCTGCCCAGACCGGGATGTTGCATTTAGAGGTGTTTCAGTGCTAAATGTCAGCTCTGTGTGCTGAGGGGTGTTGCAGGTGACCCAGACACACCCCATGGAATGGCTCACCACGTTCACTGTGAAGATGGCACCGTGCTTTGTCTTCACAGTGACGCTAATTGTGCCGGAGGAAGTCTTGTGCTGCCACTTCGGGAGCTCTAGTCACTCCAGAATGGCAAGATTCATCCATTCCAGTGGCAAGATTAGTAAATTTTCTGGGCTTATCCTGTTTGGAGGCACTGTCCCGTGTCAAACTTAGATCATCAAATGATCATCTGAAGAACTGTAGCAAAAAATTCATTAGCAGCAAATGCAGAATAGCAGCTGTAGACTGCACTTATGAAAATACTAGTGCAGCAGTACCTAACCTGTGCTAACATGCACAACAGCAAGCAAAGGTAGTGCCTTGAGCAATATTAAACTTTGCTCCTCCACTCACTCTCTTGTTTCCAGGTTCCTGTTGCTGTTCATGGTGTTGAGGGACTCTTGAGGAGAAGCAAAGATGTCTTCTGCAAGAGTGTCACATGTGTCTTTCAGAGAGAACCACAACAGCAAGAGTCCCATGTGGTTTTTTGGTCATAAACTGTCACTGGAATTTTGTTGGTGTACTTTAGCTAAAATGTTATTTCAATCCCTGCAGCTGTATAATGTGATTGACAGCTTTGGTTTGTCCTGTCATGCAGAAATAAGTAACTTTAGATTCAGTATGCCTTTCTTAAAGATGACAATAAAAGTGTTGTAAAACTGAGCAATAAACAAGTTATTTATATAGCATTAAAATTATATTTTGCCAGTGCCTTGACAGGTTGATGCCCAAAGAAGACGCAGAGTGTCTAATCATTATATTGTCCTGCAATAATAGGCAGTGGAAAGACCAGTGAAGCACATATTAAAGACAAAACTAAACTAGTTCCATGCTTATTTTGCTCCCATAGAGGTGGGTATTACTTCTTTTCCAGGTGGAATTATCTCTAGAGTCATCGTCCCAGATATGGCAGGCAGAGAACCAAGAGGAGTTTGAAAGGGAGGGAAGTAGAGGTACTGAACAAAGATCTGGAAAGAGGCAGTAAGCAAAAGGCAGAGGGAGGGTAGTAAAATGCTGGAAAGTATCAGCTAAAAGAAAGAAGCTACTAAAAACATAACTGATGTTGGATTGCCATAACAAAAGAGAAACTCGTAGATAGGAGTACAAAACCCTCAGAGATTTGTTTTGAAATCATAAGATCTATTTTAATTCAATTTTCATTTAGTCTTAGCAATCAGCTTAACTTCCTGTGCAGAGAGGCAACCTTTGTAATGCTCCAGAAATGTTCCATACATAGTCTAGGATGCTTTCTGGCTCCTGTTTTTTTCTTTTTTATGTGATGAGAGTCATGGCTCACCTGCATCATTGAGTAAGGAAAAGGCATTAAACCCTTTTAGAATGATTAAGACAAACCAAGAAGACGTAACGTAATCTTTTTCTGCTTCAGCTGCACTTAGGTATCTCAGCAATCACCCATATTAATTAGGCAAGTGACTCAATATCTCTCACCGTGAGAAAGAGCAGCAGGTGATTTGCCTGCTGAAACACTATGTTTTTGTATTCTCGGGGCTCATCCAAGAAAAGACCAGGGCTGCTGGCCAAAATGAGTCCAAATGCCCTTTGACAAAAGTACTCCTCTCTCTTTCAGTGGAAACTAGCACATGGGGTATCCTGAGTAGATGCATCCTTTGCTTCCTGTAAACCTGGCAGCCGGATAGCCCTTCCTCATCCCAATGGTGCCAGGCACTGGAAAGAGATCACTCTGTGTTGGTTCTCAGTGGTGGATGCCAATGAAAGTAAGAACAAATGTGTCAGGTGAGGATTTCCACAGTTAGGCTGTTAGACCCCAAATGAACGTGAATGAAACTTCTTCTCTTGTCCAGAGAAGGGCAATGAAGCTGGTGAAGGGTCTGGAGCACAAGTGTTACGAGGAGCAGCTGAGGGAGCTGAGAGTGTTTCTCCTGAGAAAAGGAGGCTCAAGAGAGACTTTATCGCTCTCTGCAACTGCCTGAAAGGAGGTTGGTGAGGTTGAAAGCCAGGTGAGGGTCAGTCTTCTCCCAGGCAACCAGCAACAGGACAAGAGGTCATTATCTCAGGCTGGGCCAGGGGAGTTTTAGGTTGGACATTAGGAAGAAGTTTGTCACAGAAAAGGTGGTTAGACATTGGCATGGGCTGCCAAGGGAGGTGGTGGAGTCACTGTGCCTGGAGGTGTTTTAATGAAAGGCTGGATGTGGCTCTCAGTGCCATGGTCTAGTTGACAAGGTGGTGATTGGTCATGTTGCACTCAATGATCAGAGGTCTTTTCCAGCCTAATTGATTCTGTGATTCTGTAACTAAGAATTTCAGCAAAATGTCGCACAGCCTGTAGCGTGATTCGTCACAAGCCAGTGAAACTGATACAAGTCTGCAAAATGTTTTGGTTTCAGTTAACTCAGGGTATTCATGCAAAAATAAGTTTACTGGAAATATTTTGACTTGTTCATGACTCACTTGTTTTTGCAAACCTAACACTCCTTTCCTCACAAAGCAAGTAAATATGCAGGCAAAGCAAACACATTTACTCTAAAGTCTGTGATAGCGAAATTCTGTAGTTCTGAAAGGTATTCTCAGCTTGCCCTTATTCGAAACCATTTGAAGGGGTCAGGGAGGCGTTCATGTGGTGACACTCACTATGTCCTTGGCTTGGAAACCTGTTGCTTTGGATTTCTAGTTTTGCTTAGAACAAAAGATTGCCGAGGCATTTTGCGTCTCTTGGGGGCTGCAGATGGATCGTAATGATATTCTTATCACTGGTCGTGCCCGGCAAGGCTTCTGGACCTTATTACTTCTCACATAGCAGCTGCCAGGGACAAGAATAATTTTCACGCTTGGAAATCACCTTTACTTGACTTGTGCACATTTACATGCTGTTCTCCTCTCTGAAACGCTCTTCATGTAAGTGATAGAAGGAGTCGTCTCCCTTTTTAATCATTGAATTTGCTGTACAGATTTTTCACTGAGTCTGTGGAGGGTTTTGGCTAATAAAAATGTATCCTAGTTTTTAAGCATTTATTGAATTAAAATAAGAAAGGCTGCCCTGGCCAAAACAGAGAGATTGACAAGATAGAAAACAAAACAAGGATAAATGGGAGAGTAAATTGCTTTCCGCCCTTTGTCTTACTCTAATAGAAAAGATAAGACTTGAAATGATTTTTTTTTTCCCTTTAAGTTGTTCTTATTGTTTCAGTGATTTGTCAGTGTTGATGCCTGATTCTCAGAACACTTCAAGTTTTGGAGGCTTCAGGACCTCTATAGCCAAATATTTACAGATTTCTAGACCTCTAGCAAAAATGAAATACCAAGTTACAGAGTGTATACGAGGATGTTAGAGGTCATCAAAGTGACCTGTTTGAGAAGGGCTTATGGTCTCAGCCCTTTAAAAAATAAAATTGTCAGATTTTTTGCTAAGTTTTTCATACCACTTTTATCAACATCAAAAATCTCAGCATTATAAAATGATTTTAAAATAAGACATTAAAAAATGAGTATGGACTTCTTAAACTAATAGAAAACAGAGAATATAAATAAGATTATTTTAAATATTTTTACCCAAATCAAAAAAGCAGTTCACAAAATAGTTGAAGACAATGTAGAATGAGTGTCTTTTTTTGATCTGTAAATATATCAGCAGGATATATTACTTCGAAAATTTTTACTTGTCAAATTCACTAATTTTTTAGACTGTGTAAGTCTCTGAATTATCTTTGTGGTCAGTGATCTGCACTGATAACTTTATAACTTTATTAAATAATCATCTAATTTAGAAAGACCCATAGTCAGGTTATAATTTTTAATATTAAAATCCAGCCTGATAGCAAAAATCGTTGCACATCTACTTAGGTATTATGGTTGCTATCATACTTCCAATAATATATTTGGGTCCCAGAATCTGAAATTGCATTAAACTTTAATTTTAATATCATGTATTTTGACAAAGATATTCTTCCAAAGTTGCATCCATGAAGTTTACAGAACAACTTAAGACAGCATCATTGTGGAGAGTGTGACCTGTGCCTTCAGTTTGTCTCAGCAGAGCACTGACTCTTGAATCATACGGATTCTCCCAATATGAATCTGGTTAGCAAGTCATTGGTGACCATTCATTAGAAATCTGTTAGTTTTTTATTAAGATTGTAGTAGATGTTGGAGATTAGAATGTCATGGTGCAGCGAGTAAAATGCGCGTTGGTAGTTGTTGACAGAAAACATCCAAGTATTTGATAGTGGGCACTGTTAGATAATCTTAAGTTCTTCCACTTGCAGACCTCACATCCCATATAAACATCTGACAGAATATGTTCATGTAGGTTTTTATAAATTACTAAACCAGCCTTCTGGTAACTTGGGGTGCAAATGCCAAACATCTGAGTTGTTTCAGGTTATTTTTCATTAACTCACAGAACCATACTGAATGGATGTTTCCAAAGTCAGAGCTGGAGTTGAAGAGGTCATGCAACTGGGTGAAGAAATGAAGACAAGTGACCTCTTGGTGAATTTTAGTAAAAGGTTAGAGATCACTTAGCTTGTTTTTTCTACATTACTGTAACTTTTCAATGTCAGGATCACTTTTAAATGAAGAAATTGTGTTCTTTGCCTCTGCTGCTAGAGCCCGTGGAGAAGTTAATCAGGGTCTAAGGCTGTCTCTGAAAAATTGGCATACAGACAAGTGACTGCAATAAAAATGCCAAACTGCTGAAATGCAAGGTGTATTTTATATCAGCCTGCACTTGGTATTCATTAATCTATGGTGCACCATATTCCAAGCTCTTTATTTGGTATTGGCAGGAGAATTAATGGTGACTTGTTTTTAAGTTGTTTTTGTCATTTTGTGGAGGTAGTGGCTCTTCCTTTACCAGTCTCTACGTCACTGACCTTGTTATTCTGTTTTCATAATTCCTTTCGCGTTCTCTTTCACTGAAAAAAAAGAAACTTGTGTAGAGAAGAGACAGTCTTCTTTAATTTATTCAAGTTTCAGTTTTGCTGGAGAAAACAGTAGAACAACATTGCCCTGCAGGATGAAATTTTAAACAAGCATGAACACTGTGCATGTAACGCCGCATTTTTTTGGCTTCTTGTTTGAGTAATGTGCAAGAAGTGGCACGGAATCCCAAAAAGGTTTGTATGCCATGCAATTCCAGTCCAGACCTTGGAAAGGCAGGAGTCCAGTTATAACTCCGTGTTACCAGTTGTCAGTATGGGAGAACAAGAGGTTCAATTAATCTTTAGTTGACAGTGGGGAGCAACATTTTATCTCTCTTTTATCTGAGAAGCAGATTACTGTGCTGAATATGAGTAGTCTGCATCTATATCTGCTTTTATTCAAGAATAATCTGTGAGCCACAATTTGCAGATTTTTGGGGTCATTAAATGGCTTGATAACCAAAGGAAAAAATAAGGAAACAGCTAAGTAATATTTAGGAACATGTGTAGCTTTCCATTATTAAAGCATATATGCACCATTTGGAGGATTTGGATATTATTATTAGAGTTGTGCTCCATAGGCATTCTGGGCACTACTATGAAAATATAACCCCTAAAACTAACATGCCTTTTAAGAAAAGGCAAGAAGAAATCACTCCTCAAGTTACAGTTTAGTTCCAACAGAATCAGTCCCTGACAATTAATGTGATGGCTAGTTTCAGTAAATTAGTTCTAATAATTATCCCTTGCCTCTGTAGCTTCCGAAGCGGTAGGCTACATTTTCCATGCAGTATCCCGCTCCAGCCAGTCCACGTGTGTGAACAGGAGGGAAAGGATATGGGTGGTATTGCTGCCGAGTTTGCCACTGACAGGTCCAGCTGCTGTCCGAAGGAAATCTGAGCATGCAGGTTGAAGCAAACAAACGGAGCAATGTGACAGGCAGCTGTTACCCACCATAAGTCTTGTAGCGTTAATTAAAACAAATCAGCTCCTGCTGTCTCTCTGCCTCGAGTATTAAGTTCTTAGTGAAAACTCTTTGCCTATGTTTTAGAGTTATAAGGATGTATTCGTGTTATCATTGCTTACTTCAGGCAGCTCAAGCAAATCTCTTAAGCGTGAGGCCTTTGGGAGTGGAGAGGAAAAAGAAAACATTTCTACTAGCCAAGAAGCTGTTAACAAACAGCGAGGCATGTTGTGGAGGAGCATTAATTATGCTTTGCTACATAATTTGTGTAGCTTTTATGAAGCGACTAAAGAGACTAAGCTGCTAAACCCGTTGGAACCACCGTGAAGATCACTTTGCATCTAAAGTAACTGAAAAATACCAATATTCTTGACCCAAAATCCTTTTTCAGGTAAAACTTCCTCACTTTTACAAGTTTCTGAATGAAGTAGTCATTTCACAGCATTGAAGTTTAAAACTGTTAAAAGTGTATGAGAGTGAGCAAAACTGAGAAGTGGAATTTGACCAAATAATTTGAACAAAAGTATTTACATAATATAGCAGCAACATTACACACTGCATCACATTATGGCAGTAGTGCTTAGCATGCTCTGGGTGCTGTCGCAGATAATGTGCAAGTTTGTGAGCATTTTGAGGGTGGGAGGTTTTAGATTACCATAATCTAAGCAAGATGTGTGAGGTAAGGTGTTGGCTTCCAGATGACAAATCTGTTTTTTTGATTTCCTGAAATTTACTGACATTGCCAAAGGACTGGCTAAATGTGTATCCCCCTCTCTGGTCACCAGAGTGACTGCTGCACCGTGTGGGAACTTGTCTGTTTGTCTGTCTCCGCTGTGGGTTTTGCTCACCACATTTGGAAAGTTTTCGGCTGCTAGCGTGTGTTATTTGTATCAAGCTTATGAAAGAAGCGAGTGTTAAAACCCAGGTTTTTGTCAAACCTTTTTTTGAAGTCACTGACTTTTTGACTCTTTGGGGACAGCTGCTTGAGGATCATGCAGGAAAGGGACAGGAAATCTCCCTGCTGACCAGTCTGTCTGGCAGAGAGGAGTGGCAGTGCCCTTCCTGAAGTGAGTGTTGGGATGCAGGCCTGAAGTGATGAAAAGGAGTTTAGCCAAGGTATTGAGGGAGAACAGGAAAAAGTGCTTTTTCGCATGACCTCGCACAAGTGGGTTTGGTGTTTATTTTATGCTGGGGTTCAGTCCTGAGTTTCAGCCAGTAGACCAGAGTCCTCTCCACAGGCTCATTGAAATGGAAATGGTTTTGCCCTGCTGCTGTGGAATGCAAATTATTTTAGGAATGTTCCTGGGTCTTGAGACTTTCTAAAGCTCACACTTACAAGATTTATTTTTTTAGCTCATTTTATCCAATTCTCATAAGAAAAGAAAGATCCAGAAAGATGATTGGTGTCTTGATCCTGACCCAGCAAAATATGAAGTGTAGGTTTGTCTTCGTGTGTACAAATAGTTCCTTGCAAGTCAGTGGTGGAAAAACATGGGAAATGCAGAATTGCTTTGCTGGATCGCAGTCAAAATGCTGAGTGCTTTGCAAAGCCAAACAACAAGAGCAGCCCTCAGTAAGGCAGGCTGGCAGGAGATGCCATTTGGTATCATTCTCTAGGAATTTGTCTCCCTTTTGTTACTATCTCTTTTTAAAAATACTATTTAATAGCATTTCTTGTTATCAGGGCACTGGAGATGGGCAAAGACTTGTGTTTGATGCCTTGTCTGCCACAGGTCTTTTGCTGACCGAAATAGACCAGTGCCAAGTGATACAGGCTGGGAAAGTTATGGTGAGAGACAGTGCCATATTTCAGAACAGGAAGAACTTGCTTTGAAACATGGAGTGGGATTTGTTGATCTTTGTGTTTCTGGTATCAGAGCACAGGATGTAAAATGTATTTACTTTTAATGAAAATTGGGGGTTTTCTGCTTTAAACTGAAAACAGACTTGGATAGATTAGGTGCTCATGTGTGGACCGTATTTGATGATGCTAAATGTTGAGGTGATCATAGCCAGGTTAGAATATTGATTGGTTGGTGGAGGGAATGGTAAGGCAGGACTTTTTTATATATCCAAAATTAATGCTCAGTATAGCTTTGCCAAAATATTTGCCAAGGGATCCAAAAATTTTCAATAGGATAACCCTTGAAGTCACTGGGAACTGACAGGGCTCTTGGTTGCTTGCATACTACTGCACTTAATCTGTAGAGATGTATATAAAGTTTCCTCCAGCAGTGAGACCAGCTTATGTATTTGTATAATGTCTATGTGTGTGTAAACACAATTTAAAACATTATCATGAAGCCGTGCAAAATATCCATACAATAAATGTATTAATAAATACATTAGAGAAAACATCCTTGAGGGCATAACTTCTGTCCATTCACAGTCTGCCTTATGATTTTGTACAGTTCTTTTACCTCTGCATAGTCCTTTATGAAAGAGAAAGATGTTACATTTATAATTTTGGCTTTTCCTTATTTTTTGCATTCACAAATAAGACTTACTTAGGGAACTTCTGCAATATTAGTGAGCCAGATTTCTGGATCGGGGACACAAGCTTTCATGTGTTGTACCGCTCAAGTTTTTTTGCTCAATCAAGGGAAAGATGCAGAATCCTGTACATGAAGAAAGAGATGATGGCAAAACAGTTATTAAAAATTAAAAATAAAAAATAATTCCACGACTTGAAAAAAATCCCCAAATAATTGTAAAAGTGCAAATTATACTATTTTATATTATAAATAAAGTGATTCATAATTTCATATTTTTTGCCAGTGAGGGACTCTACATGTGGTAGATAAAAAATGCACAGAATATCACTGTTGATCCGTGATATCAAACAAATCACATGTTTGATGAGTTGTACTTAGCAAGCACTAAATCCTGATGTGGAGGTACATGTAGGACTTACACAAACTTCAGACAATCTGCGCAGGTTTCTTTAGGTGAAGATTTTGGCCCTGCACATTTATTTTTCCCTGTTAGTACTCTGTTAATCTTAAATAATTTCTACATCATTATGATTTTCTTTCCTGTTCATGAATTTGGGAGAAGAGAAACTATGTCAGCAGTTAGCCCAGCACAAGCACTAGCAGTAGCCAAAGGAACACAAGTAGGGACACCAGCGGAATGCTAACGCTGTGTGATAGATGTGTTGTCTCCTGAAGGTGTTTTCTTCTGAGGGATGCAACCTGAGTCATAAGGTGTGCTGAAAGTCGAACCCCAGCAACTGATTTCTGTGGTGGGGGAGAGAGTCCTTCCTGATTGAATCTCAGTGTAAGTAGGTTAAGTGTGGGTTTCCTGTCACATCTTTGCTTGTGTATTTTAGACATCCGCAACTCTATTACTTACCATAGATGTTTTGAAAAAATATATTTACTTGTGTTTTACCTTTACTCAGTTAAAATACGATAAAAGGTACTTAGATAACAATGTCACTTACATGAGGCTGTTGTGAATCTATAAATGAGTTGAGCTGGGCATTCTTCTGAGTATCCAAGGTATAGCAGTGTCCCTTTTCAGCTGCATGAGTAAGGTGGACAGATGACTTCACATCATGAGAAGAGTCTTTTGGTGACTGGTTAGCCAATGTGCCTCTTTGGTGGGCAGCATGAAACTGAGGTGCATTTGGGGGCTGTGTAACGTCAGATCACTACAAAGAGTATGCCTGTGTTGACAGTTGTCATTGTTTTTGCACATTGCTTTGTGCGGAAAGCAATGTAAGGAATTCTGTAATAACCTCTGAGGACTTGGTGGGGGGCAGAAGCTGACTGGTTCAGAACAGCCATGTTTCCACTCACAGTGGGTTCATAATTCAAAAGCTCTGATCCAGGTCTTTGTCTCTGCATGGCATAGGTCTCTTTTGCAGGCAGCATGTTCTCTTGTTATCTACAGATGGCATCGTGTCGCAAGCACAAGGATATCACCCGCAGTGTGAAAGCTTTTTCTATTGCTGCCACTTATGTCTCTTCCCACATCTGGGCCTGCTTTTCCCCTGGTTTTCTGTGGCATGATGCCAGGGAAGATAGATGTACATCTTCTGAAAGAGAGGTCAGTGGAAGAGCTCTGTCACAGGAACCCACATGTGAATCCTTGAATGCTACATGCAGGGCAGCTGTCTTGAACAACAAGTTGTAGTCTTACGCTGCAGACATTGCAAAGGTCCCTCACAGAGCAGGTTCCTGGCGTCCCTTGCCATGAAGTTTGTTGTCTCTGGTAAAGATGAGCTTCAAGGCCAGGGAAGTAAGTACTTTTTGGTAAAACCTTGTCATTGTCCTAGAACTCTGTAGTGACCTGCAGTAGCTGTAGAAGTGGAGTCTTTGCTGCCCTTCTTGCTGCCGCCCAGTGCGAACCGCTGGTAAGCAAGGAAGTTATCAAGGCCATTGCTGGCTGCCTTCACGGATGTCTTGTGCATCATGAACAGCCCCACAGGTCCTGTGCAGGCTGGTTTTCCTTGCTGTGCATTTCCTTGTGGGAGTCACCTTTCCTCTGGTGTAGCAGTGACCTTGATCCTCGTTGTAGGTCCTCCTCATGAACCATACCTGGAAAATGCTGCCTGATTTCATTACTTCCACATCTTCTGCACCAGAACAGAGCAGGTAACAGGCCTAAAATTGTGGCCTTTCCTACTGTGGACTCTGGACATCCCAGGGCAGCCCCACCACCATCGTGTGTATCTATCCTGAGTCATACATGCCCACAGTGTGCCCACTACAATCACTTATAAAACACAAAATGCATCGTCTATGAAATTTTGGCAATGGTGGAGCAACTGAAAATAACCCCAACCCTAAAATCCTGGCTCCTACACAAAATGCACTGTGACATGTCCTTCTAGGCAGCGCAGAACCCATCCCCACTTCCTCTTAATGGGTGCAAACCACTTTTCACCACCAAAAAGCATTGAATTTTTCATCATCCAAAGTGCCTGTAATCACTGCTTTGCTATCTCTTGACTGTTAACCATCTGTTATACTTAAACCATCAAGTCCTACTCAGCCTAAATGAATATTTTCCTGATACCTGAAAGCCTGTAAAAACCTCATTAGGCTTTGCCTCACATTTTCAAGGCTGCAATTTTCATGTATGGGAAACATCCCCTACTCTGCTTCTGGGTCCATGTTGAGGATAACTGCAGGTAAGAGCTGGCAGAGCTCATGAAGGAGCTTGTAGTACTACTTAAACTCCCTTGCCCCTGCAGATACACTTTGCTGTACTTATCCTCACCCTGTCAGAGATAATGTCTGAACCAGCTGCCAGAAGAGGAGCAGCACTTCCTTGTGATGGTGCGCCTGCTGTTCTTCTGTTGTGCGAGAGGGTTGTGTTGCAGTGCCTGGGATGCCCTCACAGAGGTGCTCCCTCTTGGTCTGTAGTTTCTGTGCCCTTCCCAAGGGCTGGACTTGGGCACTTTGGGGTTGCTGCTGCTAGCACTGCTTCATCATAGAATTGCACAGGGGGAAAAAATTCCTCAGGCTTCAGTGGCCTGTGGAGAAAAACATTTTGGTGATTTACCTCCAAAATGACATCATAGAACAATTCAACTACACCTTAATTGGGGTGTTCATGGACCACAGTGTCACTGCCACAAGGCTGGATGGAGGATGTGTGGGGGCCAGGGAGGGCATGGACCGAGGCTGCACTTTCTCATGACAGGAGAGTGCTGCAGGCCAGATGTGTGAGGGGGAAGGTATAACTGATGACTCAAACCATATGGGAGGGAAGAGCTGGTTGTTTTGTGGTTTACCAGGTAATTGCCCTGTAGATTGAATGCCAGCACAATTAAATTATTTTATCATTAATCTAGTTATTCAGTGGGGGAAATGAAATCTTTATTAGTTGATGGCTCTGCTTTGACAGTGATAACATGTAGCCTGCTGTTTCTGGGGATGACAAAGCCTGGTGCGTGTACAGGCACATATGGATGCCATTAAAATCCACTGTTCCCTCTGCAAGGCCTATATTTTTAGAAATTAACACCACCGACGAGTCCTGCTCTCAGCCAGAATGGAGTCAAACTGAAGAGTAGATTATTTTCAGAAATAAAGTGTTTCCTGGATGGTGGAAATCAGACTAGGGCACTTGCTGCTTAGGAAGCCCGCTCCCAGCATGCCTGTTTTTATCTGGAAAGAGGACTCACTGATGTCCCTCTAGCATGTGGGACATGCTACTTTTTACTGCTGCTTTCTCACAGCACAACTCAGTTCTTGCAGCCAGCTCCGATTAATTTGGAGGTATCTTGCAAATGATCATTGTATTTTTAAAAATAAGGATGTTTTCTTTCTTTGTTTCAGTCAGCAACAAAATACTGTTGTTTTCAACCATTAACCCAGCACTGCCAAGTCCACCACTAAACCATGTCTCTGAGCACCACATCTGCATGTTTTTTTAAATATCCACAGGAATGGGGACACTTCCCATGGCAGCCTGTTCCAGTGCTTGACAACTCTTTTGGTGAAGACTTTTTTTCCTGATATCCAGCCTAAACCTCTCCTGGCACAACTTGAGGCCATTTCCTCTTGTCCTGTCCCTTGTTTCTTGGGAGAAGAGACTCATCCCACCTGGCTATAGTCTCCTTTCAGGTTGTTGTAGAGTCATAAGGTCCCCCCTGAGCCTCCTTTTCTCCAGGCTAAACAGTGCCATTTCCCTCAGCTGCTCCTCAATCAGACTTGTGCTCCAGACCTTTCACCAGCTCTGTTGCCCTTTCCTGAACTCACTCCAGCCCCTCAGAGTCTTTCTTGTAGGGAGGGGTCCAGAACTGGACACAGGATTCAAGGTGTGCCCTCACCAATGCCAGATACGGGGGGATGATCCCTGTCCTGGTCCTGCTGGCCACACTATTTCTGACAC
>VZTA01025941.1:364557-417850 GCA_013398855.1 Mohoua ochrocephala | reverse complement strand
CATTGGCCTTCTTGGCTACCTGGGCACAGCTGGCTCATGTTCAGCTGCTGTCGACCAGCACCCCCAGGTCCTTTTCTGCCAGGCCACTTTCCAGCCACTCTTCCCCAAGCCTGCAGCACTGCCTGGGGTTGTTGTGACCCAAGCGCAGGACCCGGCGCTCCACCTTGCTGAACGTCTTTCTTTCACCCTAATTCATATACACACACACCTTTAAACACTGCCTGCAATTGTCAAGATTTGTACAGGGCATAAAATGGCAAACACTGATGTGATTTGTGCTGTTATTTGTGTGTCTCCTTATTAATACATGCATTATTATTTCTGTAGCTCCAAGTAGCCTTATTCAGTCATTGGGATACCCGTGTGTTGGGGATTGCTCAGGCAGCTATAGAAAACTCAGACTCTGCTCCTATGTGCTTATAGTGAAATTTCAGTCAAAAACCAGCAGATGAATGGGAAGGGAACGAGATGAATGAGTTCAGCAGAAAACCAAAAGTCTCCAGAAGTCTTTCAAGAGAGCAAATGAAATGTCCTATATTTGGTTCATATTCTTTTTGACTCTGCAAGGGTCAGAAGTGTTAGGATGAATACCAGAAATATTAGGCTTAAACACAGAATAGCATGAAATGGGGTAAAATACATGATGCTTGAAAATTCTGTTGTAATTGATGCCTGGAAAATACATAATAATAAATGTTAATGAAGATGTGGGATACAGTGAACTGCTCTTATTTAAAATGCATTACATTGATATTGCCAGTTTACATTGTCTGTGAAATGAAGTGGAATCAGTTTTTCTTTTCCTTTTCCTGTACAAATTGAAATTCTTCCTTGATAGATTTCTGTAGATATGTTCTCCTTATTTCCTAAAGAACTAAAAGACTATGCATTTGATTACTAGCATGAGATATAAACATGAATAGTGCTAGTTCAGAAAACTGATAATTCTTTTTTCATTTATTTTGTGTAGGTTTCCTTTGCCTGATCTGTAAACATGTCCACAGACCTGCTCTGTAAGTACATTTCCATCGTCCCACAGTGATTTTTTTGTACCATATGTTTTTATCGGATTCCCAGATGTACTCATGATTGATGTCTTTTATCTGAAGTATAAAGTCTGCTTTTACATTTGCGTTTCTTCTGAGACATCTGTGGAACAATATTACCATTATAATCAACGAGATTATTCTTGGAGTAAAGTATGACTTAATATGAGTAAAATTGTAAAAATCTGGCCCAAGTGTAAGAACAGACTGGTTCATTGAGACTTAAAATTGTAATTCTGTCTAAAATGCTTTATCTATCTTTGGCACAAATATCATCCCAGATTACTACAGAGTGATGTGCTCAGGGTTTGTTAATAATTTTGTGAATTTAACTCCTGTGCTTCCAAGGCATCATTATCCCAGTCACATCCAAATCTCATGCCTTATCACTATGATTCGTCCTTCTTCTTAACAGACAAGTGGCATATCCTTATACTTTGCTGTCATAACTACCACGGAAGGTTGCTGCTCACGGTTCCCCGACACTTGCACTCTCTTGCTCCAGCTTAAGTTATCTGAAGCATTAAGCACATTTTTTATGCTTATTGGTCTGATCTATATGCTTTCTTTTGGAGTCCCTCCAGTGCCTCAGCTGCCTTTTTTTATCATTGCCTCCAAGGGCTGCCCAGCTGCACACTGTGCAATGTAAGAGAGGGAAATTTCAGACGCACGTTTTATCATTCTTCAATACTTCCTCAGAGGAACAAAGAAAACAGGGTTGGGGGTTTTTTTCATTAATAACTGCAATCAGTTAATAAATATAAAACCATCAGGGGCTTAATGGCAGATAGCAACTATCTGTGGGGGTGAAACATGTACTTCGAGATCAAGTTATTGGTTAAAATGCATTTTTTAAATTTTATCTGTGAACTGGCAATTTCGGGGCATGCTTAAATGCCATTTAGATACAGAGAGAACTCTAAAATAAGGAATGTAATATGCCTGACTGTATTGTGTACAACGGGCAAAACTGTTATCAGGAGTGAAATATTAAAGAAAGCGGAGGGCAGGTTGACTGCACAGGAGTCGTGGTCAAGATGCCTCAGCTGTACTCAGATGTTTGTCTGCTTTAGCAATTTTATGCCCTGGCAGTTTAATTTTTCTTTTTTTTGAGCTCAGCATCAGTGCCTTTCTCATGTTCCCCCTAATGATCAGTATGTTAGAGATGCTGTCATCTGAGTAGAGGCTGAAGGAGTTGGGCATGTTCCACTCAAAGAAGAGAAGGCTCAAGGGGATCTAGTCTTGGTCTTTCAGTACAAAAATGGTGGTTATGGAGAAGGAGCTGGAAGCAGCCTTTCCCCAAGCGTGCACTGTGACAGGACGAGAGGCGATGGCCACAAGTTGCTTCAGGGGAGATGCTTGTGGATGCAAGGGGCATTTCCTTTGGGGGATCCATCAAACACTGCAATAGGCTGCCCAGGGAAGTGGCGGAGTTGCCCTCACTGGAAGTGTTCGAGATACAGCTTGCGAGGCCCTGGGTAATGCCATTAAAGGGCCTGAATTCGGCACGAGGCTGGGCTGGTTGATTGTCACCGATCTCCTGCAGCTTCAATAATTCTGCAGTTCTGTATTTCCCTGTGTCCTCAGCTGTCTTCTGTGCTGTGAGAAGTCATCCCTGCCACCTGTCCCTGGTCTTCTCAGTATTGTACTGCTTGTGCTGTGCCAGGTCCTGTGATACTTGCCCGTGTTAGTGGGATAGACGTTTGTCTTCTCACTTGGAGATGTGTCAATGGCCCGGAGGCAGTGCCGGTGCTGAGGTGTTTGTGACAGCCGGGTAGTGCCTTGGTAAAACATCAGCGCACAGGAGAATGCTAAAGAAAGACATGGCAAATCTGTACAGGTGTGAATTGACTTTAGATCTTGATGTCTGTATGTATATAAATAAATATTTCAGGGCCAGCCTGTGAGCTCAGTACTGGACTATACTAACATGAAACAAACACTAGGGTGTGTTTGAGGGATAGTATCTACCAGACTGTGTTCCAGGTAAGGAATTTGAATATAACCAAACTGTTTGTGGGGGAAAAGAGGAGGAGATGAAGAGCATCTAGACACGTGGAGCTGATGCCAGGTGGTCTTAGCGCCAGGTCTCTGGCTCTTACTGTTTAGCAGTAGACATGTAGCCTAACCACCACTCCTTAAGCTTGACCACAGCATTGTCTTTTGCTAATGTTTGGTTCAATAAAAGGTCAAATTTTAGCATTAAAAATTGTGTTCCAGGTTACATTAATGAAGACAAGATGTATAATTAAAAAAGAAAAAAATTCTAACCAAACTGGAACAAACCTCCTTAAATTCCTTAGGAAAAAACCCCACTGCAGTCTTAGGGCAAATTGCACAAAGAAAATATGGTGGTTGCACAATACGAGGGCTGCTGCAGCTAGACTTCAAACTCCAGCAGCTAAGTCGTCAAGCTTGTGGAAATAAATCAGAAAAGCCAGCATTCCAGAGAAGTTTCAGCACAATGAATTTGAGGTAGCAAGTGTTTCTCTGGTTTAGACGGAGAAGCTAAGAAAAAAAAAAAGACGTGTATGAAAAGTCTGTCAGCTACTGAGGCTCGGCTGGTCAGGGAAGCAGCAGACTTCCCTTGGAGCTTGTTTTTCTTTTTATCCTTGGATGAACTAGTGTGCAGTATATTATGCTGCCTGAATGTAGGGGTTTGTCACGGTTAGCGCCAGGGGCTGTCCCGGGAATGTAGGAAGGCGATGGGCGTGAATGGAGCGTGCAGTGGTCGGTGGGGACAGAGCCCGCTCTTCGAGAAACCTGTTGCTGCTCCTCTCAGCCCAGCCGGCCAAAGCCAGGCAGGAAAGGAGGTGGGTCTTTGATCTCTTTGTTGTAGCTGCTCCCTGGGAACTTGCTGAAATCAATGCCCTGTTTTCCTGAAGAAATGAATGGCTATGCCTAACTAGCTTTGTGAAGCGCTGGGGAATTCACCGCTTCTGTTTATTGACAGCTGAAAAGGAGCACATGGTCCTGAATGGGTCCTCCTGGGGAAACAAAACAGAGCGGAGTTAGACTTAGTTGAATACAGGGGCATTTGCAAAAGTCTGCCGAGGGAGGATGGCATGGTTCCTTACACTCTGTGCTAGCACAGCCCGACATTTTACTAAAATTGCCATTTTAAATAAGGTAAGGTTTGTTTTGATTTCCCATATGTAGTGCAATTATGAAATGTTTACGTTTCTGTTCTTGAGTGCAAAACCAATGTTTGAGTTGTATTCTGTCATGGGAAACACCTAAGTGACTCTTGTGCTGTGTCTTGAGCCTCTGTGTGTGTTCATTTGTTCTTTATCTAATGGTGATTAATGAACATGAAAAGCAATAGAAAATCAGTATTTGGGTCTTCCAGTCAGGTCCTGAACATCAGTCATTTATGTAGGCTATTATATGCAATTTTTTATGCCTTTGAGAATCAGCTGAGTTTGCATCGGATGATTTCTTAACTGGTACAGACTGCTGTGTTAATACTTACACACAAGGCAGTGACTAACAAGAGGGCCTGTCTGGCAGAAAATCTGGGAATCTTAAAATCCTTTGAAACGTGAGGATGTATTTCCAAACCTCTGTTTCCATGTGCGGACTCAAGGCTAGAGGTAGACTTACCACTGTGCTTGCTGCTGGCTTTAGGTGTACAGGGGTTTTTTGTAAAGACAGCAAAGAATAGCAAGAGGAGGATGATAATGAAGAAGCAGTATTTTCGTTGTGCGAGTCCAGAACAGTTTATTAGACCAAGGGAATTTGGTGTGTAATTCATATGTAAATTTTCTACTGAAAACAGGAGAACAAATCGCCAGAGTTTCTATATTAGTTTCTGTGGTGACTGAAGGAAAAGATTTCTGGGCTCGTGCAGCTACAGCTTTCAGGTGTGGCCCACTTACGATAGCAGGAAAAAAAAGTTAAGTAATGTAATTTCTTCCTTTGTTATTTTAAGTGTAAGGGCAAGCTCGGAACAGAGTAGTTGCCGCCACGCAGCCTTGTTCTTACATGGCAGTAGGAACTGCTGTGTTTTTGTTGCAAAGAAAAAAACATTAAAAGTGTCTGTGCATGGGTGCACGAGTTTGAAAACTCTCAAGTGGTCTCCTCATTTTGAGAGAAGTGCTTGGGAAGTTTCATATTTTGTTGAAATAGTTTGTGTTCCTCAGTCTGGCATTTTTTCTTTGAGTGATTTCGAGCTAGTAATTTTACTAGTTTTGTCTCATTTTGTGCTTTTCCCAGCAGATAACTTCTCTGTTTTTCTTGGAAGAATTTGGGCTCCATATGCAACATGCTTTCTTTAGATTACTTTGTGATCCTTAAAATGAAAATACATTGCTTAACTGTAGAGCATCAACATGTTTGCTTGTGGCGTCTGCTGTTAAGTTTCCAAGATTTACAGAGACAAAAAGCAAAAAAAGCAAATGCTTTTATAATTCTGAAAAAGATGTGAAAACACTGAACAAGCAGGCAGATATCAAAGTTTGTGGGCTGTATTGTCATTATTGTTATCCAAATGTGTCAAGACTGTTTTTTAACCTCACTTAAGTGTATTTATGCATGATAGGCAGTGGAAGCCATTAAAATGTAAAGCTAAAGCTAATATAAAGTTAACATTTAAGTTGGACAGGAGATATGTTTGTAGGTCCTTTTAGTGCTGTAATCTGGATGTGTTAAGAAAATGTTGAACAGTGAGGGTTCCTGGGTACCTGTAATGGTGCGAATAGAAAAGAATCGCGGTCGTGCAAAGCTCGGTTGATCGGGGCTTTTTTAGTTGGTGTAATGGAGAAGAAAGTAGATGATTCATGTGTGACACAGAAGGTGGCACTTGTTCTCTGTTCCTCGGGCGATAAGACAAGGCACAGTGTGTTATGTTTAACTTACTGGACTGGAAGGTGCTTAGGCAGATGGGAGTGGGGAGGTGCGTAGGGATGTTCTGGCAGGACAGTTGTCCCTTTGCCTCTTCTTACATCTTTATAAAATATGAAATTGTTTTGACCTATTGGCAATGTTGAAGTGGAAGAAGTATAAAATATTTGATTTCTAACCAACAGAGTAAAGTATATCAAATACAAGGTGAGATATGTAATCATACACAGCTTTAAGTAAATATGCATGTTAAATAACCAGAGTTATATAAATACATATCTGAGAAATGGTTCCCCCAAGGTGATGCCTTTACCATCTGTTGATCTTGTTCTTCGAGCTAGGAAAGTATGAAAACGGAAACAAATTCTTTGCAATTTTGCATTGCAAGATTGCTTCTTAGATTTGAGTAATAGACACTACTGTTATTTTGTGTGTCTGTGTGTGTGTGTGTGTGTGTGTGTGACTTTTGGAAATAAAGAAACTACAGATTAATCAGAAATGTAGAAAAGGTGTTTGAATTTTATTTGATCTCAAACTGAGATGACTATCAGCAGAATAAATAGAGCTGTATAGAGATGCTTTATAATCTGAGTTGAGAACTTCATCTATAGAAAAAAATCTGCAATTTTTTTTAAACCCACACATTTTTGAAACTCTCATGCAATTCTCCTATAATAATCTAGAATCATGTACTTTGTATTTCTGTGTCTTACAGGGCTGTCGTTATGCCTCAGGAGGATAGTTATTGTGAGGAAAATGTGCTATACTGCTGTCTAATTTGTTGCTGCCAATTTTATTATTCCTTCTTAATCAGTCTGTTAAAGAAGCTCAGGTAGACATAATTTCTTTAGTACAGTATCAGTCAAGCCATTTGCTAATTATCATATGGTTCCCTATAAAAATCTTTTGTGTAGAAAAAAAAAGAAGTAAATGTTAGATCTTAGGAAAAAGAAATAAATGCAAACACAAAAATGATACTTGCGCATGTGAGTATTTTTTCACAGAAATAAATTTCTGTGTCTGTTCAGCAGCAGAGCTTCCCAATGCCTATGTGGTGTTTTTTAAAGAAATCACTTCATGCCTTAAAAGAGGAGAGTAATTTAACAGGGTCATAAAGGCTAAGGATGAGAGTCTCCTACCCATTTTGTTCCCAAAGAAGCTGGGAATCAAGCATGCTTTTCCTGTTGGAAATGAAGCAAGGAATAACAGAAGTTGTCTGTTATGAAGTGGATGCATAGTAAGAACTAAAGCTGTTCTGCTAAGCTGTTCTGTTAATGACCCTTCATTTACAAAAGCAAATGCTTTTGCAAGAAGACTCCTTCATTTCAGTATTTTAGATATATACTTTAGGGTTCATTGATCAAAAAAAATTAACTTTTTTTTTCTCTTGGGTGAGTTGGAATGTCAGTGGGAAGTTTGGATGGCTCACTGAGAAAGTTAACTCATTTTCCAGTTTTATTAATAGTTTTCACTGAATGTAGTATGTACTGGAGTGTTCTTTCAGGACTGGCCCTCCGAGGTCTCAGCCCTGATCAGTCCTAAGTGTCCGTGTATTCACTTCTCCACATGGACTTCTTTCTTTCATAATGTGGCTACTTACACATCAGTGGAGCCAGGTGCACAGACTGATACCTGCAGAAGTGGGTCCTAGGGTTGAAACACTGCACTTTGATTCCCAGTAGCTGTACTTGCTTCATGTTGTTTTATGTGCCTCTGAAGGCATCAGGTTCTGCAGCCCCAGGATGAGCACAGTATCTCTCTGCTCTGCGTGCCATGCTTCCTCTTTGCATTCTGCAGTAAACTCATATTGCCTTCTCCAAAGTGTGTCTACCGGCCTGGTTCTTTCTTCCAGGAAGCAGCTGGAAATGTGTCCCAGCTGCTAGTGTCTTTGCTGGTAAAGTTCCCACAAGTCCATGCTGAAAGTCACCAGTGGAAAATCAAGGATTGATTTGGGCTTGTTTCCTTAGGAGAGGTAGCTTTTGTCACCAAGTTTTCCACCAGTCTCCCCCACACAACATCTGGACTTGGTGGCCACTAACAACTGAGTTCAACGAAGGAGCGAGAGACCCAATCTAAGGTTCCCTTTTAAGGGAATGTTGCAAGGCTTGGAAATATTTCAACTAATCAATACTAAGCTTTAGTCATTATAATTGCTGCACTTCATTTATCAGAATTGAAACCGTGGTGTTGACCTGCCATCAGTAAAACTGTTGACTGTATTAATGCACTTAATGTGGTGTGTGTGTGGCTGCGTGCATGTGTATTTATACATATGTGCACTTAGGAAGATGTATTATATGGAGTTTTTTTCTGCTAGAACAAAGATGGAAGATTCTGGTGTCTGTGTTGCACTGCCACAGTACCATTTACATTTTCCACTAAAATGTCTGACACTAAAATAAATCAACCGTCCTACCAAAAACCTCTCCAGAAGAAAAGTTCTTGAGAAATATAAAATACTTCTGCTGTGGTAGGTAGAGTCTGTGGGGTGGGAGATGCAGATCGGGGGTCCAACATGCAGCCCGGGAGCCGCAGGGTGCTTGTGAGCAGTTTGAATATGACTCTCTTGGTGGCTGTCCGTGTTTCTGTGAACAGGGGGATTTTAGTCTCGCTGTCTGCAGTATAGAAGCAGCACAGTTTGGACAGTGCTAGTGAAGACCTAAAGCAAGCAGGAGGTGTCACAGCCAAGGAGCCACAGCCTTGCACCAGGTCAGAGTGCTGCTGGCTGCTGAGGAAGATGGGCAGAGTGCAACAGGAACGCTTCTGCCACAGGAAGCTTTTGCTGGGTATTTCATCCGACCATGCTGTGCTGACTCAGTAAAAATAAAATCATAAAATCTAGTTGTTTCTGTGAATTTGCTGTTAACCTCCTTCCCTATTTCTGGATCTAGTTTTATATGTCTTCATGCCAAGCCAATGGAGGGAGAGGGAGAGAAGGAAAAAAAATCCTGGAAAATCCAGCTGCTTTTTTCAATATGATTGTTTGAAATGTGTTCAGCTTTCAGCAGAGAGAGAAGTCTCTTTGTTTGCGCTGATTAGAAGCTATTATATGTAAACTATGGGAGGTGACTTCACTTGAACTGTGCTCATTTATGTATATGGGTTCTGATAACAACCAAACTCCATGTGGTGTACTGGAAACGTGACACGTAAGTTTTATCCCAAGAATAACCAGAAGAAGATTATTTTTTAAATTAGCTTTCAATGAATCAATGGATTTTTTGACCTCAGGTCATTTTTAGATGAATGAATGTACCAAGAATTTTGATAAACTAGTTGGTCAGACTGCAGTGAAGTTTGCACCTACGTGCTTTCTCTCCTGTTTGGTTTGTTGGGGGGTTTTTTTGTGTTGTGGGCTTGTTGGGTTTTTTTTCTCCTTTAATTTTGCAGGAAAGATGTGTAAGTTACTGCCTTTTCAGGTGTTCAAACAGTGAAGGTTACTTTTTCTCTGTGGAGTTTGTGAGATACAGCAGAGCACAGGTATGCTTTTGCTGCACAGCCTGCATGGGAACATGCTGAAATTGCTGAATTTCATAGCCCAGCTGTGCTCCTTGAGGTTTCTCTAGCTGTTATGCTCCTAAGATTTGCTAGACAGAACGAGCACGGTAGAAAGCCTCATTGGGATTGGTGTGAGACTGTTTTTTTATGGAAAGCTCTTTGAATTCCTTCGGGCTATGCCTGTTGGAGTACTTCATGGCCACCAGGTGAAAAACTTCCTGTTCCCAGATGTGCTCGACTGTCACCATGATGACTCCCTGTTAGGAACTAGTAATGAATCGTAGTGGTTGTTATCCCGTAGATGTTGGTATAACAAATAGTTTTGCAGTTTGGAAGAATTTGCATATTGGAACTCATATCTGCCAGAAAAATGCACGCATGCTTTGTGTTAGGTTTCTTTACAGTCAGATACGTGCTGAGCCACCCTTCTAGAGGCATTCTTCCATAGGAACAGCTGCTCAGGATCATACTGCTGTGAGGAAGGAGCAGGTGCCTTGACAGATGATCTCCCACTGCTGGAAACACAAGGGCGTACTCTCCTTCCAAATCTTCATTCTTCTTGGGGACAGAGACAGGCACAGGGAGGATGGAGGTGAGGTGAGGGAAGGTATCACAGCAGATCAGTGGCTGGGTCAGGGTGCCTGAGGGCCGGGTTCAGCTCCAGTGCTGGGTCCCAGTTTTAGGGAATTAGCTTGACCTGCCGGTCTGACTGAATGTATGGGGTGGGGTGGCGGTAAGGCATGTTTGCTGTTCTCTTTCTCTGTCTCCAAATATAGTAACTCATTTTTAAAGTTTTACATTTTAGTAGAGTGAGGTCATGTTCCCATGAATATGTTTAATGTTCAGAATGATTTCTGGGATGTTTGCAAACCACCTACCGTTCTCCTTCCCAGGGAGGGGGCCCCAAGAGCAGCAGGCGTTTACGTGCAGGGTGCCACTAACGCCTGAGCAGGACCGGGACGAGGACTCCTCCTCACCCTTCACCTGCGTCTCAGGAGCTCCTGTCCTCTCACCAGAAAGCCGGGACATGGCCTTGGTAAGGGGCCAACATTGCCACAGCAGCATGTCCACAGTTTCTGTGCTGGTACCACCAGGTAGAGACTGCAAGGCTTCAGGGCTTCCGAAGCCCTTCTGAAGCCATGTCAAAGACATGGGAACTCTCCGCTTGAAATCTGAAGTTTCCCTCTCAAGCACGTAGGAGTAAATCTGCTTTTTTATTTTCCCTTCCTTGTGAGAGTGGTGTTATTTTGAGTGCACGGTTATGGAAAACACTGCATCTGCTTCCCAAATAATACAGTGTAATGCACAAAGTGCAAGTTTTCAGTCTTTATCCAGGTGAGTGATTATGATTGCAAAGTCAGCCTGGAGTGTGGTTTCTTGATTTATTTATTTTTTCTTTTTTCCATGCAGAGCTGAGCAGTTGTATATCTCTGCTTATACAAGACTGTTCTTGTGTATGACATAGGAGAGACATGAAAAGGAGACGTTGAGGAAATGTTCACCTATTTTGATGCTGGACCAGGGATCAGTTATTGCAGTTAACAAGTAAAGATCAATCTGTAGACAGTTTAGGATAACAAAATATCAGAAGTTAATGGGATTTGAATAAAATTATTCTGAATTCTGGTAATTATAACAAGTTCTATTTTACTTCAATATAAATAGAATCAATTATGAATCAGTTAAAAGCTTCATTTTGCACATCACACTTAGGATATAAGGCTTCTTTCACGAACATTTTTTACAGAGGGAATGTGTGTCGGTGGCCCACAATGATGGGAAAATAGCTTGTGATTAAGTGTTTGCTAATTGAGTACTTTGAATTTTTTGCCAAATAAATTGTAGAACAAGGATTTCCAGCTTTTCCAGCACAGAGTGCGGCAGAAAAATCCTCAGGGCAGGAAACTCTCATGCACCTTTGGGTAAGAAGCACCAAGACTGGCGTGTGCAATGTACCTCAGACGGAAAATATCCAGAAGGTGTTTTTGCGGTGTTCCTCTATGTGAAAGCTGAACAAGGCTAACGGAGCGCTACAGTTTTACTCCAGGATAAATTACTGTTGTTTGCTATGCAAATCTTATGATTGTAATTAGGCTAGGATTTGGACTGCTGTGTACACTGATCTTTGTTCCCTCTGCACATGGGAGCTAATTCTAATGCTGCAAAACAGCACAGCAAATGCTGAGATCTGCTCAGCCCCTGATCATTTCTCACAGGGTGCATTTGCTCCAAGTGGACAGTTGAAAAGGAATGATTTGCCTCTGCCTTCACAGGGGACGTAATCGCGCTGCAGGCATCTTGTGGGCCACCGAAATGTTCAGGTACTGTAAAGTCTCGCTTGAAAGCAGGGGTTGGAGAAAACGCAGGAAGGAGGTCCTGATAGGCATCTAGTTTTTAGCAAACTGGTTTTAAAAAGTGATGTTCTGCTGCTGATTGGTTGAGGGTCTGGTGGCATGTGTGAGCTAACACGACAGTGATTGCAGTTGCTGGTATGGCTATGTATAGCTCCCGTTATCTGTGCAGCAGGGCTCTGTGTAACCGCAGCCGGTGGCTCCTTGCCCACGCTAATGAGCTCTCCCCGAGGCCGGGCTTGTGCCTGTGGGGGTGGCACAGTGCTCCAACCGTGCTGCTGTTTTGGAAACCACTTTGTTGACTGTGCTCAAGTCCAGCTTGCCCAAGCTGCCGTGCCAGCTTGGCTACCGTGTGCTGCGGGAGCTTGTCCCAGTGCAGCGTGGCTGGCCCCAGAGCTGTCTGGAGGACGAGGCGGGCTGGCAGCTGGGGCAGCCAGGCTGTACAGTCTGCAGCAAAGGAGAACTGTCACCTAGACCTGGACTGGGGGGAAGCACCAGCATGGTGAGGACAGTACAGGTGAGCCACACTCACAGCCCGTTCTCCTCCCTGGGAACACAGCTACCAGCGTGTCTGGTCAGCTCATGTGGTGGGAGTGCATCCTGCAGGCAGCGGGTCTCAGTTTTGTGGTGAGCCAAAGAGCAGGGGAAAGCCAGGGGTTGGCTGCTGCCAGCCGTGCCTCCCAGTATGTGGGAGAAGTGGGAGCAGAGGCATTCAGGTGCAGGGGTACCAGCTGGGGGTGTCGGGGAGGTGTACCCTTCTCTTAGCCCCTCCAGCGGTGGCTGGCAGGGGTGAGCACCTCGTCCTTGCGATTGAGGTGGTGGCTGCACACCCACAACGTGGTCAGAGCCTGCATCTGCGCCAGGGCTGGGCTCTTCTGTCCGCCTGCTTCCCCACTGCTGCAGCGAAGGCCAGCAAAATAAAAATCTTAACAGCTACAAGATCTATTTGCTTGTGCAGTTTTATCTACAGATCGATAAAAAGGCATTATTTGGAATTTTTTCAGAATCATTGCAAAGACAGAGGAAGAATGAAGAAGTACCCTCTAGGGGACAATACAACATTGTTTTTCCAACGATATAGTAAATGACGCGATCTGGTTTTTAACAGTTTGTAACTCCTGTAAATCTCATTTATTTCTTTTTGTTGCCTACTCATCTAAATCACAGCAAAGCAGAGGAATGGTGGCAGTTTTACTTTTTCTTGCATGCTTGCACATGACCTCAAATCCATTAATTTTGTTTGTGTAAATACTATTTAAGGGAGCAAGGAAACTGAAAAAGCATTGAGGTACTAAGGTGCCTAACAAAAAGCAGAAGAAATCTTCTTTGCAAAAAGTGATTTTTCTGACCAAGTGTATTTCATTTCTAGTTCTAATAAGACAAAGTGTGTGTTGTTTCCACAGCTGGATGGCACCCTGTTTCAGAACAGGTTAGAGTGTGTTCTGAGGCTGTTGTTGAAAAAATATATTTTACTTAATTAGCCAAGCTAAAAAGGGGCATAAAATCTGTGTGAGCTTTACAAACTGTGTGCTGCGGCTCTATGTACATTCCTTTGCCAATGGCATCTGTAATTTAGCATTGAAATACACAGGATCATGACTTGGCCTGTAATGATCTCTGAGGAAGAATGTGAACTTGACAGTTTTGCACTGCTAGTTTTGAGGAGGGGAATTACGAAGATCCCCGTTCCCTATGGTAGCCCCTAAAGTTATTCTATTTGCAGTGCTCCAATCCTGTTGTTCTGGTACACCTGGCAATTTTTAGAATGCAATAAATTTGCAGTCAGGGGACTAACATGTTGGTGTGGGGTCCAAAATACTGTGTAGTGAAAGTAATTCCGATATGCCTGTTATTAAATAACTTAAATTCTAGTTATCTTCATGACCCAGATAATGAAACATAGAAAATCTTAGAGCAAGCCTTGGACAGCTCTGGATATTTCACAGAATCGCAGAATATTCTGAGTTGGAAGGGACCCACCAATGGTGATCAAGTCGAACTCTTAAGTGTCCAGGGACCAAACCCACAACCTTGGTGTTATTAGCACCATGCTCTAACCAACTGAGCCAGTCTCATATTTCAAGGTGTTGGGCAGCTATGCCAGGTCAGAATTCCAGGCCATGCTCGCAAGGTGCTTAAAAGCGCTTCCAGCTCTGCAGGTAATTTTGTTCAGGGCAAGCTGATGTCTTTGTGCTGCTGCTGAGGTGTGCTGCCTGGGGAGCCCTCTGTGGGGCTGCTCAACACCCGGTCAGATGCAAAGCAGTCCCTGATTTTAGAGGAGAGCCTCCCCAGTACCCCTGCGTGAATCATTTCAGACCTTGTGCCTTGGATCTGGAGGACCGAGGAAGGTTAGCTAGTGGAGCACTACTGCAGCATTTGGAGGCTGATTCACAGGATACCCTTTCCCCCTGCTTTCCTTTTCCAGCCTTCCTGTGAGCTGCCCACCCTGGGGCCTTGGAGGTGGGCACTGCCTCGGGGCAGCCAGAAGGTTTGCTCAGGAGCTTGCTAGTGATGAATCACAGAGGTATGGCATGGATTGATAAGGTCGTGTACTTTATGATTAGACACATCCTTCCTCTAACAGCAGCTCTTTGTCTCCATTTTGCTTTTGGTAATGTGTTTCGGCCGTTTGCATACAATGACTCTCCATGCAGGAGCTGTTTGACTTGAGACAAAGTCACTATTATTCTAAGCAAGCTCAGGAAGCCCTCATAATTTTGTTGTCCTCAGAAGGGTGAATATATTTAAAAGCCAATTAAGTTAAATCACCAAGGAAATACTTTTATTTTCTTGCAGCCTAGCTGTAAAGGACTTCCAGGTACATAAACAAGTGTATAACGAGAAAAATCTGCCTGGCAGCTATGTTGTTGGAGTTTTTGTGCATTTGAAGTGATGGCTGTAGAGGGACATGTTCTTCATCTGCAGCACTAGCAAAAAAAGTCATGTTTTTCAGCTATTCACAGTGCAGGTGTGCAGCCTGGGAGCCATGGCTAAAGAAAACTTACATGGTCCACAAATTATTGAAAAATACTGACTGTTGTAGTGCCTGCAGCCTGACCAACACACAAGTCTGTCTCCTCAGTTAGAGTTGATGGAGAGCCCAAAGAACTTGGTAGGAGTACTTGAGGCTCATCTGGGGAGATTTTGGACTAGACTCTCAAGGTGCATGACTTAGTCAAGTGCCTGCTTGTGTTTACAAACAGAAACCTTTTTGGGGTAACCTGAACATGACATTCATGGTGCTACTGTCCTTTTTCAAAGAACATCTCTGATGTCTCCCCAGGCAGTGTCTCCTGAGCCCTTTATGCTCCTTGGTTATGAGCCCCTGTCTGTGGTGAAGCCTCACCTCTCCTGCCACAGTCTGCTACAGTGTCCTGTCGCTCCCTTGGACTCTCTTGGCTGTTCTGGCTCCCCTCCTCTGCTCTGTATTGTCACTTACTGAATAGACTTGCTCAGCAGAGTTTTCAGAAGGAAAACAAAACGAGGTAGTCATGGATGACCAATATCAGCTTTTCCTTTTAACTGAGTCGTAAAGCATTGTTGGCTCACTGGTTTGGTTTCTACTGTCTATAAAAAGGTTTTGTGCAAGAAGTCCCCTTTTTCCCATCGCCCTGTGTGACACCAGTGCTGAGATGACCTTCTGCTGGAAAGTCTCATTGCTCAGTTTTGTCACTGCTCTGTATGAGTTTCCCTGGCAACCAGTTTGAGCTGCACTGAACCAAAAATATCTCACTGTGCTGGGGGAAAGTCAGTTTGCAGACATGTATTTCTCTTTAATGAGTTCTCTGGATGGTCCCTGTGTTCGGCCTGCAGATGTCATTATTGGGAACCAGCAGCTGGGAGATGGGGTGTGCCCCTTTTCCTTACTTCCACAGGCAGCGCAGCCTACAAGGAGGCTGCCCCTGCGTGATTGTCAACTGATCTGTGGCTGTAGGACCCGTCATACTCATTTCTCGTGGTACACTGAGGGTCTCGTCTTCTGCTGAGAATGGTCTGTGCAGCAGACACAAAGCCTTTCTTGGATTCCTTGATCTCTGCAAATTTCAGAATTTCATAATCACAGAATGGGTAAGGTTGGAAGGGACCAACCTTACCTTGGTTATTGCTGACAACTTTGTCCACATCTCTGTATAAATATATGCACCTTGCTTTGTAGCTGGGCATGCAGTGAGGTGCAGTTTTGCTCCCATCCTAGTCTCGAAAGGCACAGTTTGTGACACCTCCAAGTGAGCATGTGTATAAATCTCTGGGGGTCAGGGCCCACCAATTTGCACAGGAGAGAATGCACAAACTGGAGGTGTTATTTCAAACCTTCCTAGTTCAGCTTTGACTTGCAGATAATCTTTTCACTGCCTAATGTAGAACACTGATGTGAAGAAAAGCATTCCTAATTCCAGATGTGTTCTCAAGATGACAAAATTAGAAGAGACTAAATTGGAAAGCAGTATGTCATTTTTAGTAACAGGTTCCCTTTTCTGGATTTGTAGGGTGTGAGGATTGCGGTAAAAGCCTTATAGGAGAATGCAAACTCCACGGACCACTCATCAGGGCTAAAGATAGGGTTATTCCCAGCCGAGCCCGTCTCACCCTACCTCACTACCTCACTTTGCGAGTGTTGGAGCTGCGAGCTGGAAACCAGCAGAGTGAGTATTTTAACTCTTTTTCCCACGTTTGAGAAAGAAGGGACAAAAACACTGGCCTGTTTTCGTGAGTAACTCAAGGCATAATCGTTGGGCATTAGCATTATGAAGACTGTTTTCAGCTGAGCACAGCTAAAGCTCACAGTCAGCTACTGTTTTTTATGACTGATTTCTGCTAACAGATGCATAGACTGATGGCAGGACATTAGCCAGAGCTGGTGTGACATTTAGCTGTGAGCAACCAGTTAGCTCTTTTCAGTCAATCCAAGTTTAATGAATGTTGAATTTGTGTCTAAGAGTAACGGCCATGTACTACTACTTTTTTTCTCTTTTCCCCAAACATGCAAAACGGGAAAGAGTATTCAATGAAAGGTCAGAAACAAAGTGGTAAATGACATCCCTTATCCACCCCCTCCACAGTGGGGTAATTTACCTTTTGCAGCATTTTCAGTTCATATTATAGAAAGACTGCTGTTTCCATCGGAATGCAAGGCAATTTGAATGCCCAAATGTGAACAAGGGAATGGTGTCCTTAGCGTGCAAATTTTCCACAGCTACCTGTGTAATATTAGTCCTGCCTAGATTTCATTTCAGAAAAAGAATGTCAAGATGCCTGCACTGTCACTCCATTGATGTGGCAGCAGAATAACTGGAATGATTAAGAAGGCTAATACTGTGTTTCTATAGATTCTCTCCACTCATACTGGGAGAGAGGAAATTATGAACCTCCCAAATTATGCCAGAAAGCAGAGGACTATGGTGACATCAGTTTGTAGATTGAGGAGTATCAACACGTTTGTGTTGCATACTCAGTTTAACATCCTGTCATGGATTTTCAGCACTTTTGTATTTGATGTACCCATTTAAAAAAAAAATCAGTACCTATTTATGTCCTTTTTAGTTTCTTCACCTTAGAATTATTTACAGAGTTTATTTGTCTAGAAAGAGAATCCATGTGTTCTGCACTATTTTGTTTATCTGCATTTTCACAACTGTAAGCATACAAGAAATAGTTTGTGATGTCTATACTAACATTAGACTGGTCTTTGTTTTGTTCACAGTCCTTGGTGTATTTGCAAAGAAAGGAATACAGAAGAGAACACAATTTGGTCCTTATGTTGGTCAACTGTCTACGAAACTGACCTGCTATGATGAGAGCAGGCTAGTCCTGCAGGTAAAAACCCACTGCCTTTCTATGAAGTGCAAATGTGTCTTTAGCAGTTCATACATATTTAGGTATTTTAATCAGTCAGTTCGCCATCTGATCTAGTTCATTAATTGTACTTTTGATCTGTAAGCGTGAATGTAAATAACATTATTAGGCAGTACAGTATAACCTGAAGTACCAAAATGTTCCTGTATATTGTGTTTTCTAGAAGTTTGCTTTCCTGCTTTCTAGTTTTACCATTTCCAGGGTGTTAGGCCTATCAGGCTAACAGCTCTTGATAAACTTTTCCCAGAGCATGGCTACTGAACTTTCTTCCCAGATTACACAAAAGGATTTGTGCTTTACACCATACAATTGGGAGGTTTGAGTTTGTGCACTCTTGGGTTAGCAAGAGTGACAGAAACATGCACTAAGGCACCAGCTTAGTAAGGAGAAATAGTGCAGGGATAGGGAAACACTTCTTAATTGTTATTGTTATTGTTATTAATTAATAATAATTGTTAATTTATATATAGACTTTGACACACAGTGCACTAGCTCAGTTTATTTAATCAGGTTGTTATTTAGGACTGGTACCTTCTGTTGCTGCACACGTAGGTACTGTCCGTCTCACCTGGACCATGACACTTCGTTATTACTTTATTATTTGTACTTTATCCAGAAAAAATCGTGGCCTCTCAGGACTAGCCCAGCTTAGACAAATCGACATGCACGTCCTTTCCCACAGGAATTCCTTGGAAGTGAGAGTTGATCTCAATCCTCTGGGCCTCAGTCTTTGCATTTTGCTGTCGGGGTCGGGGCTGAGCACAGCTCCGTGTCGTACAGTGAGTCCATGGTCAGGCCACAGCCTCTGTCAGGACTTCCCAACAGGTCACGGCTCTTCCAGAGTTTGCATTTCATATCAGGCCCTCTCACCCCTGAATCGAGAGACACCAGCAGCAGCTGTCCTGTGACACACTGTGTCTTCATTTGAGCTTTCTCCAGAAGCTTGGGACTGGGAAACACTGTGTTGTTGTGAGGAAATATTTCTGAACTTTTGTTTGAGAGCAAAAGTAATAGCTTCAGCAGTTGCTGTAAATGTCATTTGCACGTGGAAGTCATGGGAATCATCTGCCAGGAAAATAACACTGTCCATCATGGGATTTTCATGGCATGTGGACACCAGAAAGGATTTGTTCTTCTCTATAACTAAATTTCTTCAGCCTTTTTATTAGACACTCTTACAAATGCAGAAAATGTACTTCTCTAACAATGGATAGATGAGCTAAGCACCCAGTTCCTTCCTCTTCACCAAGCCATTGTAAACCACACCCTATCCTCTATCAGTCAGCACCGTTTGCTTAAAAGTATACAGTGATAAGCACAGCTCTGGCTGATGAATGGACTGTTTCTTCAGAAGAGGAGATTAGAGTCCCAGATTTCCTACATGACAGCAGTAGCTGCCTTGACTTCTCCCTAGCATGAGTATGTGACCAAACTTGTCCAACGGGCAGGTGCTTTCATCGGAAACATGATGAAGTTAGATAAAATAGTTCCCAGAAGCAATGAAAATGCAACTTTTTTTTTTTTTTTTTAAGTTACTTGCTCAGTTACATGGCTAATAGAACAAATACATGCTGTGCTGACATCCGTTGTGCAGTTTTGTCTGTCCATGGTCGAGACACTCTTGCAGAAAAGCAACTGTCTTGTTCGACGTCGGTAGTTTTTGCCTCGTAGGGGCATTCTCTTGGAAGGGAAGCTGGGAAGAATAAACTAAAGCAAAAATAAAGAGATCTTTCTGGCACAATTGTTCATTTGTATTTACTTTTGCATTGTTAAGGGGAAAAAGAGAAGACTGTTAAAATGCCATTATGTCGTATGTTACCTCTCTGGATTTATTAAGACAAGTTGTACAATTGTTCCATGAAGAATGTAGCAGCACTGAAGCTTGAGATTATCAAGTGCTCAGGAAGTAGATTAGCATAAAGCTTATCTCTCTACCTGCCTGCACTTAGTTCTTATAATATTATCTTCATATAACATAAAAACGATGAAATATAAACTGGAAATACATACAAAGGCCTACAGTTATTTTAGTAGCAGGGTGCTCAGCAGGTATTCGTTCTTCACTTTCTTTTGCACTCAGTGTTCATTAAGAGTGATCTATTTCAAAACAACCACGATTTCAAGGGACATACGACCAAGACAGGGTAGATAACTGATAGCTGTGATTGCAAGTTACAGAAAACTAATGTGCTTCTCTACAGGACTTGGTTTTATCATGTTCGTTCTCCTGTTCTCCCGCTTTGTTTCAGGTATTGAAAGATGGAGGGAAGTACTTTCTGGACACTCCCAATGAGGACTGTGGAAACTGGATGATGTTTGTCCGGCTAGCTCGGAACCAAGAAGAACAGACCCTTGTGGCTTATCAGCACTGTGGAGAAGTCTACTTCACAACAGTTAAGGTAGTTAAACCTACATTGCTTCACCTGTCATCCAAAAGGAAATGTATAGGCAAAGATTCTGAAAGACTAACTCTTTCACAATGAAAGATTGATTATATCCTGCCAACGGGATCATTACACACAGACCACCTTTAATATCATTAAATCCGTAGGAAAGCAAGCAGTGTATGGGGTTTGTCGGGAAAAGGTGTTGTGTACTTGCTGTTGTGGGCAGTGAAGAGACTGAGCAGAGGGAAACAGAAAAATCTTTCACTGTGGTAGTGTTTAAACTGAACGCTCTTCAGTCCCAGGTAGCTGTATGGTGACATTGTTTGGCATTATTACATTCAACAGCACTTCATTCTGGAAATAACAAACAAATTCCTTTCTTTTATTACATTTCTGGACACATATTGTTTTCTGAGCACATTACCCTGTGCTCGGGAACAGGGTGTTAAGTGAATCTTTATGTACAATTTTCCATGCTCATTAAATCTGAAAGACTTAACTGCAGAACTTAGAATACTGCAATGTTGCCGTGAAATTATCAGTTTATGTCAGAGATTCTGGACTGCATCTTTGTCTGAAGAGAGAGAACAAGGTACTCTGTGTTTATAAACGAAACTAGAACATACAGTCTTGGTTTTTATTGTTTTGGCCACTTTTTTTAGGCAGAGTTTGTTTTAACCAGAAATAACTCTTTTGCACACTTGGGAAACTGAAATCTATCTGTTGAACATAATGCTTGTGTGTCATTGTGAGCAACATTTAAAAAAAAGAAGAAGAATATTAGTGAAAAGAAGTTACTATGATTTAAAATCCAACATTCCAAGATTGGCACGTATTTCTGTGGCATAGTAGTATTTACAGTTCTTCCTTCATTTTTGTTTCTCCACCTGCACAGTGAGAAAAATATTTACTGTATAGTGAGGATGAGAGAGTAACATTTCATAACCTAAAAGTCTTTTGTAACAGTATGGAGTATAGTTGGTTTTGAGATTAATATTAAAATAATTATTAAGGAAAAAAAAGCAAAATGCGAAACAGTATATGCTACTCTGAGACACATTTAGGCTGTGTTTGAGAGTCTCATGCAGTCCATATCATTTGAGATTTCAATTTAATTTGAAATGCATGATATGCTTGTAAAATTGACAGGATTACTAATACTATATTTGGGAATCATGAACTTTTCCAAGAAGTAGTTGTTATAAACTGGTAACTTAAAATTTCCAGTATAATTTAAATTCTATTGAAGCAGCTCTCTGCTGGCTGCAGCAGAACTCTGCACGTTGGCATTAATGGAGAGTTGTGTCCTGCATACTGACACAAAGAGTGTCCTAGGATGAGGCATGTGTCTTGGAACCTTTGCTGTGCTGTGTGTCATGGGGCATTACGTGGGTTTTATTTCTCTGATGTCCCAGTATCGTGCAGTGTCCTGTGGCATCCTGCAGATTTTGTCCTGGTCAGTGAAAGCGATGGCCTTGTGCTACTCTTAGGCACACCCTGCTGGTCACGCTGTGAGGCTGGCTTAGGGCTGATTAAGAAGATACTTTCTCAAGATACTTTTAACGAAGTGTATTAAGATGGGAGTAGGATGGGCTCCTCTTCCCGCTGTCTTTACAAAGAAATGGGATTTCAGTGGCATGAAACTACAACACACATGTAAGTGACATACTAACACCGCCATTAGCTTTCTTGCTGACCTAATGGCTGCGATCCCTAGAAATAAGTGCTTTAAAAGGTATAGAATTGTGAGGAAATAAAAATCATCCGTGGTTGCTGTTGGTCTGATCCCAGGAGAGTTTCATGTGGGTGCTGCAGTTCTCTTATTGGTGCACTGGTGGCACAGAGTAAAAGACAATTTGTGAATTTGCATACTGGTATTTAATGTCAGTTTTAATGAGATTAAAGCTTTTGAATTACTTGACTGTTTCACATACTGATGCACTTGCTCTCCCTCAAAAGTCACATTGACCACGTCTCAGCTTCCCATAAAGGAGATGACTGCTGGTCCAGGAATGCTGGGCAGAAAGTCATGACAGTGTCACGCTGTGCAGTTTTTTGTGGGTATCAGTCTCAGGTGTCACAGGCCAAGGTCCCCAGACATCCTCAAACATTTGTCTCACAATGCATGATGAGCCTCCTAGTTAATGGCTCTGCCTTATGTCCTTAATTGAGTGGAGAATTCGGGACAGACCATTTCTCTTTAGGCCAGGTGTTATCAAAATGTACAACCAGCCCATACTGTTTGTAATTAGCAGGCAGGCTTGCGCTTGGGAGTTCAAAAATTCAGTTTTCAGTATTAAACCCACAATTACCTCTCACCTGTCAGCAGTCACAATCTAAGTTGTCTTTCCCCTACCATGCTTATCCCACACCAATGTTACAATGTTACAAAATAAGTGTATTTTAAGATGTCACATTTTCTGGAATAAGACTCAGCTGCTCTCTTTCCTGGCTAGTTTTGGGGTTTTTTTCAGTGGCACGAGTTTATCTTAGTTAAAATAAAACTACATGTACAGTGCAGTTTGGCTCCACCCCTGTTGCAGTAATGTTGGTTTTTATTATAGATGAAGAAAATTGTGTACAGGGTTAGGGAGTCATACAAATCACGACCCCAAAGTTTAGTTTTCTCCTTTGCATTTAAAGAACTAATAGATCTTTAGCCAGTGAGTGTAATCACTCCTCTCTTTTTCTATTTGCCATATTATTGACTGAAAGTATTTGTCAGGAGAGGTCATAGTCCAGTCCAAGGAGAGATTTGGGCAAGCATGACTGGATGGGAGACTGCAGATTACGGGCTCCTTTAATCCTGTGGGGGAAGGCTTCAGTGGAAGGAGGGCAGCATTGCAATGAAGCACACTTGTAGCAAGCCTGACACATTGGAGCCAGCGCATGAAAAGGCGCCAGTTTGCCTTGCAGTCCACATATTGATCAGCTCTGCACCCATGCTCAGTGTGACATATCCAGGAGACATCCAGGCTCTTGTGCACTCGTGATGCATTTTTCCTTTGTCTGTACCCTGCAGTTAAGTGTTGTGTCCTGTGGGCTTCCAGACATCAAGGAATGGGCATGGGATAGTGCTTGGAAAGACGGCTGGATGTCTGAACATCACAGACAAATACATCTCGCTGAGCAAAGGTCATGAGGATTGAGGCATCTCTCCTGCTACTGGGCCCCCCCCGCCAAATCTCTGTGCATACACAATTTCGCTTTTAGAAACAGAAAGTGTCAAGCCCTGGAGGGTAGTAATGCTCAAAAAGTGCTTGAATCTTGAAACTAAGTTACCAATAATTTGAAGAGAATCAAAAGTGCAATTTGAGTAAGGACAAAACACTGCACACTCCTGCCCCACCTATCTTTCTTGTTGTTTGGTTTAGGAAAATTGACACGAGTAAACATGTGCTGTTTTTTTCCATTTGCAGCCAATTGAACCCCACACAGAATTGAAAGTATGGTATGCTGCCGATTACGCCAAATTTATGGAAGCTTCTGCAGTCTTCATTAAAGAAGAATCAGATGTGTCTCCTTTGCCTCCAGTAGCAGTAAGTACCCCTATTCTGCACTGAAGCCTTCACTAGACATATTAAATTATGGTTTATTTACATGTTTTCTGTTCATGTAACTCTAGTAATGCAAGTATAGGCCATAGAGTACTTTTAGCAATTTTAGCCGAACAGCTACTCAGAGAAAGTTTGTTCTTCCTCTCCTGTGTTTGTAATCCAATGGAGCCATCAGATATAGTCAGAGGTAAGTGGCACCACTTGATGTATTGGAAAGACTTAAAATTGGCACTAATCTGTGGATAACCAAGCTGTCCAGCCTCAGACTTCTTTCACCATTTGCCCTTCTTTTGCTCTGACTGATTGGCCAGAGTACCCACTACTTATTTCAGTCTTTCCTGTTCAGTAACCCTTCTCTACTAATTCAAATACCTTTCCCTCTGTATCATAGCAGAAATCCTTAAACTGATAGGAAAAGTTTGTTAAGTGTTGAAAACATGGCTGTGAAAATCAATACTTAATCTAGAAGGAATGTGAAACAGGGAATACAAATGAACCAGGAATTCATGCTCCAAGAAGGCTTGTGAGGCCTTCAGAGTATACCTCAGACGGAAGGTATGGGAGAGCCACAGCATCAGACACGAGTCTCACCAGAGAGGAGGGCTCAATCTGGAAACAAAGATGGAGTGGACACAGTCTCACCCTGCTCTCCAGAGAAAGCTATCTCAAGAGCAAGGGAAAAGAAGGACAGTTTATGAGAAGCTTACACAAAAGGTAGATGAAGTTGAGGAAGTACATGGTCATGTATTAATTGGAAGTGTGTTTCATTAGTGACTGGAGTTTCTTGGTAATTGTTTTTCATCAGAATTTTTATAATATCAGTATTTAAAGTGAATTCAGCTGAATCCAGTAGAGCTCTTATTTCCATGGAAATAATACTTCCAAATAATACACTGTTTGCAAAAAAAAAAAAAAGCAAAAGCCTTTAAGTCAGGGTAGGCTTGAGATCCCCAAACCTAAGGTGTTTCTTATCCAGTTAATGAAAGTCTCATGCCAAATGTCAAACTAAGTGAGGAAGTCTCTCCTGCAGCCATTGGCCATTGCTGTATGGTAAAGCATGGAGTTGGCCCAAGGCACAAGGAAATCTGTATGGCTAAACCACATTTTTGTGCAGAAACCCATCCCATTTTTGGGTGGCTAAAATAGCAGATAAACTATGTCAGTCCAAGGATAAAATACAATTTACAACTGCTTTTATGAGTAATTTCATAAATGCAACAAATGTAGAGACTTTGAAATTCAGTAAGCACAGATGATCAAAGGTGAGGGACTCGGGACTGTTACAGTAAATGCTAAACAAAAACTTGTAAATCAGCATTTAGCCAGCCTTACTTTTCCTTCGAGTTTGTACTCTTTGAGAGAATCTATTGCCAGTTGAACAACTGGGTGGTAGCACATGGAAGTAAGTATCACCAAAGACAATGACGGGTCTTGGAAAAGCCCAGGAGAAGATGAGTGAGAAGAATATGGCCTTTCTTTAGAATGGCTGGTAAGAAAGACCTGTCTCTGTTCTCATTGCAGAAAGAGCCTGTAGACCCTTGGATATGCTCCAGCTGTGGAAGCACTTTTGCAACTTTTGCTCTGCTGGAATCTCACCAGTGCATCCATAAAGACCGAGTCCTTCCTACGAGGTTCAGACCGTCAAATAAATTGGGACCCGCCAAAGCAAAAAGCAAACTCAAAGGGAAACTGAGAGGAGCATCATTAGGCAAAAGCATTACTCAATGCTTTGGGACCATTTCCTGTTCCTCTGCTGCAAAGTTCAGCTGTGCCAGCTCAGGAAGCACTTGTGATGCTCTTGTAAGGTTTATACCTAAATGGAGAAACGGTCGGTCTTCACTGCTGAAGGGAAAAGAAGTGAAGCAGCCAGATAATTATCCCTGCCGACTCTGTGGGAAGATATTCGATTCCATTGACAAGCTCACGGTCCACACCTATGCGCACAAAGGGGAGCGTCCCTACAAGTGTTCACAGCACGGATGCACAAAAGCCTTCATTTCCAAATATAAACTGCTCAGGTACAGCTCTGAAGACATTCCTTTTCTACTGGGTGTGTGTGGGGGGAAAAAAAGACATCTTTTTCCTTTTTCCTTTGGGGTGTTCTAGTGACAGTTAATCTCTGAGGTCCAGTTTTTATTCTTCCTGTTTTTGATAGAATTGGAGAAAACTGGTCTCCCTTAATTATGGTGGCTACTCAAAAAGATGATGTTGAGCAGTTTTAATCTACTCTATGCTTTATGATTTACACCTTCCTCATCCCCAAAAAAATTTAGGCTTTTACTAATAACCTGAGAAGTTGTGAAAATGCCTTCCTTCAAGAGTTCCAGTGTTTTCAAGTTTTGAGGCTGCAAGGGTAAATGTACTAGAATAAATATAAACACAAATAACTTTTTTGTGTGTGTTTCTTGGTTTTTTTTCTCTTAGGCACTCGGCCACTCATTCTCCACAGAAATCTCACCAATGTGGCTACTGTGAAAAGACCTTTCACAGGAAAGACCATCTAAAGAATCACCTTCAGACTCATGACCCTAACAAGATGGCCTTCAAGTGTGAAGAGTGTGGCAAGAAGTACAACACCAAGCTAGGCTACAAGAGACACTTGGCTCTTCATGCTGCCACCAGCGGGGACCTCACCTGTAGGGTGTGCGCCCAGGAGTTTGGCGGTACCGAGGTTCTGTTGGAACACCTCAAAAGTCATGCAGGGAAACCAACTGGCAACATGAAGGAAAAGAAGCATAAGTGTGACCACTGTGAGCGTCACTTCTACACCCGTAAAGATGTGCGACGTCACATGGTGGTTCACACAGGCTGCAAAGACTTCCTGTGCCAGTTCTGCGCCCAAAGGTTCGGGCGGAAGGACCACTTGACACGCCATACCAGGAAGACTCATCCACAAGAACTGCTGAAGAGCAGGCTGCAGAATGGTGACTCTGTGGGTCTCCTCGACCAGCTCTTTTCATACAGACTGAAGGAAGACGCCAGCATGCTGTCCCCTCTTCCTGAAAGGGTCCCTGTGCAGAATGGGATTGTGAATAGTTCAGAGACAGAGGATTACAACTGTTCACATGTTCATTCCCAGCCAAGCTTACAAACTGCTCTTCCTCTTGAGTCTTCTCCTCACTTGCAAAGGATGGGCTGTGCAGACAGTCTCCCAGCTGTCCCTCCCACACCATGTTCAGCAGCCGTCCCTACCAACCTGCACCTTCATCAGCCTAACAAATACGACCTTAGTTCTACCTCATTTGCAGCAGGATCCCTCAAGAATCTACCGATAAAAGTGGATGTTAAAGGTTACAATGTGCATCTTCTTGAGGACCTGCCATTACCAGAACCTCAGTCTCTCCACAAACTCAGTATGGAAGAAGCTTCCTCAGGGCCTGTAGGGGATACTAACAAGTACCCAGTGCACAAAGAGACAGAGGCAGCAGCTGAAACTGCAAGCCTGCCTTTCATGGATCTCACTCATGTGATGGGTTTCTGGCAGCTCCCACCAGGTGACAACCAGAACACTATTGGGGACATCACAATGGCGTTTGGCTCAGAGGAACCATCACACAGGCTGAATGGCCTCGGCCAACAGCAAGGTCTTCAGCTAGCAACTGGTGGGATGGCCATAAACCAGCTGCATCATCTTCCTCGCTCCTTTCCATCCACTACAAATTCTGTAACATTGCCTCACTTTCACCATGCCTTCAAGTAACCATCACCCTGTGTGGGTCTTTTCCTTTTTTTTTTTTTTAAGACTGTGCTTCTTACTTAAATCTGTTAGGACTGGGGTGGTTTTGGTTTTGTTTTGTTTTGAAGAAAAACTGCCCCAGATGTTTTCAAAGCACGTTATGAACATGGTAGTTAAATTCAGGATGTTAATAAACAAGAAGCTCTATTTTTCATATTATTAGTTTTTTAGCATATGACAACATAGAGCTAACATATTTCCCTCAGCTCCCTCTATATTTTTGTTTCTTTCTTTTCTTGCAAACAACTGAATAACTATCTTCAATGACAGCAAAGTATCGTAACAGGCACAGTAAAACTCTGGCTGCTGCAATAGGAGAAATACGGTTGGGGTGAATGGGAAGAGGGGAGAAATCACAAAGAAATCAATTTAAATAAATCACAGCAAATTTGTACACATGGCAAATGTAACAAACGATTTATCAACATCAGATAGATTTCTGTTAAGCACTTAATTAATGAACTTTATTAATCCTTAATTTAAATCAGAATCATTCCAAGAGTAAATATTACATCCTTGTTTCACTTTAGTCAAATGAAGATCATCACTCTTATGATAATCTTAAACTAGATTTTGTTTTCTGGCCGGCAATTCAGCTGTGTACCTCTCCTGCCTTTTTCCTAGGGCCGGAAATAACTACCACTTCTGAACGACTGCTAAGAACTGCTGTCTTGGATACATGCAGGTCTTAGAATGGGAAGTGAATGGTCTCAAAGGTTAGAGCAAAACATTAATTTTCATTTAGAGCTGGATCTTTCGAGACATCAGACACTGCTCTTTCTTTCTCTCTCTCTCTCTCTCTAGTAAAGCACTTGAGCATTTGCTTAAATTTAAGCTTATGTTATCCCATTGGGTCAACAGCTTGATTAATTTAACCGTTAATAAAAAATAATGCGTCCTACCAAAGGGGCCTTTATTCACCTTTTGTTGATAAAAATGGCCTTTGTTTAGTCTGGGAAATTATTTTTGTAACCATCTGAAAATGTGGGCTTTCACAGAAAGCCAACCCTGGCCCAGGGGAGCCTGCACCCAAGCGGGACCCCTGTGGAGCCAGGGGCAGGTCCGTGCACCAAGGGGCTGTGGTGGAGAGCTGACACTGGGCCCTGTTCAAAACCAGGTTCTGAAGCTGCCTTACAAGTGTGTCGACTGATATGAGAGGGTGTGATAATGGTTGAGGCCATTTTACTCACGGGAGTTCTGCTCAGAAACATTGGGACCCCAGCCTTTGTTTCTTGCAGACTACAACCATGGACACTTCTGTTTGTTTCCTGGGGTAAGTTGTCCATGAACAGTTCCAGTGGACAGTGTGTTGTTGGTGGGACAGTCCCATCACCTGATGCATGAATGAGCAGAAATTGCCAAAATCACATTTTCCAGTAGATTACTTTATTAAACAAACAAACTCTTCACAATTTACTTTGTTGCCTGACCTATAGCTATAAAAAAAATAATGGTGGTTTTAGGGAATGGCGCAGTTACAAATGGATTCTGTTGCAGCTAAGCAGGCACAGAACTTCTGAATCTGAATAAATTCTCAAACCCCAAGAACTACTCTTCCATTAAATCCAAAGAGAGTTCATAGCACCCATTGATCATTACAAATATAACATGAAGCAGGCATGTTCTCTTCTCCCTCATTAATCACAGGAATATTTCCAGAGAGCTTCAAATAAAAAATAATTCTTAAATGACTGCTGTTTTGCTGTTACTGAACTGTGGATCATTATAGTTGTACAATGTCACTGAATATTCTTACAAGTTGTTTGGTACTTGGATTAAGGAAAGGTTGTCTTATTGCAGTTCATGAGAGAATATGTTCTGCAGATGCAGTGCTGAGGGGTACTTTTTGTTATGAAAATTTTTGGCATAAGACAAACCAAAAGGAATTTTAAGATCATTCCTGTAATGACAACAGCAGGAGGAAGAACAGGTACTGCACAGTCATGTCCAGTGAGCGGTTATTTGAATTACAAGTTCCAGAATAGGGAAAAGGTTGCAAACAATGTTACATGCACGTTCTACAGCTGGGCTTGTATTTTCATCTGGACTTGGAAAGGGGTGTGTGTGTACATTCAATTAACTGTATTTTTTTCCTTGTTTGCGCAAATTGCATTCACTCGGCTTCATTCAAGCTACGTGTAAGAAAACCCAAAAAACTAAACCACAACAAAAAACATTTGCTACAAAAAAAACCCTTGTAGCACTGCCTGATCATACACATTTTGTCATTTTTGTTTGTGCTTTTATAAGAGGTGTCAGTAATTGCTGAAATACTTGTCCTTGAATTTAAATGTGATGTTAAGAAGCAAACATTACGCAAACACTCAGCACGTTCTTTCAGCTGCTCTTTCAGTCCCTGGAGCAGGGTGCCTGAGCTCTGGGCTGCCAAGAGAGGTGCTGCTGCCTGATCTCAGCCTCTTCTGAAATATGGGAAGATGATAAGCATTTCTCACCAATGCATATGTAACTACAGGTTAAAGACCAAGTCTCATTCAAATAAAAAGAAAATAACCACTTTTGATGCATTTTAAAGTGCTTAAAAAGCACACAGTGATGGTGTCTGCAAGGAAAGCACAGAAGCAAAGCTTAAATGTGCCACACTGCTTAAACCCATCAGCCCATTCAATTTTCTTTTTCCAGATTCTTGACATCATAAATGTAGCAGAAGCTGATGATGTCCCCTGACAAAGAAAGGCAAGTTATTTTAAAAAGTTATGTTTTCAAAAAAAATTTTGTTTTAAAATTCTTGCAACTCAAGAGATATGAGATACCCCTGAGTCATCTAATACTGGAAGTGGGACTTGACTTTCTGATCACGTTTGTTAGGGAGGCCTCTGTGAGCATTTCTCAGAGGCCATCTGTAGCTGAGGCTGAAGCTGCAGGACATCTCTGGTGGCACTGCCTTTGGCTCATGCAGGGCTGTGACAGCACCAGTGTGGGGAGGCAGCCCCACGTCCACTGGGGGTGCGGTGGAGAAAGGCAGCAGCCCAAGCACTGAGCAGTCTTCCCTCTCTGGCACAGTCTATTCCTCCTCCAAATGTGAGAAGTGGATGTAAGGGCAGAGAACTGCTGTGGAGAAGGTAGGATAGGCCATGGCACAGCAGCTAAGAGATGGGAGAAAAAGATCTGGGAGATCTTAGGATATTTTACCTCACATTCAGATAGAGATAAAAATACTCTTTTATCTGAACTCTGCTTGAAAACCTGTAGAAGCAGAGCAGTATGTGGTTGATTAAACAACAGAATTACTGTAATCAAATGATACTGTAAAAGAACGAAATTTAGTAAACATTTGGTGTAATAAAAAAAAAGTTTTTTTTTTATGAAAGAAGAAAAAAAAAGACATGTAAACCTGCTGAAATAATGTCAAGAAGCTAGAATTATACTACATGGAACAAAAGACTGCATCCTCTATGTAAACACAAGTAGTTCTATTGCTAAGTTCCCATCCTCCATCAGAAACCAAGCTCATTTCTTTTTCCTTCAGTTTTATTTACCAACTTTTCCTGTTGGAAATTTCCATTTTCTTAATCAATGGGTTGCTGTTAATTTCAGAGGGTTTTTCGTAGCCAGTCTGAACTGGGATGGTACATTCCATATATTAATGATAGGTTCCTTTCTAGTGGAATTTTAAAAATTCTGTTCCTCAGTACACCATTCCTGCCCTTACATATTTTTGTATAGTTTTGGAAACTAAGCTGTGAAACCCTACATTTCTATACACAGACAGAAAATAATGGGAACACGCACACAACAACAAATACAGTAAAACTTGCTCTAAATTTGAGGATTCATTTATTTGGTTGTTAAAGAAAGCAACTGTGGTAACATTCCACAGTATATGGGTTTGGGGTTTTTCCCCTCTTCTTCCTGGATTGAAAGACAGGCTAAGCAGCACTGCTTTAATATACTGGGGCTACTGTCATGCCTGCTTTTTCTAGCTCTAGGAGTTACAGTTGTTTCAGTGTCATCCTTTCTGTATCCATCTAATCACTATTAGCTAGAGTCTAAGTGGTTTAATTAAACTCTTTAAAACATGGTATTTATTACTGCTGTGTCCAACTACTTTTCATCTTCATTTCCTTCATGAGCGTTTAATAGGTAAGAAAATTCCTTATGGATTTTAATTGAAAGCCTTAATGAAAATTATTGGGCTAAAAAGCCCCTACATGTTGCATCGCTGAAAGTTTATGCAAGGTGATCCAAGACTGACAGTGGATCAAGTGACCAAAAAAATAAGGGATATACCTCCACAACATTTCTGTCTTGTTGATCAATTTCTAAAAGCACTTAAAGTGTTTAACACAAGAATGAGATTTCGTTTTAGTCTGAACTCAAAGTGCTTTGAAGAAGATGCACAGCATACACGGCCATTTATCACATATCAGTCACTATCATTCATTGTTTACTGGAAGATTCTATTAAATAGTCACATGAAATTCCACAATGTTCACTTGTCTTGATCAATGTGTCAAAGCATTAGGGGGAAGAAAAAGAAAATCACATGGTACTGGATCTTCCTACATTTTGTTAAAACCATTGAACGAACTGCTGGTAATGTCCATCCCCTGTAGGCAATCATTTAATTAAATCTTGCCAGCAGATACAAATAATCTCACTACTTTTAAAAAGACAGCATAATAAGATTTGTAACCTAGAGAGAAGAAACCCCAACCAAACCTAAGCCAATGAATTTCAGTTTGCTTATTTTATTGGTAGCTGTAGCACTTCAGGTGGAAGTGGTGCTGGAAAATTGTGTTGCTTAAGGTCTTCCATAATGTGTCAGAAGAAAGCCTGAACACATCCTTGCCGACCAGCCACTCTTATCTTCTGTTGTCCGTTTGCGGTCTAAAAGCAGCAACAAGCCATATACTTGCTATTTCTTATTATAGAAGGAGCTTTTATATTTTACTCTATTTTATCTGAGAAGATTAAACCTGTATTCGTGGGAAGGTGATGGAGCAGCTCATCCTGGAAACCATTCCCAGGCACATTAAGGATGAGATCATTTGTTTGCGCCACTCAAAGCCAGTTTCTCACATCTGCTTTCTCAGCTGAAAAATGGCCTTGGGTAGCACTGAAACTGATCTCTCACCTGCCCAAAGTGCTCTGTAAAGAACCTGGCAAAGCTCAAGTTTTACAGAACGTGCAGCAGCAGTTGCCAACACCAAGCACCTGCAAGCTCACCCTTTCCACAGTTCCACTGTCCTCTGTTTTAGATGCGAGTGTGGATGTCTGTCCTGGGGACCTGCTGGGGGCAATGGCTGTCCCAAGCCTCTGGCTGCAACTACAACCCCTGTGATACCTGGACTTGCCAGTGTCCCTAGGGAAAGGAGGTGTCGAGCCCCAAGTTTCAGAATTCAGTGGCTAAACCTTGAGAATGGTGGTGGTGTCAATAAATCCCTGTTGGTGGTCTGCAAGGCCCTGCGTGATAACCACAGGAGTTACTATGCTGTTGACATAGTCCCAGGTGGATTTTCCCAGGTAATCCCAGCAGTGGAGAGCACCAGATGAGACCACTAGGTACTGAGAGCAGTTTTTCCTGTAGCTGGCAAAGTCAAGGAGGTGGGTAGAGCTGATAATGGCACCGTGGACTGAACACTCCCATGCCCTTTGCAGTCTTCCCCACAGCTGAGGGATCCAGCCACTGACCAGCAGCAACCAAGGGCAGCAAAACCACGCACAGAAGAGCCCTGCAACAGCTTTGAATGTGAGTCTCTGCAACTGACTGTTTTGTGCAATTCCTCCTCATCCAATGCTCCAAGCGCTCTCACAAGCTTCTCTCCCAGGCTCGAAATACCTTGCCAGCTACAGGGAATCATTCTTGGCCACATTTCCTTCTAGGAACTCATGTTCTGCAGTTGTATACATTTCACTGGGGTGCAAGATGCTGGCCCTCTGAGCCATCCTCTTGAGCAACAGCACCACAACCACCTTGAAAAGGGGCTGGAAGGGCTTCTTGCTGCTCTGACATGGCTTGGCATGTCCAGAGATGGGAGCCCCACTGACTGCGTGGTCTGAAGAGCAGAAGAACCAAACATCATGGTCTGGGAAATGAAACATTGAGGAGAAGGAAGAACAGCCACACTGTCATCCTGACATTGTCATTACTGAAATGAATGCTGGCATCTTCCACACTCGGACAATGGAATCACATTGTAAGTGCACAAGGTTTGCTGGAGAGGTTTGCACTGTCGAGTAGCAAATCCTCTCAAGATGTCTGTCACAGCAGAGCACAGACACTGCCTACTTGGGATAGGACGGTTCCAAATCAAAGAACATTTCACACCAAGATTAGTATTCTCAGCAGCCTATACTGGGGGCCTGAGGAGCTCTGCAAAGTTTTTGGGGAAATTGATTGCTTCAATTAATACAAAGGAGCTCATACTGCAAACACTGCAACAGAATATTGTATATCACAAAAGAAAACAAGGTCTTTTTACATTATAATGTTGAAATAAAAAAATAATAATAGTTTCTTACCCAGATTTTCCTGAAGAATTTTTCCCAGTAGATACACCTAAAGATTTTCCTGTTTTCTTCAGTATTTCTGATGCAGTCTCTGCAGATCATTATTTAAAAACTTTACTTGCCATAAAACATGATAACCTGCATAAATTCATAAACCTCAGAAAGGCAGGGATCAAAGGTACTGATACAAGTAGCAGTATGCATTATCATTCACAGGTTATACTACAAATAACCTTTAAAATAACTTTTAAAAACATCTTCTAAACATAGACTGATACAGGTCATGATTACCAGTAGCAATGGGTTCTAGAAAACATCTTATGTGATATCCTGCTTAGAGGGAATCGTTTTAGGGAAGTAGTGCTGTTAATTTTAAAGGCTGGATCAACAAGGGCATTTGGAACAAACAACACACAAAGCTTTGTACCTCATCTAAATGGACTTAAGGTAAAAAGGATGGAATAAATCTTAAAACTGAAGATTAAAGGCTTGGAGTTCTTTATGGGCAAAAATAACCTCAAAACCAGACTGTATACTTTAGGTCTATATGGATACTAATGTTTGAGGACCTCTTACTGAAAATGCATTTGGGTCCCTCCTGAGGACCCAAATGAAAACCTCTGTGCATACAGTCCACACAATGGATCAAGGTAATGACCAGGAAAGCCATTCACTATCAACAACATCCACTTGGAAATTTTTGGCCTTTCTCTTTTATAACAAGTGTTGTATGGAAATGAGTTTAGGATTTCATGTCTGGACTTACAAAAAGAAAACCCCGAAACCACACACACAAACCCCAACCAACCAAGCAACCAACAAACCAAAAATCAACAACCCTCCCAAAACCCAAACAAAAAACCAACCACACAAAAACCCAAAAGAAACCCCTGAAAAAACCCCAACAAAAAAAGTCAAACTTTATAATTCTACATTATTCTATCAGAAAACTGGATTCCATAGTCTAGGATCTGCTTTAAAAATGCCTCTCCCACCTCAAATACCTCAGGGTTTGTTGTAAGAAGAGCAGAAATATGACTAAATTAATTCCTTACCTGCCTTGTGTTTGTCTGTGTTGGCACTTTTTTGTACTCTCTCCAGAAGTGATGACACAGCAGTTGTTAACGTTGGAGTTTTTCTCTCAGTCAATGGTTGCTTGTCCTAGTAAAAAAAAGATGCACAATCATCACTCAACTCTAGAAAGGAGCTTATAGACCCTAGTGAAAACTCTGCAAATTGCTGTCGAATCAGTGCTAAGAAGGAACAGGCAAAAGGCCCACTCTCTCCCACTTGCAAGACATTTCTCCTGCTCAAATTAGGTGAAAGAGTAATAAGAGTTTTCAACATCTTTTTAAAAAAAAAACTAAAACAAAATCCCCCCCCCAAAACAGTGCTCTCCTAAAGGAACTGTTTACATTATTCTCTTTTCTATAACAAAACAAGATCCCACTTCAAGAGACTGATAATTAGCTCCACTTTTCCGATTCCCCCAGGGGGCTCAGCCCTTTGGCCTTTTGTCTAGTGACCAGGGGATAGCGAAACCTTCCAACAGCAGGGAGCCCTAAAGAACAGGAAGAGCTTTCTCAATGTACTGCAAAAGCTGCCAGGTTTCTGATTCTCTACAGCTGTTACCCTGGAATCTAACCGCAGAAGAGTCTGAAGTTGTTGTTGTCCCAAGTTTTTTGTACTGTCATATTCTGTCACTTTTTTAATCAGAAAGAGGGCTCCAGTTATGGGCAACTCCCAGATGATACTCAGCGTGTGTCTTGTTATAAGAGTTTGTCAGCTTCCCTGGAATTTCAAGTCTTATATTAACACAGGTCTTTACTCACCACGAACTACAGTTTAGCAAATCTGCCTCCAGGACAAGACAAGTGTGACTGTGTTTGCTTACCAAAGCCTGTCTGGCGGAGTTTGCAGCATGGCAGACAGCTTGTTCTTCACGGAACTCCATGTTCCTCTGTGGTGGAGCCTCATTAGACCTTTGTGAGCAGCATGGACGCTGAATATAGTCTGACCATTAGAAAGGAACAGCTTGTGTCACAGTTTATGCACTACAGGAGAAGAATTCCCCTGCTTTACTGGAGCACTCAAGACGCAGTTCAACACCTGGCCCCACCAGCAGATGTCCATGATGAATTCCCATCAGCTCCCAAAGTACAAACTTGGCAGAACTACAAAACCTTCCTTAGAAAAATGCTTGGGATACTGAAATGCACGCTTATGGTATTAACCCAGGAAACAGTAATTGCTTTCAGGGATAAATCCTGGGGATTAATAAAAGCAGATTTTTTTATCTTTGTCATATTCCCAACCTCTCAATTAACTAGTCTGAGCAGAGCTCCTCGAGAAGCACATGAATATCCAGGTCTCTGGCTGCAGGGAGGGTCTGAGCCTGGTGTTAAGTGCCGGAGGACAGTGGGAAAGACACCTACATGCGGTGTGAACAGGTGGATGATCTGCTCAGCCTGATGGCAGAGCTTAAAGAGGAGGTGGGGAGGCAGAGGAGTATCAGAGAGTGCAAAAGAGAAGTAGACTCGTGGAGTTGCACCCTTCCATCCCTGAGAGAAATGCAGCGGATGGAAGATCAGCAAGAGTCTGAGGAGCTCCACCTCTCTTGCCGTCAAGCAGAAGGAGGAGACCTAAAAGCAGGGAAATGCAAACAGGTCCCTGCTCAGGGAAGGAGAAGAATCCCCTGCTGGCTTCCCTTGCCTTCGCAGGGGCCCTTACAGAATAGGTGTGAAGCCTCGGATCTCGTGGGCCGGACAGGTGAGAGTGGAGAAGCAGCTCTGTCTGGGGGGTCTCCCAGATCCGTGTAGTCCACCAGAGGGATCACAACTACAGGTATTAAAACAAGGGTGGTTGTAGTGCGTGCCTTGCTTCTGAGGGGAACTGAGGGTCCTGGATGGCAACCAGACTCAAACCACAGGGAAGTCTGCTGCCTTACTGGAGCTGGGGTAAGGGGTGTTTCCGGGAGACTCCCTGGACTAATTCAGCGCACTGATTACTCCGCACTAGTGATTGTCCAGGTGGCCAGCAGCAATGAAATTCGTTCATAGGTCGGAGTCAATGATCTCAGATGTTTTTCCCAACCTAATTGATTCTGTGATTTAGCAAAACACTGCTGAAGCAGTTGTGCCCCGCCAGCTGAGGCACATCCAAGAGCCGGGTTTCTGGGTGTGAAGCAACATTGTGAAGAACATGTAATGGTGCTTTCTAAAATCTTTTCTGAAGTATTACTGTCTTGATTCTGCTGAAAGCTCTTCAGCAACAGTCATGGGTGGTGTGGTCCAACTCATTGCAATGAACAGTGTTCGGGGTCAACGCGGTCACATTCAGCCGCTGCAGCCATCTCAGACCCCTCCTCCCTGTCCAGTGCCTTTCACAAAAGCAGCCCAAGTGTCCTTACCCTAGTACTAAAGATACAGCATGTTTTCAAATTATTTTGCTTAGTAACAATACAGAAAAGGTGGCCCAAGCAGCCACCAAAAGCCTGCTAGTGTGGGCAAAAAGGTTCAAAGCACAGGGGAGGGGAGGGGAGGACAGGGCAGATACCTGGCTTCAGGGGTCTGGCAGGGACACCTGGAACTTCAGGGGACAATGGGGAGTTTTGGGCTCTGTTTGGAGGAGGATGAGACAAAAAGGGAATCTTTCTCTCTCCTTCCCACAATCCATGTACTTTCTCACCAGTCCTGTAGTACAGGATATACATCCTCACTAGGCCACTCAGCCATTTGTCCTTTCTAAAAAGCAATTCTCCAATTCCTTTCTCCACAACTACCACTGCTCTTGCATGACTTGGTTTCCTCCAAGAGGGGGAAGGAAAGGGAGGGTCTGCTCTTAGAGTTGGTAAAGTAAGACCAGAAATAAGAGTCATTAAAGAACTCAGCAGTGGAAATTCAGAGAGGAGCTTGACCCCAATCAAGGAAGGAAGATGTGTCCTGCTGCTTATATTGCATTGCTGTGCTCTAGGAGAGGAGAGAGGCTGGAATCACGGCAGCTGCTTTTGCTATCAGCCATGAATTCCTGCTCTGGAAGTGAGCCCAAAGAGCTCCCCCCTTCCCCCCTCTGCTCTCTGCCTTCCTAACATAGGCAGGACTCTGCTGAGACTCTTTCCAAGATTGCTCCCACGTTTTATAAATCACACTATCACGAGATATTGTCTGTATGTGCATCTTTTTGGATCTGTAACTTTTAACACAGGGAGCTCTGTGCAGAGGCCGAACCTGGTATTAAGTAGCAAACCAGACCTGTCTTTTTCTAAATGCCTTTCTCTGCCTGCAAAACTGGGTAGAGAAGGGGACAGTGGAAGAGCCACGACCTGGGAGTGCGGGAGCCTGTGCACACTACAGTAGTTTTGGATGGAGAGAGGATGTGTTTCACCCTCTGTTACACCACAGTACAGCTATCCTGACTCTCCTCCCCAAGTGTTAATATCAGACCCCAAACTTGCTGCCTTTAAGTTTAAAATGTATGGTTGGTTTTCTCTTCTTCCCCGCTGCCTCTGCTTTGCGTTCCCACTCAATTCAAACCAAAAAACAGAGCTGAAAATTAGAGTGTATGGAGGGAATTAAGGTTCACATTCTGTTGTGCCAGGCGTGCAAAACTGAAGCCCATCTGTGGTTAATAAGATGTCACTGCCTTACCAAAGATCAGTACAAGAACAGCAATAAGATAAAGTAGACCACAAATCTGGATTGGTGCTTGGTGGGAGAGAAAGTGGAAGAGGGTGACCCTCCTTCACAGCTTTTGTGACCTGCTTGGCTGATTGAATAGTATTAGGAAAATACTCATAATCCTGCTTCCAGTTAGATTTCTTCCCTGGCTGTTTCTGTAATGGAAATAAGAGAAGACACAAACTATACTTCCCTCTTGCAATAGACAGAAATATCTTAGAGCAAGGGTTTCTTTTTTCTGAGGGAAAGAAAAAATGTTACAGACAGAAGAAATTTGCTTTTTTTGAAAGGCACAGGAAAGCTGATTCAGCCTTTCACTGTCTATGGAGAGCACCAGAAGAAGATCAGAAAAACAACGCACTCCAACAAAATACTGTGGTCATGACAGACCTAAGAGCACTTTGGAAGGGTTAGAAAAGACACTATGACCAACACCTTCCCTTCTCCACTTGTCACATTCTTTTTACTTTAAACCTTTGTGCACTTCTGTTTCTTTCCACAACTGATTTTAAAGGACATTTTACAACACCAGTCGACCAAATCACTGGTGAATTGGCATCTCTGGATAAAATATTATACATGGCATATCCATGTGTAGTCACCTCCTCCCCAGCAAAATGACTTGTTCCAGTAAGAGCTTAAGCATCTTTTCTTCCATCTCTGTAAATAAGTTCAGCTCAAATACTTTTTTAAACCCTTCAATAAAATGGCAGTGAATCTCTGCAACTTCATCTCTGAAAGGGCAGTTCTCAGGTTCAACCTTGGGCATTCATGCACCAACTGTCTTGAATCGTGCTCTCTTTCAGATTTAGGTGAAGAGAAGTCTGTTAGAGGTTCACGTTGTCTTTGAAATAGATGTTTGAACATTTACTCGAAGAGCAGAGACACTTAGGTGCCCAGGGTAGGCATGACATCTACTGATTTGGCTTCTCAACAGAGAAATATTCCCAAACACTAGCAGCACAGGGAGGGGGAGGAAAGAATTTGGCACCCAGTCAAGCACGTATGCGAGACTCATCCACAACATCCAGGCTTTGTCCTTGGAGGAAACAATGGTGCTACTGGATGAAAGACTTCATATGGAGGTAACACACACACTTCAGTTTTAACTCTACCTTTTGCAGGGGCTGCTTCTTCACAGTGGTGATTCCTCTTGCCTGTGGTCTCTGTTTCAAGATGCTGAAGGGCTTGCACTTTCTGTTGAAGGCTTTCTTGGCACATTGGATCAGCTGGGATGCAAAGAAAAGCAGTTGTTTATGGGTTGGAGTGATGCTTTGTTAACGATGCTTTCTTACCCAGGCTCTAAAATTACCTATATTCAGGAGCAGGGAGCCACAGCAGTATTTATTTTGGGTTCAGTTTAACTCCTGAAGGACTTCATCGAAACTATAAAAAGCTGTCCAAGTACAGCTGTGGTTCAACACAAATAACAAATAGAAGCCATTTCCAGTTTGTTCTGCTCAGGGACATGCTGGAGGCCAGTCCAAATAATGATATGCAGAGAAGAACAGATTGGGTCCGTGAACAGGAGCTGTCCCATTGGACTGCCCCCCACACACAGCTGGTTTTCTTTCTTTCTCGGTTGAGAGGGAGAACAGTCTGATCTTGTTCAAGGGGCCAATATTTTCATCATGAGTTCTCTGAGTTTAGATGTATTCTAGAATGGGGTCTCCCCTGATGAACAGCAGTGCTGTCCATCCCACCAACACCACTGAAAACAGCCACAGCCCCAGGATGAATGGGAGCAGCTGCTTACCAGCACCTGTAGCCTGTCAACACAGAAGGAAAACTAGGGATAGCACCTGCAGCTGGAAGCACAGGGAAATTTTAGATAGATACGATATCCAGTGCCAAATTTGTGGAAGAGCCGTGCCTCACAACAAACGAGGCTGTAAGGTTCAGAAGTGTCTCCGATTTTAGCATCACTCTCGCTCTTCTGCAAGAGGATGGGCAATGCCCTTTGTGAGGAATACCATGGAAGCAAGGACCAAACGAAAGCCTCTCTCCTGCACTGCGAATCGCATGAGTCCATCCACAGCTGGTAAATTAAAAACCCCGTTCCTATCTTATTTTGCTTTCTCCCCCTTTCTAGTTCTCCATTATGCTCTTGATCTTCTTATTAATTTCTCTATGCTGTCCACTCTCTTTCCATAGGAATTAAGCAGATGCCTAAGCAAGGCATTTTGGTAACAGCTGAGCTGGACTAAAATTCCCTCATTCTACTAAAACACACATTTCTAAGTCCTCATTTCCCTTTGAACCTTCTACTCATATGGTACGGGTCCTTACTTTCTGTTTCTAGACATTTTTGACAGCAAACTGGAGAGGAATACTCCTCTGCACTGCTGGAAGAGCAGCAGATACCTGTGCCTTGCTCACTGAGGAGCACACCAGTCCTGCATTATCAGGACACGGAGAGCCATTGTAGGACTTGTACCTCACACTGGTCACAGTGACAGAAAACTTCTCACCTAACACAGATCTCTCTTTTCAAACTGTTTTGCTGCATAAAACCCTTGAGCTCTTCATATATCTTGAGATACCAAACATGGAACTACTAATGCAAAGTAATTGCACTTGGTCTTGGTTCTTACAGTCACTCAGATTCCAGTGTATTGGTTTGGTTTGGTTTGGTTTTTTCCTTGCCAAATCAGTTTTTAGCACTATTGCAGGGCTGATCTGATCTACCACAGAGACACAAGATCAGTAACACAAACAGAGGAGCAGAGGGGTATATGCAGAGCCCCACCCCTTGCAGAAAAACCCTGCAGTTAAGTTGTGCCAGGCAAACTGTGCAGCCACCCATTCAGTTTGTAATCCAGGGATCAGGGAGGTCAAGGGGAATCTTTTCATTCACTTCAGCAGGCTTTGGAACAGAGCCTGGTGCCCACGTTATGCTGTCAAACAGACTACTTATCAGATGGTTTATTAGTCTATTTTTCCCAAGAAGACTGAAATAACAAATTCAGCCTAAAACCCTGGAACAAAAAAGGAAGCTGCAAATTAGTAATTTATGCCTCACCAAGAGAAAAGACATTATTTTAAATTCAGTGTATAATCAACACGGTTTTGGATAAGCATGTAAATTAAGATAGTGCAAGACTGAAGATGAATCCACAGTGTACATGTGTATGATTAATTCTCTAATCAAGTTCACTAATGAAAGCAGTTACTAGATAATTTGCTGTTTTAAACATGTTCAACCCACTTCTCTACTAGCAGTCACCTCCTCCTTCCCCAGTGCTCATTACCCAATTTCAGCTAAATGCATTGACATTCCCATTAAAAAGGTTTTTTTACCACAATATCTTATGCAAAGCGTTTTCCATGGGTTGTAGAAGGAGCCAGACCTTGACTTCAGGCAGCTGTGCAGAATGCAAACCATGCAAGAGTCTGGGTTACACAGCACAGGATGTCAGGAGAGCAGCAGAGTCAGTGCTTGGACAGGGCTCTTGTTGGAACAGTACTTCATTGTCAGAAAGGGACGCCTCCATAGAATTACCGAATATCCTGAGCTGGAAAGGACGCAAGGATTATCAAATCCAGCTCTCCAGTTGCATGCCAGAATTCCCTTTTGCAGAACTCCCTCCTTGTTTATCCTGTTCCAACAAAGCACAAGCTCTCCTTTGCTATGACAGGCAGCATTCTGTTTTCCACATGACTGCTCAGGTATGTGCTTTCACAGTGACCTCACAGTTGGCTGAGAAGATGGTGCAACAATACTTAAGTTCATCACTGCCTAAATGCAGGGCAGGTGACCTGCACCCACCCAGATTCATTCTGCTTGGGTGTCAGCAGGAGCTAGTGATACCCAGTAATGGCTTAGGTAGAAAATGTCATGCAAAGTATGACACAATCTTCATCATTAAGGTGGAATGTTTCCATGATATGCTAAACAGCATTCCAAGATGATTTTACTTTATAGATGTCAAATTTGTTAAGATTTACATTTAAATCACCTTTTTTTTAAAAAAAAAAATAGGTGTTAAAGTTACATGGAAAGCAGTTTCAGGCCCTTCTAACTCCAAAGACAGTCACACACTCATTCCAGAGCAGGGACACGACTTGTATTAAACAAAAACAGCCTTTAGGAAAACTTTAGGAAAAAGAGAGTCCTTTTCGTTTGACTTGTAATCTACAGAGGTACTTCACTGAATTAACTTCTGTAAGGACTTCGCATGTGTTTTTTACCTGCACTTGCTAAAACAAAAGAAATCCTTGTCTTGCTAAGCAGATGAGTGACTGCTTTTATTTCTTACCTTTTCCTTGGGATTTTACCACACTCCAAAGCACAGTTAAGGTTACCACAGTGTGTCACTGATTACAAGTGCAGAGGAACAAGGCAATTCTGTAACCTTTTTGACTCTTTTCCTATTGTCTTTGTTTAAATGTCTTTCCTCTTTTGTTTCCAAGCAACAGCTGTGTCTGTCCTTAGTCCAGACCATACTCTTCAAGTGTCTTCCTCTGCCTCCCCCACCTCTTTGTTCTGTTCTCATCCCCTGAAGGTTTTTTTTGTTTTTTCTTTTGTTTTAAAGAACTTTAGGTATAAGCACAGTATCACTGAATCAGTGATGAGAAATCCAGCAAAGAACATGTCCACTGTCTTTAGTAAAAGACTGTCCTTTTTGGTAAACCATGAAATCGTATTCCACCCAAAAGCACTGAACAGCATTCGTTACTTACTTGTTCCATTTAACTTATTTCCTGCTATCTGACTCATTTCAGCACAATTGCTTCCCAGATTTCCTTCTCTGTGTTGTTGTCCGGAGTCGTGAGTACTGGATGGTCAGTATTCAAGTTACCATAGAATCAGTGATTACACAATTAGCAATTATGACACAGGCAGACCCTGCTCAAGCTTGTCAAATGCATGACAACTAGTACAGGTATCAGCTAAAGGAAAACTCTGAAATTTATAATCTTACAGATTATTTCTATTGATTCTGTTAACAGACAATTCTAGAAAACGAAGGCTTTATCTAGATGTGGATACTGTATTGACACTTTAGCTTTCTGAGCAGTGATCCAAGACTTGTAGACTCAAATGCCTCTTTATTCCCTTCTCCAAAATCACATCACTTTACCAATTAAAATATATTCTATAAGCCTTCTCCCAATAAAAACAAGTATTTTGAATTGTTTCTGTACATTAAAAGGCTTCCTCACTGCCTGTTAGCTCGTCTCCATCTAGTATTCACAGAACTATTTAAGGAATATTGAAGATGCTTTGAATGCAACAGCAGTCAAGCCACTCCACTGATGTGTTGGTTACTACGTCCCTTCCAGTAAAAAGGTTAACTTTTCACATAAAGGCAGAAGATTCTCTGCCTGTAACACAAAGTCCTAAACCCGAGGGGTTTTTTATGAATACGGAAAGATTCAGGACTGACTACAAATCCTATTCCTTTCATTCACATGTTACGGACTGATCACTATCAAAATAATTCATGTTCAGAGTATAAACATTTAAGTTCACCCCAAAGCTACAGATTTCGGCCCTCAGCTCATTTTTAGGAAGTCTTTACAACAATTGTAGTGGGTAAAAAGTTTGTATTCCAATTAAACCAAGTTTAACTCAAGACCTGAGGAAGAGTGTTCCAGAAACACCAAGACAGCGACTATAGGCAACACGCACTATTTATCCAAGTATCTGCTGTTTGGTTGCCATCCTACCCAGACTGAGTACTTCCAGCAGAGCCAATTCCAATGGCAACATTAAGGGTCACTGACTACTGCAACTGCAATACTCACTGTGACAGATTTTATTTGCCAGGAAATGTAAAACTCAGGTTAGGTGACAGGGATGTCTAGCTACAAAACAGCTTTTCAGACACCTCTGTTTACAAAACATAATTCTACAGCTTCCATCATAGCACCAAAACAATAAATAACCTACCCAAAATGAGAACCAAGGAGCAGGTATAAACTCCTTGACTTACAAAACTGTATCATAGCAAGTCACCATATTCAACCATCGGTACAAGAGAGAGGAGACATAAATGAAAATATTGTTTTGTAAACTAAAATAATTTAATAGAAGAATCTAATCAGATAAAATCTGTAGGATTCCAATGATTTGTTGAATACATTCAACAACTGCATATATAACTCTGTTCAGTGATAACTTGTAAGAAAAATATTAAAAATTTTAATACATTTCTACTGTAATGAAACTTTGCGGCAATTGCCATTGTCACTCATGACAGAACAGACATCACCAATACATTATTTTATATAGAATTTCACTTCAGAAAAAATGACAAGTTACTGGGTCTTGTTACAGTGAGATTTGAACAACCCCTCTTTGAGCAGGACTGGCAAAGCTGTGAGTGAGCAGTTCCCTTCTCAATACAAATGAAAAATTAGGGATGTTTCCACAGGAAGGTTCTCAGTTTCATCAGGACAGCTTCAGACCCTGCACGTTTTGTTTCAGATTGAGCAACTCCTTCTCTTGTCTTGTTTTCTCCAGTTTGAAGGCCAGCTTGTTGGCTTTCTTCTCCATTCTGCGTTCCTGTGCATAGGAATAAGGAGAAATTTACAAAATAGGAATTAACATGCAAAATCAAACCATTCCAATTAACTCTTCTAGATCATGAAAACAAGAGCAATCTGGACAATAATATTATTTATGGCACTAATTAGTAGTAGTCAAATTAATACGTGTGCCACCAGGATAAACATCGTTAGTTAGCTGAGGCTTCCAATATGCTGGCAATTTCTGTTCCTAAATAAGACAGCTAGGATTTCATTGTGGCCAATTAGGATTTTCCACGTTTCTTTCAGATACCTTTCATTTTGTGTAATCTGAAACATCATAACTATTTCCTTTGCTACTCTACATTGTAAGGAAACCTGATGCTCCTTCCGAAGTTGTATCTGCAGTAGTGGCCACAATAACAGACTCGAGTTGTGATACTGGAAATCAGTAAGACAAAAGTACGATAACTTTCTTTCCAGTAGATTTTTTTTCAAGAAGCAATAATTAGTCCTTGGAGACCAGCAAGTTTTTCCTGTTATTTTCAGACGTGGCAAGCGCGTTTCAAAAAAAGTTCGTAAGGCAGAATTCAGACACCACAAAATGCTTTGCAAGGTTTTATTTCCAGCCAGGGGTACCTTCCGCTCCTCTTTTACCGCCTGTTTTCTGGCCCTGCGATCCTCTTTGCTCTCAGCTTTGGAGCGAGGCTGTGTCGATGCTCTTGGCAGGTCACTGCCATTGATCATTTGCATGCGTTCCACCTGCTTGGCAGTAAGACCTTTCTGAGGCAACACATGTAGGGGAATTCCAGTCTTCTGAGAAATTTTTATTGGCTTGGGCTAAAATAGAGAGTGCATATTTATTAGTGGTCCCTAGCTTTCTCTCCAAGAATTGCACGTGGCACTGCCTTACCAGTGTAAAAACTTTAGAACCAGATTTAACAGTAATAAATGTTCAGTTTCCCCATTTAACTTCCTCACAAAAACACACATTAATCCCTAAGTAAGAAATCAAACACATCTGTGACAGAATCTGGCCTTCAGAACAAGAAAAACATTTTTCCCTTTTGTTTATATATTACTGAAAAAGTAAAGAACTTAAGTAGTCACTTAATATTCCTTTATAAGCTTGCAAGAAAAAGGTTTCATTTCAAATTTGGAGATATCAGGCTGTGCTGTAACGATGGGGAACATCTGGAAGGCCAAAGAACCAGAATAAATTGTTTCAGACCATAGGAAAATAAACTTGAACAAATATGGGGCTGTGAGACACAGATTACACAAAGGTGGAGCACAGATAACAACAAAGGAAATTCCCTGCTCTGTATGTTTCTGCCCAGCTGTTACAGAAATTTTGAACTGACTCAGTTTTCCTTCTAATAGAAAAAAATGTATCCAAACCCTTCTTTAGTGAAGAAATAATACCAGAGGCTAACACCCTCCCCAACCCTCATTTCTGCTCCCTGTCTTTAAAAACAGATACCCATTGAGAAAACAAACACATCTGTCTCAAGATTTCCCAGTGTTATTCATCAGAGTAAGTTTCATAATTTTACCTTTGATGGCTCCTTAATAAGCGTTGGGTGATTATATAAGTTTGAATATGTACCTAAGTCACAAAGAAAAAGGAAAGTAGTCAAGAAAGGCTTGCAAATACAAATGAGGTAAATTTATTACGAATTGTATTGCTACTTCGGTTTTGGAAATTCCCCCTGTTGTGCTCAGAGAATAAACCATTTTACCCGAAGCACTGTCAGAACAGTTCTGAAATCACCTATCGTTTACTTTGAAATCCTAGGAACAAACAAGCAAACTCCAAAACACTTACTCAAAATGGATTCACAATCCCACTTTTCTTTTGGCTCCTCAACAACTACAGCTACAATTTCTTCCTTTTCTTCCTCACTTTCTTCATTTGCAGGAGAGTCCAAATCTTCATCAGGTTCAAGAGCATCCAATTTCACACAACTTTGAAAAAATTCAGAGAAGGAAAAAAATACAGTTTATGTCTTCTTGAAAATGTGTAATTATGTAAACCCAGACACCCTCCAGTAAAACCCCAGACCCAAGAAAGCTATTTCCAATGAAATTTGCAGCAAAAATGAAATTTCCTTAAGTAAGCCTCCTCAAAAAAAACCAAAACAAACCCAAAACATTAGGACAAAGACACAGTCAACAAAAGAAGTATTTCTGCATTTCAAGAGGATGAATGTCTCTAGATACTGCTTATATTAAGTTCAATACAATTATACAAAAGGACCATAACCTCACTCAAACCAACAAAATTCCTCCACTTAATTTTATCATACAAATGGATAATACTCATATGCAGCTGCTTTTATCGTGGGATGTAATCTTTGAGTACGTGAACTTGAAACAACATGCCCAAAATTTCAATATAAACAGAGGATTACAGAACTACTTATGTGAAGCAGTACTTCTGGGAATACATACTTCTTTGCTTTCTCTTTGTAGTAATCATCCAGGACTTCCTGTAACCGAGCGTTGTCGGTGTTAATATAGCCTTCCAACTCCACGTTATCTAAGGCTCCAATTTCATCTTCATCAAATTGCTCATAAAACTACAACAAAGAAGTGGATATCTGTAATTAGACCACATTTGTCATGCAACTTCTTGACAGCTTACAGAAGAGCCACACATTTCTTTTTATTTGCCTCTTTTTCCTGTCCCCTCTCGTTTGCTGAACAACTGCCAAACACATCTGCAGCAGGATTTCCTCCTTACTGTCAGTATTCTCTCAGCATGAGAGTCACAAAGTTATCTTATAATAATAATAATATATAAATCAGCTTCTAGGAAATGTTTCTTATTCTGATGCATTATTTCAATCTGTGCCTTAAGAAGCCTGTCACTGCTCAGAACAAAAGTTACACCCTATTTCCACTGCTCTGACATCAGTTCATGAATGCATACTTTACCAGGGACCTGTATTTGGTTTGCTGTGTTGAACTGAGCCTCTCAGACAAAAGTGCAACACTAATTTTGAATGCTCATATAGTCAGTGGAGTAATTTTGTTTAACTCTATCAGTGCTAGGCCTTTCAACAGCAATTAACACTATAACCTAGGTGACACGAGCCTCTCAATGTACCCAGTATTAAATGTAGAACGCATGCAAAGAGCAGTGGCTTGATGCCCTGACTACTAAACACAGTAAAATCTGCACAGGTACACAGGACACTGCTTGATGCAATGAATCAATAGAAAAAGAAGCATTTAACACCCTTCACAGTCACACTCTTGAGCTGCCTCACCTTCTCAAATCTGTCGTCCAACAGGGTTAACTGCTCATTCCGTCTTATTACTGAGGACGTCATAGAATATTCCGTGAAACGACTCCTGGTTTCTTCTTGCATAAAAAGGAATTCTTTTGTCCGTCCATTAACCTCATCATCGGACAAAGGACTTTCTGAATCATAGTCTTTATCACTACTGCAGCTATCCTTTTCATCACTATCATCTTCCATATCTTCCCACTCATCTTCATCCTCAGCATCTGGTCCCCTGAACGGAAGTATAAAAAAGTTTTAGAGTAATACATTGGACCTTTCCATGGCTCTGACCTATGCTGGGTATCTGAAACAACTTGGCAACACCAGATTTAAATCTGGAGAGGGAAAGATAAAATTGAGACTTTTGTCTGAGAGCTGAAAGCATTGCTGGCTGGATCATGCATTTGTGCATTGAGAGTGAAGTTAGGTTTATATTCAGCTCGACATGTGAAAGCAGAAAAATACCAGCTGCATTCTTGAATATTAAAACAAGCAAAATTTCTCATTGTTCATAAAATTATGAGAATGATACTAAAACCTAAGTAGATAAAATGCAGTGGGGTATCACATGAACCATTTGTAAAGGTTCCAGAAACACCCATTAGCCTTCATCAATACTGATGTATTTTACATGTAATAGATGACAATGTTGTAAACAGTTCAAGAACACTATTATTCCAAACACTGCATATAATCCATGAGCTCAAAGTAACAAATGAAACCCACCCCTTGGATAACACAGGAAATTTGATTTTGCAAGCTACCACCATCCAAATAACACAAGGTAATACTTTTTTTAAGACACCAAAGTATTCAATTGGAAATCTGAAACCATTGTGGCTTCCTACACCACCACATGCAACAGCAAACAGCAGCTCTCCTATTTACACGTGACAAACATTTCAACCAAGCTCTATCTACCGCTTCTGTGGTTTATTTGCTTGCAGAACAAAATCATCTTCCAGGATATTTTCTGGATTGTCAAAGTCAAAATCATCATCAAGAGCTGCAACAATATCTGGGTCAAAATCTAGCCGTGGTCCTAGAAAGTTAAAAAAACAAAACATAAATATTTACATTTCTCTGACATTACAAAGCTGCTTTCCTGGATAAAAACCAATCCAGCTGGACTGTTAATTTGCAGTAAGGAAAGCTTAAACCAAAGAATCACAAAATTCCTCAAGAATATTTGTAGATTTGATACAAGCCGGGGTAAGTCACCAATCTCTTGTCAGTTTTTATCATTCAGAAAAAAACATTTCCCAGAGGTCTTAAGCTTCCATAAACGTATTTTAATATAGAATATTGTAAAAGAAAAAATATCCAGGTTAAAGTACCACATGATCAACTACCAGCATTAGCTCCAACCCTAAAATTCCCTACATTACAAAAGGTTAGAAAGTGTTTCTCTACTGCAATTAACAGAAGTGTCTTTAGCATCCTTCTGTTAGGACAGAGAGAACTGCTACAATTCCTTTCTTTATGAAATATGGAGAGAGCTGTAGAGTCAATGTTCAGTGCAAACACAGATACATAACAAAAACCTACTCACAGCCTGTAACACTGAAATAACACTAATGAAGGAATGCAAACACTTCTCAGCATTTGGAAAGAAACTGAGTGAAAATCCAGCTCCAGACTCGGATTCAGACAGACAGAATAATAAATTAATAGTATTAGCTACAGTTTTCCCCTGTTATTAGTTTGTATTTGCTACACAATAGTAAGAGCTCACAGATTCTACCCTCTCCAAGCAAAGCTAAAGAACTCTTAGTGAATCACAGAAAAGTCTCAAATTGAAACATGGGTCTCTCACTGATCATTCCTTATGTCTGCTATTAAGCAAATAAAAATAACACCACAATTGAAGCTATAATTACCATCTAATTCCTAGATGGCAACTCACATTACAGGAAGGTAACAAATACCTGAAACAGGAGCAGCTTTATTTAACAAGCCCACATCCTCTTCAAACTCTGTGGCAAATACTGAGGAAGGCAACTTAATAGATGGAGCCTTAGAAAATGAAACAGAAAAACATGATCATAATATATTTGTTCTCAGTTTCTCATTTGAGCTCACATTAACAAAAACACGTGGATAGTCCTGAGACCAAAAAAACCTCTGTCAGTGGTACTTAAATGTCAAAACAAACGCTACTTTATCAGTGGCACATTTTCAGAGTGATACAATGATAGCTACATAAAATGCTGGCAGCATCAATTCTCATGTCAATATCCTCCAGGTATCCTACAGAGACAGTATTTTTTGCACCTCTGAAGCTTTTTAGAAAATTTTTAATTTTTTTTGGTTTGNTTTGCACCTCTGAAGCTTTTTAGAGAATGGTTGTACAGCAGGCACACTGAAATTTTTAAATTTTGTTTTTTTTGGAGACCACTAACACACATTTGAAATCACCCCTTTACTGAAAGGCTTGTTAAAAGTTTCACAACATGCACCTCTAACCTAACTTTAAATATTATGTAGTATTACCATGCTGTACCTGAAAGGTATTTCAGACTAAGACCATTGGTTTTGACTAACTATAGAATATCTTCTGTATAAAATTACAGTATTTGCTTAAATCAAACACCCTCAGCTATAACTGACTGGCAATGGCATACTTCATTGCTTCAAAGCACTTACTGCTTTTCCACTCCAATGTGATCCAGCATCATGAACTTCTACGAGTTATGCCAGCAATTGAAAAGTTTGGTTTTATTCCCTCTGGTTTCTGCTACATTCCCCTTTAAAAACATGCTGTGCTGATAATAGAACCTGGCATACTCCTAACTCCCAGAGCATTCAGAAGTTCTAAAAAACCTGAAAAGCAAATGCCCGCCCCAGAGAAACTCATGACTTGTTCAAACAAATACCTTTGCAAGCCATCTCTGTAGACAAAAGTTTGTCGTGGGTATATGAAGTGTTTTAACCCTGTGCTAGCAAAATAACGTTCATCAGTAAACTCTGCCTTGTCAGCTTTCAGGTTTACTTGTAGGGAAGTCTGGTTGTGGGTCAAAAAGATCCTTATAAATAGATATAGATATATATATATACACACACACACATTAATGAGTCTACAGGATGTTAATGCTCCAAAGAACAGCATTATCATGAGCAAAAATACTACTTACTGAAATCCTCTGAATTTCATCCTCTATGTGCCCCTCACTTGTGATGACAATTCTGCTTTGCTGTCCACGCACAGACGGGACAAGCTCAGAGGGACCAGAGGCTTCTTTGAGGTGCTGCAAATAGTCATAGTCATCATCAAAGAAGACACCGTACTTGCGCTGCTCTTCCCTTCTTTGTTCCTCATGCCCCTAGGAAGAGGGGAAAATAGAAAACTGAAACAGAAATACAACTGGCTAATGTATAATAAATAAATAAATGTATAAAAAATAATAAATAAATTTAGTTACTCAAGCCCATTTAAAACTTACTAGCAAAAGGGAAAGTAACACATCTACTGAGAGTGTCTGGATGTTAAAGTCCTTGTAGTCCTCTCTCCACTCCTTACCCTAATGCACAGCTAATTAGAATGTTGCAATCAGCTGGTTCCATGTTTGGGTGCTGCCTCAGCAGGACCTCAAACAACTCTTTCCATCAGCAACATAACCAACAATGCCTGTTTTATCACAGTGAATTGGGCAAGTTTTGTTGTTGTTTTTAAAATGCATTTACACCTCTAATGCCAGTTAAGTCGTCCTTCGACCACCAGGCAGTAACTCACAGCTATGAAATTCCCTACAACATCCCCTTCTTTTTAATAAGCGGAACCAAAAACTACCTTTTCTCAGGCTATGTTTTTGAATTGTACAATTGCATACCAACTTTCTTCTCCGTGGTGCTTCTTATCTGAATGAAGCTCAGTATTAAAAGTGAGTATTTACTTTCTGTGTAGGCAGCAGAACTCTCTGGGGTGCAGTATCATCAGCAGCAAGCGGATCCCTCTGACTTCTGTGCACCAAGTGAAATGTTACTGCTTTCTTCTTCTCTATGAAGGGTTTCTTTTTCTTGTGAGGCTGCAAAAGGAAATTGGGTTAACTGTTAACAAAAAAGGAAATATTAAATGCACCTAAGGAGAACCTTTTCTCTGTAGTGGGCTGCTGTCTTCGTTTTAAGGCAACGCCTTATAAACATATGCTTGGAGACAAAGCGTAAAGAGACCAGCGGGAGCTCAACTCATCTCCCCACACGCACAACAGACATTTCACACGTTCTGACAGCAAACGCAGCTTATTCAGCTGCAAAATGGCAATACCTCGTACAGTAAATCTCTCATAGTAGCACATACAGTTTAACATACAGCCCTGGCAAGGAATTCTTAAGCACCTACAACACACTTCATCCAAGAATCACAGGAAACTGACATATGGAAACTCATATAGACACATCTTGCTTCGCGAGAGTTCTTCAGACAGCTGTTCCTACAGCAGCAACTCAACATCAGCCATGAGGACTACCCGCAGCACCACTACACAGGCACAGCTCTAACATCGAAATACCCATGCGTCTGCATCAACGAAACCTCCAAGTATTCTCAACCGGCTGAAAGCCTTTCCTACGGGTTAGCACATGTGACCCGGGAAAACATTTCCACCAAGGTTTCTGGCTTTACCTACCTACCAAAACGCGTTACAGCAGATATAGGCAACCTGGGGGCCACTTATGGCTCTAACCTGCCTTCTTGGCCCGGCAGCTCCGAGTACAGAACACGGCACACTCACCATGGCGCTGTCCCCGGCCGCTCCCGGTGTCCCGAACCCCGCTCGCTCCCACGCGGGCCCGGCGTCAGTAGCACCCGGCTAAGCCCTCCATCTTGGGATAGACCAGTGACCAACGGGGGTAATGACAGAAGCTGCCAAGCCGGACAGGTTTGTGAGGGTTTTTTTCTCAGCCAGAAAAAAACAACAATGAGCGTTTTCTCAGACTGAAATAGTATTTTGATAAAAGAGAGGCTCTGTGGATGCAAGCAGGATGCCCGCCAGAGGCAAATTTTCCCAGTTCTCCCCTCGAAATAGTGAAGAATGGTTCAGGCCGCCAGTGCCGTCAATGGCAGAAAGCGGCGCGGGCGGCCAAGGGGCAGCGCGCGTGCGCAGCGGCAGG
>VZTA01025941.1:283364-364472 GCA_013398855.1 Mohoua ochrocephala | reverse complement strand
GGGGCGGGGCGGGGCTCGCTGAGGGGATGGGCGGGTTGTGGGGGCTGAGTCTGAGCGATCGGGAGTAAATAACGTGTGTTGGTATTAACAGTGTTTTGCCGTGCTTGAATTCTTATTTCAAGACGAGGAAAGACTGGGGAAACTGGGCCTGTTCAGCGGAGAGACGACTGAGGGAGGACCTCATCAGTGTCTGTGAGCATCTGAAGGGAGGGTGTCAAGAGTTTGGATCCAGGCTCTGCTGGGTGGTGCCCAGCAATAGGACGAGAGGCAACAGGTAGAAACTGATGCACAGGAAGTTCCACCTGAATATAAGGACGAACCTCTTTACTGTGCGGTGATCACGCAGTGGAATAGATCGTCCAGAGAGGCTGTGGAGTCTCCCTCGCTGGAAATATTCAAGAACCGTCTGGACACAATCGAGTGCCATGTGCATTGGGATAGCCCTGCTTGAGCAGGGAGGTTGGAGCAGATGCCCCACTGTGGTCCTTTGTAACCTGAACCATTCTGCTATATGACACTGTAGCTGTGTAAATTTTGCGTACACCATGTAGCGGGCTGTGCGCAAACACAGGCACTCACGTACAGGCTCCTTGCTAAGAAAAAGAGAAGTATGCTTGGTATTTTAAAACCTGCTTTGTTACTTTTCGAAAGAAAGTGTAAAACGCAGAAGGGAACAGGTTTTTTCCATGTGCTTTCAGGTAAATAATACAGTAACAGCTAAGAAGAGGTTTTCACTGAAAATTCCGAAAAGTTATCCTCATTGTGTGTGTATATACACATACAATGTGCATAACAGCTAAATGTATATGCATACATGTACCTTAAAATATTAGCTTTATTCATATTTGGGTGGATTTCATTGGTTTTCAGTAGGTGTCACTAAAGCTCCAAAAGAACCCAGATTTTCACTCTTCTGGCTGTTTTCTGAAGTCTTGAATCTTTACCAAGTTTCATCACACCACTCTTACAGAAGTGCATAATCTAATCTGATCTACTCCATCAGCTGAAATAACCCCTGTACTCAGAGGATTCCGATTATCTCTGCATATATGTGTGCAAAGGCTGGACTTTCCTCTGACTTGCAAGAAGTGCCCGGTGAGTGTCTGGTTGCTGTCAGCCATGTGCGGGTGTGGCACGCACCCCGCGGCACAGGGAGGTCAGCGATGGCCCCTCCTGGACTGCAGGCTGCGAATGGATTTTTCACGACTGCACTCAACAGCAACAACTCCCTCCCTATAGCACGTCTGTACTGCAAATCCAGCGACAACTGGAATAGCAGAGCTGGATTTTCACAACGTCATTAAGAGCAGAATCACTCAGCTGTTTAAAACGCAGTACTTAGCATTTATTTGTGGGGTAATGATGTCGATTAGATTACTCCTTGTTGCTTTCAAGTCCCTGACATAGCTCTGGCGTCCACAGAAGTGCATGTACATAGACTCGGTGACAGGGTTACATTTCACAATCCCCTAAACCTGGTGACCTCCATATTTAGTGGTGGCAGTACTGTCATTCCACATGCCCCAGATCTAGTCTAGGGGCATTGTACCAGTTTGGATGTGGGAAAAATTAGCTTTTGCTCCTAGCTCTGTCGTTCGTCAGCTGTTCCCTAAGTGTAAGATACATTTACCTGTTCAGTTAAGTCTCAGTGTTTTCTGTCTTGCTTTAATTTACATCTTTCCCCTGAATTTCCTGGTTAGATTCCAAGTATTTAGGGGGAAGGGTATGTCTTATTTGTTCACACAGATATTAAAACAACAGGTTCCTTCCCATATCACAGAAGATTGCTAATGTATACTAACGGTAATACATCTGGGGATGAGTTTGGAGATCGAGGATTAGCAGTAAAAGGCACCACGTTGCCTCCTTTGTTGATACCTGAGGGTGAGTTATCTCCTTCCAACTGATTTATATCAAAATTCACTATTTAGTATTACATGTATGTGAACTGTGTACGAGAGGGTGTCTCAGATGGAGACTCTGCTTAAGCTTCTCATTTCATCCAAGCCCTACAAGTCCATCCATCCCTCTGCATTCTCTCACTGGGTTCTTTGCAGAGACTCCTTGCAGTTTGAGCTCACTAAAGAGCATCTACAGAGACTGAGGGGAGAAGTGCTCAGGTCACCGATCACTTCTTTTATGCTTGCAGAAGAAAAATGGTCGGTATTGAAACAGTCTCACTGTCAAGGCAGCCACTTAAAAAATAATATGCTGGAAGCATGTCCTTAACATAATCATCAACTTGCCTCTGTGTGAGGAAATTTATGCTCATTTTTTCTCTTAGTTGTTGCAAAGAAGAAATTACTGCAAAGTAATTGAAAACAAAAGTTATTGTCAGTCACTTTATAAGTTAAAAGACTGGCAGATGCACTGCTCGCTGGACTGAACTCTCAGCTGTGCAGATCAGTTTTGTTCACGTGCAGAGGGTGTATTTCCACTGCAAATCTGCTGTCAATGAAACTGGTAAAAACCACTTTTTGCAGCTAAAAAAAAGGGGAAACTGGGAGCATAGGTTAGGTCTCTGAACCATTGAGCTACAACCCTAACTTTGTGTTTTTAAACCAAGTATCACCTCTTTGAACAGACCTCTCCATGAATACACCACCCACAGGGAAGTTACCGGATATGTTTGAAGGACTGCCAGAATTCAAAGGAAGGTTCCAGGAACCTTTTTTCATCTCATTTCCATGAAGAGGGACTTTCATTTTGTCCTCTGGAGGCTCTCTGAATTTTACGCTGCTATATATGCCCATGTACATGCTAGAGCCTCAAGAACAAAATATTTTCAGTAAAGATTTTCTGAAGAATTTTGTTGAGGTGATTTTCTTAATTTTCTATTTTTATATATTCATTCACATATATCTGTAATTCAAAGAGCTAAACAGTTGTCTAAGGCACTTGGAACTGTGCACAGCAGAGTGTCCTACAGTGCTGTACAACTAGGCAGCACACTTTTAGTTTTCTTGTTCAATAAAAACACCATAAAACAAGCATAACTTTTGTACTGTATAAACCCCCCCAATACATATTTTCTATTTTTCAGGTGATGATACTGGACTATATTCGTGTGCATTTGTGTGTGTATATATATACACAACGTTACAGAGATTATTTTTATATATATATATATATATAAAATGTTACAGATAAAACCTCAAGAAGCAGCTGTCATTAATTTGTAACAATTACAGTTACTTGCATTCACAGCTATCACACCCCTGTATAAATTGCAGTATCAGATCTGCCACTTCTTTATAGTTACCGTATTCAATCAGGCTGAGCCAAGTAGATGCATTCATTTTATAATTGTAACCTAAAATCCACCCTGCATAAGCTGAAATGTTATCAGTATTGATTCTCCACAGCCTCCCATCTTTTGAAAGTAATGAAACACGTAGAAAGTATATTTTAAATGGAAAGCAAATCTAAGCTGATAATATTTCAGGTACATTTTTTTGTAGCTACCAGTAACTATTTAGCATGGCGGGCAGTGCGGAACCAAGGCTTGAATTTTGTTTGCCTTACTTTACTTGTTGATAGGAAAATTTAAGGAAATTAAAGCAAATTACTTAAAGAATAATTTGTTACTATATTTAATCAAATTAATAGACACAATGAAGTCAAAGAACTGGTCCTGTGTGTATTAGTAGGTGATGCTCTTTATGCCGCAAAATTTTAATTCCAATGAATTCACGTGAAAATTCCATTTCAGGTGATTGTGGCCACTTTAGAGTCTGTTCACCAAGTAAGAATCTTCTAGCTTTGCTGGACCCTCCTAAGACCCTATTGGAGCTTAGCAACCTGCACAGGTATGGATGTGGGATCAAGTTCCCCCTTACTGGAGTCATCGCTCCGCAGTGTCCGTGCGGACCTGCTTGGAAGAGGCAGGTGTGCAATGGTTCGTACTGCTGAACCTGCCCCGGTGTATTGCAGCTCTGCCAGGGAAATACAGGCTCGTGATCTCCCAGTGTTTAAGGTACAGTTGGGTCCAAAGCGTGGCACACAAACATTGCCATGATTTACTGTTTGAACTCTTGTGCCACAGAATGCCGGGAAGGGACACAAACTTACCAGCTTTATCAGCCCCTGCGTGCACAACAGTGTCTGTGCTCTGCAGTCTTCTTGTGCCTCTCCCAGACTTGCAGTTTGGTTGTAAATGGAATTCTAGTTCTTTCTAAGGAAAACGCCCCCAAAACTTAAGAGCTATTTAAACAGTTGCAGGCAATTAAGCATGTGCCATCTCCACACTCTTCCCACCCTGCTGATACAGTCGGATGCCCAGTCAAACAAGCCATCGATATATTTTTGTTTCAAATCACACCAGCTGAAATAATAATCCAAAACACAGTATTTCTTTAATTCCAAAATTTCTACAACTTTACAAATCAATATACCACCACACAAAGTAGTGAAAGGAAGAGGAGATATGTTTAGCAACGTTTTACTATATCATAACAATGTTCAAATATTGTTAAATTTGACATAGTATTGCAAGATTTTTTTTAATATAAAGAATTAATGCTTAGACAAGAAGATACAGATAATACCATTACTTTCTTTGTTTCTATCCAATGCAATACATAGCAATATGTAGAAATTATTGGTGAAATGCTGTATCTAGTTCATATGAGCTTTATTTCCATTAAAATCTTGAAACAAAATGGGAACACAAAGTGAAACAAGACCTTATTAATTATTAAAGTAAATAAATAGGAATCTGTTTGAACATTACAGAAAATATATGTTAATTTCACTCCATTTCTCCCTTTCTCTCTATAGATACAGATCCATAAGTTTTGGTGTTTGTTGTTTTTTTTTAGATTTCTGTTAAATAGATGTTTTAAACTATTCTGGGGAATTTACCTTTTTTTTTTTTTTTTAAATTTGACCTTTAAAATATTTTTGTATCAACCTTATAAAAACTATCGGAATATCTTTTTTTCTTTTCATCAAAGTCTATGTCCCATCAGTGAGCATAGCACTGATCTTGGTAGAATAAGACTACGGATAACAACAATAACGGAACTAAATGTGGAAGCTCCCAAAGGCAGGAGGCAAATTTATCCATCCCTTTTTTTTTCACCCTGAGTACGTTTTCAGTTTAGTTTACAGCAGTGGCACAGGTTTTAACTCCTGAAGATCATTGAAACCAGAGGACATGAAGGTGTTAAAACACACGGTTCACATGTGCCTGACAGCCTCATGCAAGTGTGGGCTTTTAGCTTGGTGTGCGCTGTCATTAAAGCATTAACAGACATTAGGACATGGGCCAATATTCTGGTCTCTGCTTAGGATGTCAGCAGTGCTCACACAGACCTGTCCTGCCAGGTGCCCAGGTGACAGTGTGGCTCTCCCTACCCTGACTCCAACCCCTGCCAGCGGCAGACAGTCAGGGAGTTTTGGCTGATTGCCAGGCTGCCAGGCTAGGTTGGATGTTTTTAGTCTGTGCTGGCTGGATCTTCTTGCACTTTATGATGATACAAAGTCAGGGCTCAGATTGAATTTATAGTCAGGTTAAGTGACTGTTAATTTGAAACAAATTCTCTGATGCAGCTGTAGTATTACTAGTTACAGGTCTGAGTTTGAAGCATCTCTGCAGGAAACCAAGCACTAATTTCACCTGGAAGGAGTGGTCTAGTTTCTGTAATATCAGGGATACTTCATCCCTTTGTTTCACAGCTTTCATTTGGCTTTCAAGTTAAAAAAGGGATGCTCATTTGATGCGGTTTTTCCATGTCAACACTGAGGTTGTGGTGCTTCTCTAAGAGGTGCTCAGGGTGGCCAAAGCAGATGGTGGGGCTGCCCTGCCCCACACCACATCAGAGGTCAGTAAAGTCCACCACAGCAAGGGACATGCACGACTGTAGGTAAATGATAAACCCAACAAATAAATGCAGTCTTGTAGACTTACAAATGAATACTTACAGTGACTTTGAAGAGATGCTGCTTCTTGTCCTACCATGTTTCAAACCACCAGCTGAAATGGTATTTATCTTAAATAATCATTAGCATTTAGTTTAAATTTTTTTTTTGTACTTGAGTCACATATATAGCACAGTTAAAAAAAAATTCAGATAGACTGTATTTGAGTTATAAAGACTAATATGTATTACCTGAAAGAAGAGAGAGACAAGAGACATTCTGGAACCATTTCAATTTTTTATGTGAAGAAGAAATTAGGATTTGATTAAGCATCCATTCTTTTGCACCCACAGCAACATGCTGTGATATGTGATTATACTGATAAATGTGACAGATGAGGTCATTTCAGAAACCACTACTTCAAGCTGCTCATTTTCTCTTTGTGTGGATGTAGACATCTGAGTTCATATCTGACTCTGTGGAACACAGGTATCATGTGTGTAAGGTTTGTCATGTATTGTAGATGACATTTAAGTGATTTGTCCAACTTGATAAAAATTATCATACTGATCCCTCTTAGCCAACTGGACTGTACTATACCTTGCATCAAAAGTGTTATTTTTTCTTCGCCTTTGTAACACCTTTTTATTTTTAACTCTAGGATTACTCACTCATGAATTCCTCAGGACTCACCCCGATTCTTCCCTTCTAACAGGCATGCAGCACCATAACAGGTATATGGTCTAATATTTCCAATGGGTTGTTGATGCAACTGGAAGACATTTGAAATCATCAATACAGAGGACTAGGAGATGCAGCAGAAATTGACTTCAGGCTTCTCAATAAGCTAAAGCAAACTTGCTTCACTGCACATGGTGACATACCAAATTCTCATTATTTTTTATTGCATGGACAACACTTTACAGCTGTTGTTTTTCTGCCAGGTGATATTTAGAATATAAAAATAGTATATACAATTCTGTGTATGGGTACAATCCACAATGGATAGTTTATAGTTCTAATTCTGCAAGTATAGCACATAAGTTTTTACATAAGTTCCAATAAAGGCAACTCTTTTTGTCCAGTTACATAAATGTGCTTAATTAGTTTGCTGAACTGTGGGTCCAAGAATGCATCTGATTATTATCAAAATAGTAAGAAATTAAAAATTAACTCAGCATCTCTACCAAGGCTAGTGTTCTGCATCTAGCAATGGCTTGTAGTGAATACTTTAAAAAACACCCCTCCAACCCCAGGAGGAGGATAGGGAAAGACTAAGTGATACCTCACCTATGCATCCTCATTTCTTATGACATAACTTCAGCTTGAAGAAGTCTGAGCCAGAAGTTGTATCCTCATCTTTGTGTTTTAACTCTTAAAACGAAAAGGTTGGCACATGACTTTCCATCCGTGCTCCAGGCCTAGTATAGAGGAATATCTTCTGGCAAAGTCAATATTTTCACTTCATCCTAAGAGTTTAACAAGTTTGAGTTTGCTTGTGTAACCTGTACGTACCTTGGCATGATGGTGGAGCTACTGTCTTATATAAAGTGTTTATAGTCTGACCTTACCTTTGTCCGAGTTATTCCGCCTGTGCAACAGCTGTCTTTCTGCCTTCAGTATCCTGGCTGCTTTCAAATGTTTCAACGTGATTAAGGCAACATTGAGATCTACTTAATTGCTCCACTCATTTCCTTTGAAGTGAAAATACTGTGTTTTATACTTCAAAGTCAACATAGTAGACCTTTATACGATTTTGGACACACATTCCTAAACTTGGCAACATCAGCAAAAAAAAAGTTTAAGCAGAACTATTCTAGTGTAACTTTTAAGTTTACTCTTCAAATTCTAAAAATAAAAATTAGCATTCTACCAGAATTGCTGACAAACCTTAACTCTAATGCCCTGCTAATTCCTGTATGATTTAGTGCCAAAGAATACATTTTCACTGCTTCCTTGATGTCCAAGTGGTGTTTCTATATTTACAAAATGATGGGCCTTCCAGAAGCTTATTTTCTGCAAATGGAATCCTAATGGCTCGTATTGATTCCATTAAAAAAGGAAGGTGCTGCTTCCTTTTCTTCGCTACAAGCACGTAGATCGCTTTTTTTATTTGGTTATTGATATTTTGTGGCTTGTACCTCATTATTTTTACTAAAGTGTAAGGGATCCTAACAGTCATTTAAACCTTACCTTTTTTAAAATAGGTTTGCCAATCTCTTTAAAAGTAAGAGAGTGACAGAGAGTGACAGCTGTTGGAAAGTACTCTCCTGTTACTAGAAGTGCTCTTCATTAAAATAATCTGCCTCATTTATGCAAACCTGGTGTTGTTGTAAATAGCTCTAAAGAGGGATATCTAATTTTAGCCACCAAATTGCCTTCCTGCCTTTAGGCTGACATCTCTAACAACCACCTTCAATTTTATGAACTAAACACATTCCACAAGAATCTATTGCAGGTTCTGAGGTAAAAATCACATCTACACAGACTTTTTATTGCCAGAAAAAGAAATACTTACACTTCATAATTAAAAACTGAACAGGACACATAAAAGACAAAAATAAATTGTAATATGTACACACATTAGAAAGGATAAATAGCAAATATATTGTAATACTGCATTAAATGTATGCATATGTGAATTCCAGACCCCCCCTCAATGTTGTGTACACTATTTCAAAGGATAAATAAGTGCTAATATAAGACAGAGAATTTCTTAGTGTAAACAACGCCACAGGCTTTTTAATAGACCTTTGGGCCAACTTAGAAAAATCATGTATTGCCTTTCACACTCCATACCACTTAATTTTAATAGTACTGTATTCAGATGTACAATTTCAAGATAGTATAAAAAATTATGAATCTAAGAAGCATTCTTCACACTCAACAAAAACAGGCCGGAGACACTCCAAGGATTTCCCTTTCACTTTTACAGGACCACTAGCTGAAGACATACTGATTCATCTGGGAGTTCTTCCTCAAAGCAGTGCAAGAGTCCTTAAATGTAAAAAGTTACATTAGTAATCACTGCTCAGGCCTATTAATAAAGACTTCTGTGCCTAATTTCAATTCTGACTTTGGATTCACACTAGCATGATGTCCAAGTTGTCACCACTGCCTGCCATGGATGAAAAAGACAACGATCCCTCTGGTTTGAATGGCAAGCGACAGACAGCAAGGAGTGTTTCTAAACACAAAGCATTTCATTGCGTTCATAGTGTCACGTCATTTGTCCTTCAAATCCTGTTTATGTATTTCTGAGGATCCAGAGTATGTCAACATTAAAAAACCAAAAAATATATTACTTGTTCTGGATGAATGGTCCATGTGTTTTCCTGAAGCATGCGCACTGGGATTTAAAAAAAGACAGTTGAGTTATACTAGGACTAATTTCTGGCAACTGGTTTTACTGGCACCAAAGAAAATGACAGTTCTCCCTAAAGTACTGATGACACGAGGACTTATGGCTTGCTATCTTTTTAAGACAGGCTGCAGCCACTAAAAAAACCTACATGCACAGTTGCTTACACTCTCAGTTTTTTAAAAAAAATAATTCTTCCCACTGGCCAAGTGCATTGTTGAGCAGTCCCATCCGTTCCACTTTTCTCTGTGGACTGACAGACAAAGTCTCTATTCCCCCAGCTCTCAGTTCTCTTCTCACCCCCCGTCCCTCTTCGTTACCCTCAGTCACAACCCAGTGAAGCCCAACGAGATCCTGGCAGCAGGCTCTCCAGCGATTGTCTTCAGCACTCTCCGACTTGTGGAGCTCTGACAAAGAAGTCCACTGGCTTGTTCCTTGGGCTGGCCACAGAACCATGGTCTGTCTGGACACGGGCAAACGCCTCCTGTGGGTTCTCCTCCTAGACAAATCATTTGTCCATTGACAAAGACGAGGGCCACTCTTCATTAGCCTCAGGGTAAGCTGTAGCACACACTCATAATCAAGTTCCAGTGCAATTTCAGGTCTTCAGGACGCAACGATTTCCCCAAAGAAAATTGTTACATGAAATATGGGATGTGGTCAAACAGTTATGGACGATGGAACCTGAAAAGATAAATTAAAAAACTTAGAATTATGTTATTCCAACTGACCATGACACTGATCCTCATCCCGCTCTCACAGCTGTTTCCTTTTGTGGCCCAATCATTTCTGATTTTCCTGATCTGTGTTGGTTTAGAGTCAGACCTATTATTCCCTGCTGTCTGTCTCTCTCTGCTTAGAAAACCAATCAGAGATTTGGTGTGGCTCAAGCCCTGGTGTGTCGCTGTCTGTCTGTACCAGTGTGGTCCCTGGCATGGTTTTGCTTGGGTCAGCCAGCGCTTTCAGGCACTGCCTGGGCATGGTTGGGGTTAGCACAAGACAGCAGGCAAGCTGGGTATGGGGGGACATCACCCTGTTTTGAGGTGAGAGGAAGATGTTAAATGCATGAATCCAAGCTGTGCCAAGCCTGCTGGCCTCAGGGCCAGAGAACAGTCTCCAGTCTGTTTTGTTTGCCAATACAGATTTAGCCACAATTGCATCCATTATTTGGGGATGCTGTCAGTAACTATAATCAGAAAAGCTTTGCTAAACTGTAAAAGTTAAATTTCTGGGGTTTTAATCCTTGTGCAAAATGAGGCTAACAAAAATTTTGTATTTTCTTTTAAGTAAGCAACAAATTTTATAGCACTTCAGATGCTTTCTTCTTCTTAACAGCAGTGAACTGAGGCACATGAAGGCCCAAATATACCTCACTTTTTTTAGGCTTTTAGGTAGGGCATGTACATCACTCCAGATTGCCTGTATGATGGCTAGAGAAGTGGGTTGCTCCAACAGGTGTCACCAACCTTTTCTATAATAAGTTAGGAACATACAGCAATTGAAATTCTAAATCATGTTAAATGTAATGAATCCAAGCAAAAGAGTAAGGAGGGCACCAGTATCAGGCTCTCAATATATCTGTCACCAGACATGAATCTCTGTTTCAATGGCTTAAAAAAATGTCTCTGTCCATGAAGTAGTAAAAGATGCAGCAGCTTGAAAAAGGTATAAGTAATGATGCATCTACACAATAGATTTACCTAAGTTTTTGTTTGGCACATTTTCTCTTAACAGTTCCATACATTATCCCTGTAAGATGATTCAATACCATACAGGGATGCATTTCTCAAATGAAGAAGGTGTGCACAAAGCCTGACATTCACAACTATGCAGCTCCTCTGTTAAATGAGGGTACGGAAGATTGCAAAAGAGACGGGTTTTGTATTTGTGTAGAAAAACAATGTACTGGACTATATATAGCATTTACATTAGAAAGACTTCGTGAACATCTGCTAATACGCTCCTCCCAAACTTGTATTGATTCCTCTGTTTTTAGAAACTCAGTTTCTTGGATTTTGTTATGAAATAACGGAAAGAATCAGTCTAAATTACTAGGAATAGAAAACCAGTCAATTGACAGTCATTACAGTAAACGATGAACAATGAAAACCAGTGTTCTTTCTTTTCCAAGTTTAATGTAAAATTTTAACATTTCAAATATATTGTAAGTACTGATTATAATATTAAAGCATCTATATTTAAGCTGCAGTAATATAGGAAACCATATACTAGAAACTATTTTTGTTTAGTAAGCAGCTTCCTTGTTGTCTCAGTCTACCACAGAATAGCCTTTGCTTATCAAGTGCCAATGCAAGTGCCTTTTGGTTTGCATTAGCTCAGTGATCTCCTTGAAAATAATTAAAGTACGAGAAATTAATTCTCTGGCTAGAGACTTCTGTCTGTGGTTTTCTTAAGTCACTTTCGTTGCATCAATCTGATATTATGTAGCACAAACTACATAATTTTTAACGAGCGGTCCCAGAGGAAATGGGATCTCTTTTTATTTTCAAAATTGCAATTGACTTAAAACATCTGCATGTTATTCTGCTCTTAATAAGCTTTTTCTAGTGTTACTCTTCTGACTTCTGGTGTAGTAATTCCACAACATGACCAGTGAGACAAAAGAGCATGGATAGGGAACAGAAAAAACCCTATTTCCCTCAGGTTGAAATTCTTTCAGGACCCTATAGAATCATTGCCTATATTTATCACAATTTGGCTGTGCTTATTTTTCACTCCATTTTCAAAGGCCCTCCTTGAAAAAAAAAATTCATTTTTGAACTGGTTTGTCACTCCACTAGATTCCTGGTTCAGCTTTCAAGAACCCAGTTATAATCAGTCTCAACTGTTCTCAAAGCTCATGAAAAAATATCCAATTCTTTTTGTATGAATCGTGCCTGTCTGTACTTAGGCTTCAATATTGCAATGCAACTCAAGAAACACAAAAATGTAAGCAGGGGGTTGGTTTCTATACCTGCTATTTTTATTCTCTCCCTTGGGATGCTCTTTTTTTAAAAGTAGTATTTTTATATATTCTGAAAAAGATATACTACCTGCTACCTAAAGAGAAAATTACGTCAGAAGCCAAATGAAAAGAAATATCTCCATGTTTGAAAAGGACATTTTCTAATGGTCAGAATGCAATACTAAATTAAAACCCTGCATCCCGGTTCATCTTCTGGCTGAGGTTTGCTGTCTGTGAAACTGGTTTGAATTTTTAAAATTAATTAGTTTATGTTGTATCTACAGAGAAGTGACTTTAAATTATTATTTTTTAAAAATCCATGTTTTGGTGAGAAAGAAATCCCTGAAGTTGTGAAATCAGGCAATGAAGTAGGAGATGCATGAAACACCCATCGTCCATTATGAATTTTCCTTGTGACACACTCTTTAATTAGGTGATTCACACTCACTAGCTCAGATCCTGAGTTTGGTTGAAACAGTAGCAGGAAACAGAAGGGACTCAGTCTAAGACAATTGTTTTTATTTGACTTAATTCTCTGTGGAAGCAAAGACATTAATACTATGTACACAATGTTGGCCAACCCTAACATCAAGTTTTGCTTGCTGGTGGCAATTTTCAGCCTTTGTAACTTCCAAGAAAAATGAATACATGCCACGGAGGTATGTGTCCCTCCCCTCTAGGAATAATTCTGCCAAATTTGACAGCCTGCTAAAAACTGTGCACACTTCAGACCTCTTTAAAATAATAATGATTCAGACAACATCTTGGTGTTATCCAAAGGAGAGAACAAAACAAATCCACATTAACACTTTAGAAGTGGCAACAAGGGAATCTATCTTGTCCCCCAGAAACTGCTGCCAGGAATCTAAGTGACCCTTAGAAAGCTTGCCAAGACACTGCTGAGCTTTTCTGAAGTTCAAAACATCATCTAGTTCTCACTTAGCAAATGCATCTACATGTATAGATACATGTACATATACATATACAAACATATACATATATATATACAAACAAATGTATACTTTCATGAGCAAGGTAATGCTGCCAGAGAAGGAAATTCCTTTTATTTTGTGTTCTTGAGGACTACTAACTTCATCTGTAAGAACTGTCGAGTTCTTTCAAAGCATTACTTTTTAGATTCCCCAAACAACCTTTTTCTACATAGCGACCAATCCATTGCAGTCACCTGCACTGCTGTATCAGCTAGAGATGGCATCAGCAACACTGGGAATTCCAACAGAATCAGTGGTGGGATCCAAGGGGACTCATGATAGGAATCCACACAAACCATGGCACAACTGCAGAGGACTTGCAGAAAGGCACAGGGTTGCTGTCGTGCTCATTTTTCACACTTAGCCAAGAAGATGAATTCACCCACCTGGTAAATTGCCGACTTTCCTCGTGTACTTCCATTTCCGTGCTTTTAAATTCATTCAGTTCTTTCCGTATTGCTGCCTAATAAACAATAATGATATATGCAACCATAAGAAATACGAATTTTAAGGAAAATAAAAAGTGTGAAAGAAACGTGGCCCTACTCTTGCAGGTGCCTTACAGTTCCCATTTCCAGTCTCCCTTACTGTAATCCACAGCTCTCACACATTTCTGATCATCAACACAAATGACTTTTCAATTACAGCTGTCCGAAGCACTCATCCACTACAAAGAAACGCAAAGCATCAAGCACCAAAAGTAAACCAGGAAACACCAAATCAACTGTAATGGGTGAACCAAGCCCACACTGAAATAGAGCACTTTTACAGACAAAGATGGGCAAGGGCTTGCACTACCCTGACAGTCACTTGCTGAGTAGGCAGACAGGAGGGGATTCTATCTCCAGGCACAGCCCCTGAGGAGCTGGTGAGTCACTCTGCCTGCACAGCCATTGTGCACACAGCAGGGGCCTTGTGTCTCCCCTCTGGAGACAGGACTTCAGGAATGCAAGATGAACAGCATTTTTTTTTAAAGTGGAATTAGTCACTTGGTTTGATTAGTTTTGTATAAAATGACACGAATTATTTGGACATTTCAGGCTTGGGTTTTCAGTTGGCAGATACTAAAGAACAGCAGAAATTCAGTAGACTTTGTAAATGCCTTGTTGCTTACGTTAAGAGACGGGTAAGTAATTTACTTCATCAAGTAATAAATACAATTTCTGAAATATTCTAATATGTGCTACAAGAGGCTTTGTTTCTATGCCACACACCTTCCTACCTTCACTGTTAAAGGAAATGACAGTTTATTCTTACTCATTCTTTTCTTTCACCACTTTAAATAAAGAATCATTTCATTAATCCCTAAAGAAATGTCATCTGGTGTGCATGCCTTTCAGTGCAGAACAGACAAGCAGCATGAGAAAATTATAGCATCACCAGGCTGCAGTCTTATAAATGAGAAATTTCATTTTAAGCAGGGGTGGTCACGTTTAGCTACAACAGCATGCTTACATGAGGCTGCTGTAGAGCTAGGAAAGAGACAGCGATTTCGGACACCAAATCAGCAACAAAGGCAGCAGAGCTCCAGCTCTGTAATATAGTTGCAGCACAATTTTCTGCTCCCACTGGAATTAGAAGAATGATTTCTCTGGGAAAAAAAAGGACAAGGGAGTTTCCAGGCAACCCCAAGTCTGCCTTTTGGCTAAGACCAACAAACTTGGGGCTCACAGAATCAGCCTTGGGCACCTGTTAATTACAAAATGAATTGAGACTAAAAACTGCTACCCTGAAGTAGGTAGGAAACTCCATTGTTTTTTCCAGTGCAGTTTACCTGGTTGGACCTCTGTCAAAGTGGAGGTGCTGGGTCTTCTAACCTCCCACAGACTATGGGAGGACTAGACAGTGCTCAGCATCTCCCATAACCAACATCTACAAACACTTCTGACTACATTTTTCACCATTTCACCTGGACTTGATACGATTGTCAGATGAGATGGCAATCTTTTAATATTAATATTAAAATATAAGCTGAAATAAAATCAGTGCTTCACTACACTTAGCTAAAAGAGAGTGGGTTCTTGCATACACCACTTTTCATGTCAAGCACATCTCATAGGAGGTCCATGAAGTCCATAGGTCTTGGTTCAGACCCAGTGCTTAAAGAGCCAGCACTTTTGGCTACCTGAATCTTACAGCTTTCCTTTTATTAAGTAGTGTAGGAGGGAAATGGAAGAGTGTTTTATGGTAATCGTTGACTGATGTGTTTTTCAAATGAGAATCACAGGATCATTTGTCTCATGCTTTGTAGTTGGGCAGCAGAGCTATATTAACTGTAGCATGTCAGGGACAAACTTCCCAAGGTGGTGAACTGCATGCCCATGGTCTGTTCCTGCTCTGGTGGTTGTGGCCAAGAACCTTGAGGAGGATGGAGCAGCTTCTACCTTTTTTCACTCAAATGAGTAGCAAAAGTAACTCTTGGTAGCAGTGATGCAGACTTCTGTCTGCAACCCCTACCTGAATTAACCACAGCTCAGGGCCAACTTGGGTAAACATTTATCTGGCTTAGCAAGGATTTAAAAATTAGAAAAAAAATTAGAAATTCCGGCCCAAACTGTCATAATGGAGGTGGAAAATATGCTCTTAATAGGCACCTGAGTGGGTTTTCTTAGCTGCAAACGGTAGACGCACAGTAGTACCATGACAATCTTGCTGTCACCAGCAGATGTCATTTGTGATGCTGGCATCGAGAGAACGTAAACCAGAGGAAAGCTCCCCAAAAGTGACAGATGAAAGCATTTCCTTATAATACACGTTTGTCCCTTGCCTTGTCTGCAGGAGTTAACCTGGCCCAAGGCTTGTCAGCACGACGGTCGTAATCCGGAGATTCTGTGACCTCCACGTACTCATTAAATCGAAGGATTCTTCTCGCTTGAAGTTCAGCCACGGTAGGCCTCAGACTGAGCTGTAAGCGGGAGGCAGAAAATAGTATGCTTAATAAGATGAAATAAAATAAAAGAGGAGGGTATGATGTAATCTCAAGAGAACTTTAATGGTATTTCTAAATAGGGTCACTTTCAGGTGTCTAAAAAAAGGCACCATCCTGGGAGCGCTGTGCAGGAATGGGGAGGCAGCATAACCTGATTTCTTCAATTATAAAAATAGTCTTTGTCGGGCAGGTCACAGAGAATCATGACAGTTATCCCTGGAATATTAATTGTGACTTTGCCACTGTCACTGCATTTACCCCAGTAGGCCATTTGCATTAACGCTTGTACTGTGTTAAAACTGTAGTACCAAAAATACGTGAGATTTGGAAGTATCTGCCTAACAAAAAAAATGGTTTTGACCATCTAGGGGTCATTACGATGCCAAATTGTTTCAGTCACCTCAAACAATATTCACTTTGATTAATTAAGGATGATCATATTAAGGAAACTGTATTTTTGCAGAGAAGGGCAGACCAGGGATACTTATGAAAACTCTCCCCATCCTCTCCCAGAACAGATCCAAAACTGCTCCATTTCCAGGGACAATGAGCATGATCCCACCTGCAGAAGCTAAGACCACTGATGTGGTTAGATGAGCAGTGAAGGGATTTCGTAGGGCTCACGTTGTTTTGCTGCCCTCTCTGCTGCTCCAGGGAAGAGTGGATCTTCAGGTGTGGCTACTCTTGATCGTATGTGACAGGGGTGGTCATGCTACAGAGGAAACGTGTCACTTGTGTCCCCTGCTTAGAAACACCAATATGGCCAGACTTGGTGTGCTTCTCCAGGTGTGGGGAACTGGACAGGATGGCGTTTCCCCCAACGTGGACTTGGCTTGTAGTGCTTTTTAAGCAAATTTCTAATCTGGGAAAATGACTGATGGACGTTTGCAGCAATGTCTATACACTCATTTTTACATTCTTATAAAACATAATTCTATGTACAAAATACACAATACAAAAAAGCACATCATCACCTTTCTACTGAGTCTACGTTTTATTTCTCTTTTGGCTTCCTGTTCCTCTTCTTCATTCTTCTCTGTTTTCAGAAGAGATAAAAAGGAGTGAATATTTAAGTATTATAACTGCACATACTGTATTTCTCTTGGTTGAAAGCTTCAGAACTCCAAGTCCTGGCTCATGTTTCCTCATATTTCTGGATGATGCCGCATGTGTTGTCTGCTTTTTGGCTTTTGTATGCTCTCATTCTTTTCCCTATCCGCATTTCCCCTGATTCTGTAGACATCTCAAGCCAACTGTGGGTCACGAGCACAGCAAAGAGAAGGTGCCTGTCATTTCCTTTCTGTGTACCAGCAAGCAAGTACCCTGAAAGAGTTGCCTGATGTTTCAATTACTTATTTGAACATTAAAATCACTGTTGCTTTTACTTTCAACATGCCATCTATTTTAGAATAAGAGTCTAATTTATAAATGCCAAGCAAAAGTTTGCTCTGAGTATTTGAATTACCTACTGCTGCAGTACATGAATCAATGACATTTGTTTCACTGCCATTTGTTAGTGCAAATTGGTTTTATTACTTAATTTTTTTTTTCTAGTTTTATAATGGGGGCATATGATCCAGCACTCAAGCCCTCTTGGTTAAGGGCCACTGGCTGGACCCAATGAACGAGTACAGCAGAAAATGATGCCCATTTTTAGAAAGTATTTGGGCATATGAATGAAACAATTTGCTTTTAACAAATTTCTGTGCTAACCAAACTTGCTTTCTTGACTGCCAGTGAAAAGCACACTTACAAAGACATGTTCATGTGGGCTCAGCATGTTTTTAAATTTATGTATGCTTTGAAGAACAGTATTTGCCCTTTCAGTCCACCTCTGATGGTTATATGCAAAGTTTTGTGGTTGAAATATCCCACCTAGAGAAATACACAAAATTCTGATCTTGTTTTATTCATGGTTGGGGATGACAGACTCCACATTACAGTTCAAGGCTAACTATAAATTTAAAGGAATTCATTTGTTCTGGATACAGCCAACTTGTATAGATGAAAAGGGAGTTTTAAATCCTGGTACAGTTGCATTTGCCCTGTTTCCTACGGCCAGCCTGCTGTGTTGGTATAGGTGACCTGGCCACAGAAGAGTTTCTGTGAAACGACTTTTACACTGCAGACAATGCTACAACAGGACACCTCATGGTACTTGCAGATATCCTTTGCTTACTCAAACACTTTCATGTAAGAAGAATATCAGGGAAAGAAGGAGAGAAGAAATTATAAAAATGATGAAGTAGGATGGGAAAAAGTAGGAAAAAGGCAATGCCTGACCAAGATCTGCTCTGTGAGAAGACTCCAACACCAATATCAGGTTTCCAAGAGCAAGGTGCAATCACACAGGCTTGCTGCCAGGATTAGGTTAGATCTCATGTCGATGATGATGTTGCTGAGATACTGAAACATGGATGTAATTTATGGTTTATTAATTTCTTTTCTCATAAATGGAAAAGAAATGGATAGCTTGTTTCCATAGAGGAACTGTAAATGGACTCAAACTGAAGAATGGAGAGTTATACATTAAACTACATTTTAATTTTTTAAATTAATGTATCTATCCATAAATAAGTTGGCTGTAGTTAAGGACTTATAACTTTAAAGGATAACTTTTCTCATAATATCCTCACCTAAAAAAATCAAAAGGTCTCTTGCTATTTTAGGACAGAAAAATCTTCTGTAGGCTTTTGTTTAAACATCCTGTCTTTGCAATCAATAGACACAGTAGCTGAGTTAATTAAACACAAACTATTACTTTGGGGGTCCATTCACCTGGGAATCATCTGACATAAAAAATTTTGTCCCTTCATGAATGGAATTGTTTAAGTCCTACCTTGGACACTCTCCAGTAGCAGACACAGCAGGAAAAAAAGGCGACTGAATATACATATCACTGTACTGCCCTTTTCTTAATTTAGATTGTAAAATATGCTGTGTGTTACTCATATCTTGGCATTTCTTTGCTATCTAAACCATGGTGTCTCCTAAGAAGCAGCAGTAAGATGCTTCATGTAAGAAACAGGAGCTCATGCTGCTTAATGCAACCTTAAGGAAGAACTACCAACAGCATGGCCACCTGAAATACTGTTTCTCTGTATTTTGGGAGAGGATAAAATACCTTAAAAAACTTGCTCTAGGCATTTAGGAAGGTTGAAGGTTAGCTGCCTATCCCGAGCTGTGAGGCCATGTTCTTGTGGGTAGCAGATGACTGCACACCGGGATGGCTGGACAAGGGAAAACCGCCCAGAAAGGGCAATCATCTTAGCAACTGGGCAGAGCGTCTGGGCACCCCTTGGAGCAGGCCATCAAGGAGGGCTGGCAGCCCATCTTCTGGAGGGCAATACCAACAGGAGGCACCAGGAGCTTCCTTAGATCCTGGGCAAAGCAGGAGGGGATCAAACCCATGGGGAACAGTCTTCTGCGTGAGAGGTCAGGGGACAGGATGTGTTTTATATATTCAAGCTGGGTTACTTCTAGGAATAAAACTCAAGAGCTACAGGAAATGGACTGAAATCTCGTGGCTGCTGGTAAGATACTGAATCTGCTGTTTGGTACATGGGCCCTTGTCTCTGGCACTGACTTGTAACTCAAGCACCAATTTCCCACCTCCAGCCTGCTGGGCCGAGTCTTGCTTTAAGCCTGGTGCTACAGAAACACTGCCTGGATACAAATTCCTATGACCAGTAAAAACTACAGTGTGTTTTTGGTCTTTTAAGGTAAAAGTTTTGCAAGTTGATGTAGGGAGTTAAGAAGATATGTGGTGCTAAAAATAATGGGTCTGGTGCTCCTGGTTCCTGTAGGTGTTGTGGAAAATTCCAGCCAGAGGGCCAAGATTTGGCTGCAGGTACGAACTGACTCACTTGGCCAAACAGGAACACATTAATGCACAGGAACACACTTACGACTGCTTTCCACCTTAAAAGCAGATCTAATCTGTGTGATGTGGAGAGAGAAAATATAAACACAGCGTTCTCAGCTGCAAGTCCCCTCCTCAGATGTCCTGCTGCTGCCCTACTGGCAAAGAACCAGCTCAGCGAGCGCCCTTTGCTTGCAGAAGTCTCTGATTAGATCCTAGCCAAACTATGGCTTCCCTCCTTCCCTGCCTGCAATTCCTAGGAGGTCAAACTGGGATTTGACTCCTAACTGAAACAATTTTGTTTAGCATCACTTCTTGTGGCCGTCAAGTTACATAATCCACCAGTCAAAGCCAAACAAGCAGCTTCCCTGTCATCTATACATTATCGCTCCTGCAACTTTTACCACATTAAATCTGGTCACCTTCTGTTCTGTGGGACATTTGTTTAGTAGCAGAAGGGGAAAAGAGAAGAGACAAATTGTCCTGCCCGAGGACTGCTCCATTCTTGACCAAAAAGTACTCCTGGAGCATAAAACCAAACTTTCCATTGTGTCCCTGTGGGATTAGCTATGTTTAGACTTCTCTGTGGGCTTGCTAAGGAAAGAGAAAGAAAAGACAAACAAAGCACTTGCTTCTTGCAGTGCTCTGAAATGCACAAAGCGGTTTCTCTGTCCTGGTTTTACAAGCAAAGATAACCATTAATATTCCTTTACAAGCATCAAGAGCTAAACCCCATTTTCTACAAAGCCATTACTGGCAGGCATGCAGGTGCACTGTACAAGAAGTTCACCGTCCCTTACAAATACAGGAAAAAAATACAGTTATCTTAATCTGGAATTCCTGGAAGACTAAAAAGTTTCTTTGCCATAATGCAATACTATAAATACTGTTGGTTCAAAGCCAGTACGCAAGAAGCCTGCCTTTATAAAATACACAGGGCTTTATGTATTCCTTCAAGTGGACTCTTGAGTTATCGTAACTTTGTTTTAGTGTGGGAAGTCTCAGAAGTCTGGATAGTTTTATCCAAACAGTTTTTATACAAATCCGCCTGCAATGTCTTGCGATCGTACTTGGAAACAGGATTTTCAGTAACTGGTTTATCTGGAAATATTATCAAAACAAAGCTTCTTGCAAAACAGACTTCCTCACTGACTGGAAATACAAAAAAAGAAAAAAATACGGATTTTTTTCTGAACCTCTTAGAAGATTTGGGCTGAACTTAATCCTGAAGTAAACATTTGGACCTTTACCACTTAAGGTAACCTCAAAGTCTGATAAATATTACTCAAAACAATACATCCCCTTAGCTGCAGTTTACATACACATAATAATATAACTCCTTCTCCCCATCCACTGCTTAAAAAATATGAAGAAGGAAACTTTATGAAAGAAATCTCAACTTACTCACAAAAGTTGACTACACCAACAAAGGCATTAAGACATGTAAACATTTTCAAATGATCCACAGGAAGGGACTGCAGTAATTTTCATGTAAAATATGAGTGCCTTAGGGCTTAGAGAGAACTTGCACTCTGAAAGGACTCTGAGTCAGAGTGTCATCACAAACCCTGTCTTGCTTTTGGTTTGCTTTGGTTTTTACAGATCACTTTCAACTAGAAACATTTTACATCTCAGCGATGAGCAAAAAGCATTTTCTCCATGTGCTCACCAGGGTCTCTGTGATTTTTTGTGATTTACAATTCTGCCTTCCAGCCTTTATTTTTTGCTCTCCCTGGCCTCTTTAAGACACCCCCCAGCAGCAGCAGGGGAGGATGGCAGGAGGCACTGAGTGCAAAGCCTGGTGAGCTGCCAAAAGCTTAAAGTAAACAAGCTGAAACAGGAGAGGAAATCTATTAACTGCTTTCCAGTCTTGAGCTACTTACTGCAAAACCAGTGAATGGAATAAACACTGGCAAAAGGGATATTTAATACATCACAGGTTTGCTGCTGGGTTGGTTGCCTCGAGATAAGCGAGAGAGGAAGGGCAATGAAGGAGCCCAGCTGGTGCTCCCAGCTCAGTGACCACATCCTGGCCCACCAAAGATGTTTTGGAATTGCCTTTCTCACATAGGCCAGCATAACCAGTTTGTCATACATAAAAAAAAGTTCTTATTTCAATTTTTATCTTTATTTATCTATGCAACCTATAAGTTCAGAAATTAAAGTTTTAGAAAGTCTATTCACATTATGTGCCGGACAGAAGTCCCCTGATCCCTCTCCTGTGCAGGCATGAACTGTAGCTTCCCTTTTCAGTAAGACATGGCGCTATTTGGCAACTGAGAGCTCGGACAACAGCAGCAAGACTTTATTAGCATTTCATTATCAGGATGGTTTGCCTGAAAGCCAATAATTGCCCTCTCCCTGATTTGCTGGTCTGAGCAAGTGACAGAGTCATCAGTCCATGGATGCTGTCAGGTAAACAGCCCATTTTCTTCCCTTCCCTTCCCATTAGCATGCTACACACCAAGGCTGACACCAGGGCTGCACAGATGAGCTCCAACTTTCTGAACAACTGCTGTAAATAACAGCATTATACCAACTCTTTCATCAGGTGTGAGAAGTTCTCATGCCTTAAGAGTTTTTTGTTTGCTATTTGTTTGATTTTTGATTTATTGCTATAAAGTGCCTTTTCTTCATTTATTTCTTCTACTTAACCATCAAGTACTAGCTACCTCTACAAGATGAACACAGGGCTAGACGGAGCTGGGCATGGCAGCTGTTACACTGTGTTTAGGTAACATCTGTATTATGGAAAGATCCATGAAGGAAGATGAAACAATGCGTGTTCTGAAGAGTTTGCCGGCCAAAGAACAAAAGCAACATAAGTAAATGGCAGAATAGGTATAAAGGGTAAACTTCCAATGTGCTTCATTCCTCTGCCCTTGACTATTTGAATTACAGATTTTTTTTTCTGCAGGGATATGAGGAAGGATTTAATCAATGGGAAGATGTTCAGTGAGAATCTCATGCAGGTTTCAGTACATTTATGACATTTATGTCAGCAGTGAATATGAAGGCCAGCATGCTGAAGTAGTTGGCATACACCTATTGACTTTCTGCTGAACACTTTGCCTTTCCTCTTTCTATTCCTCCTTCCAACCTCTGCCCTTACATCCCACCTTCACCTCCTACTGATAGCCCCTCCTCCTCCTCCTCATAAAAATGAGGTGGAAGGTTAACCTAGAACTACTTCTAAAGGGTATCCAAGTCATTCCTGGTCTTTGGGACCAGCTTCAAGAAGTGGGATTGTGACAAGCAAAATTTGGCATATTGAAAGTGTCGACACATTATTTTCCAGAACTAATATTGTAATACTGCAGCAACAATGATGGGCTTCCATATGAATCCAACATATGCTCCCCTTCTAAGTAAATACTATATGAAACCTGAATGAAATACTTACGCTTCAGGATATTTCTTTGCTCTAGCTCTTCAGTTGTGGGCCTCTGGCTAAGTCTCCTGTGAGAACAAAGTAAGTGATTGATTTAAAACCAATAAATGACATATTAGGATTTGTAATACAGCTTGAAAGGTGTAATTTCCGGAAGTAATTTCCAGGCAGTTACAATAACTGCTCATGTAACCAGAGTGGCCATTTGTTTTAAAAGATGTAGTGTTGCCATTCAAACACATGAATACTTGAATAATATTACAGAAGTTGTACCAGCAAATTTAAAGTCCTCACAGGTATAATTTTATGAAAGAATTCATAAACCTTTTTTGTTCCCATGCATCATCACTATAATCAGTTGTGCAATTGTTATATAATTCTCAGATATTTTGAATGAATTTTGGTATTTTTGATATTTTGAAGTCTTACTAAAGTTTAAAAAAACCTCCAAAACAACAAAACCCATAAGCTGTTCACTCCTCACTAATTTGTATGTACAACACAATTGGGAGCTTTGACTGAAACTTAATTTTATTTAGTTAGCTATATCTAACAACTGCCATTACAAAAAAACCCCAAACCGAGATATTAACTTTCTGATTTGTACAGGGGACAACATGTTAAGTAAACACAGAGACAACATTAACCAAGTCCACTTGTTCACCTGAGGAAAGCAGCAAGAAAAATTTCAGCAGTAAAACTTATTTTGCAGTTGTGTGCAAGATAGACGTCTCTCTGTCCAGAAACACTCACACGGTTCACTACGGACTGTCTTCAGCCTCGGGACACTCATCCAATTCAAGTCACGTTTGGACTTTCAGATTTGTCCCAGAGGCCTGGCAGGTTTACCACAGGTGACCAGTCCCAGCTGCAGGAAGTCCCAGGCGGGCACCTGACTCAACCCTGACTGAACTGTGGGAACAGATTTTCCACCAGACCTCGATGCTGCCAGGTGCTGACCACCATGCCAGGAATTTTTAAGAAACTGGCATCAAACGTGGTTGTGATTTTGGGTATGAGCACAGCCCTGACACATACAGATACTGTCTCCTGCCACCAAAGCAGAGCTGTGTGCGGTGCATTTCAGCTCTCCAGCAGAACCCACAAAGCAGCTTCTGCATTTCCAGCCCCCAAGGGAGGACTGACAAGCAGGATGTGATCACCGGAGCTGGGATTTGTTCAGGAAAGTGGTGATAACAACCACGCCTCTTTATTAGCAGAAGAAAAACGACCCTTGGGCTCTACACAGTAGATGTATCACTCTTACAGTAATGAAATAGCTGCCTTGGCCAGACACCCAGGTCACAGAGCAGCTCAGCTCATCTTCTGGGTGTTGATGCAGGGCTGCTGTACTCTGTACTGGAGCAGTACTGACTGGACTACCCTGTGTCTGGAAATCTCCAACAAACACAGGACATCCTCCAAATCTGGACAACATTCCTGAGCCAAACAGAAACAAGGACAGGTCTAGCAAAATACAGACATGCTGTAGTCTATTCTCAGAGACCATAAAAGCCAAAATAAACATGAATTTTTTTTTAAAAAAAGCCTGTAAAAGGCAAGTGAATTTTTTTTATGCAATGTTCTCAAGTCCAGAAGGAGAAAGTAACATATATGCCATAGCAGTTTAGCAGAGGTGCCTCAGAGGTGGGCACAGTAAAACACTAAACACTGACCGGCTCAACTTCTTTTGCTGGAATCAGCATATGAATAATGAAGGAATTGGAGAGCCAGGGGAGGAGGGGGAGGGTCAGAAGGGACAACACGCACAGGCATGCTCTATGTGTCAGGAACTACTGCTCTGTCTGAGATGGGCATACAAGCGGAAGTTCTGCTAACAAATTTGAGAAAGAACCTGAACCATGGCATTGATTATCGTGGACTCGTTCTTACCCTCTCCCTCTTCTTACCTTTTTTAACCAAAGCACCGCAAACCCCAAAAGCGCTCAGATTTTGTTTCTTGCAGGACAAAAAATGTATTATTGACAGTTTCAAGTTTTGTGAGAAATAAAAACACCATTTTCCAGACAGTCGTACCACAAAGATCCTGCAGTGCATATTGGGCTGCATTTAAAACATGAACCCAAGCATTCTCAATTCTCTTCCTCCACCTCCACCCAGTGAAACCACATTTACCCTGCGACTGATACCTCACTAGCTTCGTTCCAATCTGATGTCTGATTTCCTGCCTCTCCTCTTCGGATGTACGCTGCAAGATGTTTTTGTCTTCTAACTCTTTCTTAGATGGTCTGTTGCCAAGTTTGATAGCAAGAGTATCCCTACGACGAATTTTACTTGCCAAAGAGCCTGAGGAAAGGAGGAGTAGGGTAGATTTAGTTCATTCATGCTCAGGTTACAGATACAAACTCTGAGTAAGAACTTTAATACCTCCCCAAAGCAACCTTGTTCCCACATGCAGGAGAGGAATTTTAATTAACATCAAAAGAAAAATTTTAGCTCAGTTCATGAAAATAAAAAGCTAAAAGGCTTGGAGGAAAAAGCTACCAGCCACATTGATACAAACATTACTTGTCATCTGTGAAGTGATAGGATAAAAATGACAAATCTACACTAAAATGTCTTTGAAGTCTAATACATCACAGGTTGGCTTATTTATCTACCTAGTATATTTAGCAACCTGCTGCTCTTTTTCTTCAGCCTTAAATGGTTTAGTCTCATTCTATCATCATTTCCCTCATTCTTTCAAATTTTTTTTCAATCAATTACCACTTAGTTCTTTTCTAGTGCTTTCCATCTCTAAGTTATTTGTAACTTAAAACAAAAAAATACAGCTTAGAAGTGCTCTGAGTGCTTGTAAAGTAACCTAGGCAGGAACCCCCAGACACTGAAACAATCTGTTCTCCATAAAACTGGCACAGCAGGGACAAGGGCCTTGCAGCTAGGCCAGCATTAGCTTCAGGCAGCTGTGGAAGGAAGGGTATTTTTCACAGCCTTTATAGTATTTCCCTTGTGTCTTGACATTCTGACCGAGGTGGTCATGTGCCCTAGGTTGGCAGATTTTCACTGTGTGAAGCAGTTTGGTACAACCACAGGCTCCCAGCTCGCCTCTCATAAGACACCGTGCTGCTGTGTGAATACATGAACTTGTGGTTTCCATCACTTGGGGTTGCATTCAAGCCCAACACAGAACTGCAGAAGACTTCAGCCTCTTGAGCTACCTGGCACTTCACCTTCTCCTGCACCAGTGGCCAAGATGGAAAAAAAAATGTTCATTTTGCCTCATCTCACTTTGGTACACTGGACCTTAGTGTTCAGGCCTTTTTTGCTGAGCATTGTGAAGCACCTCCTCCAAAAAAGCTGTGAGCAGGGCTCTCAGACCATGGTTTGATGGTGATTTCATACTGACATAAGTCCACCCTGGAGGAGGTAGAGGGAGGGCTGCCCTCCTTCCTGCTCCTGACAGCCGGCTGCTGCCACCTTCTTTGCCCAAGCAAAGGAGAAGCCTTTGGGTGAGCTGGATCAGGGAACCACCAATTCTATTGAAAATCAGCTCAACAACAGCTGCTACTGCAAAAATAAACATGAACTCTAGCCTAAGGAAAGAACAGCTGGGAGCAGGGATTAGGCAGAATGGGGGCAGGACAACCCTTTCAGCACAGCAGGGCTTCTGCCCAATTAGGGTGATGATAGAGTCATGACCCCAGATGAAATTTCAAAGCTGTAAAACTTAGATGTGATCTACTGTGATCTGCTCTGTCTGCTAAGGTCGCTCCAATGCTTAAAACATCCTGATCAAAGAGGAACAAGTGACTTTGAGACAGTGAAGCTGCTGACAGATGGGCTTCCTCTGTCATCCACCACACCTGTAACTCCCACAAAGAACTCATGACATGGGCAAGCCAAATCAATGGCTTGCGATGCCCGAACATGGAGGCCTTGTTCCACCCTCGTGTCCTTCTGAACCTCTTCCTCCCGCCTCCACTCTCCTCTGTGCAATGCTTGATCTGCTCTCAGCTGTACACAGCCCCCAGCAGGTTTCTGATCGTGATTGCCTGGGAGAAGCAGGACACTCATTTCTCAGTAGCGACAAAATACTAAATCCCCTAAAACCATTCCTTGCAGCCACTCCCCTCTTTGCCTCACACTAGCATGGGTCAGGTGTGCTCACATAACTCAATCTGCAAAAGGCAGCCTACAGCTTCTGGGCAGGATGCTTACTTTCAGCACTGGCATTTTCATCATCGTCGTCGTCGTCATCATCTGTGTACAGGATCGGCCCGTCCGAGTCCGAGTCACTGCCGTGGCTCTCTCTGCTACTTTCACTCTCAGGATGGCCAGCAGCGTCGGAAGCTTCCTCCACTAGTTCAGAGAATGCTCGATCTGGGGCCTCCCCTTCTTGGTCTTCTTTGGTAGCCAAGCTGTTTATTCATGAGCAGATAGGGTGACACATTAGTGCAAACAGAACAAAACACAAATGAGAGGCAGATTGAATAAGCAAGTATGAAAATAAAAGTTCTGTTAATGAAAGTAATTACTTTCTAAAAACCATACATATATAAAACATTTATAACATATGCAGATATGTATATGTATGTATGTTAGGAAAAAGGATGCAAACAATCTGGAATGATGTGCTGTAAAGACTGCATTAAGACAAATCCTAATTATTTTTTAATTCTTGTGGGGTGGGACTGAGAGAGAAAACAGTTGATAAAGCTGGGGGTGAGAGGAGCAAGTTGGAGAGCAGATAGGAGTGCAAAGTTTCCTGTTCTGGAAGCCTAACCCTATTTATTGTGAATACAGTTTCACTGCAGCTGAGTTCAAAATGTTCATGCCCGTAACTGATGAACATGGAGATCAGCAGCAGATTGCCCTTTGCCTTGGGAAAATCCTTATGTAAAGGAAGGGTAGAGCAGAGGGAGATGCAGCACTGAAATGCAGAGCTGGCAACAGATGTACCAGCAAGAATTGAAAGGAAGGTCTCTAGGCTGCTGGCATCTAGACTAAACCCTCTTGGATTTATGTAAAAGGTGCTGATTTTTGTGGCAGGAAAAAGACAAATTAATAAGCCAGTTTCATTTTTCTGCCAGCTATTTTGCTTAAAAAATGTAATTATGACTTTTCTCTTGACCAGTTTTTACAGTACCCGACATTTAGACAAGTTACCAGGCAGTGAAGGACCAAGCACCCACTAATTGGATCCTGAAACCCTCATTTTCAAGTGTTCGAGTAAATTCAGCTACTGAATTGAGAACTTCAGCAGTGAGATATTTAATGACATCTACAGAAAAAAAAAAAAGTAAAATCCCCTTATAATTTGGCATCATTTCTTGTTTGTCTTAGTGAGAGATAAATAAAAGTGTCATCAGCTGTGGGCTGAACTGCTGCCCACAGTGTCAGCCACACAAGGAAGTAAGAGACAGGTCATGAGCAATGACCTTCTGGGGAAACACGAGGTACCGCAGGTGAAGGGCTCAAAGGCACTGGGAAGGAACAAACTGTGCTGGGCTGCAACACAAACTGTTCCCAGTCAGCAGAAGAAACAGAAGAGATCCCCACGTGCCTACAGTGTCCTGTGCAACGAAATGCAGCTTCCTTGGCTGCGGTCTTAGCACTCCCCCAGGACAGCCATGCTGTCTTACCTTTCCATGTCTTCTCCTCCGGCACCTGGAGCGCTGCCTAGGGCTGCACTGCTCAGACTCTCGTCTGTGCCACGCTCAGTCTGGAGAAGAAGCTTTGTGTCTGAGCCAGGGCTGCGTGGCCCTGCCACGCAGCTGTCTGACACATCTTGGCCATCTGAGGAGCCGGCAGGCTGACTAGCTGCAGCAGGAAAAGGAGGTGGAAGTGGAGGTGGAGGAGGCGCAGCGGTGGGAGGAGGGGGCACAACAAGCTTGCTCGACTGGTCTGCGTCCTCCATTTCAAAAATTACTACGGAAGGTTGCTCAGGCTTGAGTTTTTCTGCCTTCGCTTCCAAACCGTCAGCTGTTGCACCCGAGGGGGAAGAAGCAGCCCCATCTGGTGCTGTTCGTGGGGCTGACTGCTTCCCAGGTTTTTTCTTGCCCCTGGGAGTCCCTGATGTGCCAGGTTTGCTGGAAGTTTCCTTAGAGGCTTTGGGATGAGATGATGTGGACGAAGGAGATGGCGATGAAGAAGACTTGGAGACTGGTAGTTTTTTTGCATGAGAGGAACCAGCTAAAACAAGAAAAGAAAAGGCATTTTACAGGCTTGCAATTATATGATTTTTGCACTGAATTTTCTGCATGGATTGACTTGCGCTGGTCTTTTAAAAATTAAAAAAATACACTTGATGCTTCTACAATACTTCATGTAAATTCTTGAGATGATTAAGTGTTGCAGTTCCCATTTCACCTTTGTGGTGAGAGACACTGAAATGATGAATACTTGCCCAAGAACAGCAGAGAGGACCAACCTCACAAATGGGTAAGAATTTGTTTCAAGCGTTCTGCATTAGCCCATTACACCTTGCCTGGACATCATCTAAGAAGCCCACTACTTATTCCAAAAATATGTGTAGTGTCCTAGTTAAAAAAAAAAAGCTCCCTGGAAGAGAAAACTGCCTGACCTTTCCTACTACATGAACCTTTGGTCTGATCACTGTGAAAACCCTGTGATTTTCCTTATACTTTTCAATGAACATCTGAGCACTGTTACTGAATATCAGTCAGTTACCTTGCACAATGTTATTGCAACTGGTGTCCTCCTACTTAATGACAAACAGCAGAGGGACAGCAAAACAAGGTGTACTTTCAAGTCCAGCTGGGTGTGTCCACAAAAGAGAGGCAGAAACCACTGCTGTCACTCCGCCCAAATGATCTCCAGAAGGGAGGAGGCACTGAAGGCCTCCTGGATGTACTGAAGGTCTTCATCTTAGCAGTGACCAACTCGGGCAGTCTTGAAAATGTAGTGAAACGAGGTTTTGACAGTAGCTGCACAAGCTGGCCAAGCTGGCTGTTTAATGCTGTGATACTCACCCTGCTGAAGCCTATATGTATAATGCCCAAGTTCACTGGAGATTTCAGCTAGCCTGCATGCCCATGTGCGTTCCAGCCACATTTCTGATTGCTGGGTTGATGCACGCATCACCTGAGATGGGAGCTTCAAACTTCTGACTTTCATTTAAAAAGCAATAAAAATGACAACCATCTAATGGTTCAGTCTTTTTCATCAAAATGCATCCAACTCAAACACTTCTGATGGAGTAAAAATTCATTAACTTCCAGAGAACAAATGAAAGCATTATGAAGTTACATAGCAGCCTTCTGGCTAAGCTTGCTATGTAAAACAGAAAGCTGTAATAGAAATCTGCTGAAAAGCCTACTTTACTTATAAGCATTTCAATAAAAACGACCCCCCAGCACATTAGGAGAGAATCGAAGTGCAGATACTGGCCATAATAAGTTCACAATATAAAAATAGTTTTCACAGTGAGACTGTTCTCAGTCTCAAAGAAGATGGAAACTAATTCAAAAGACACATTTTACCATTCTCTTCTGTAGCTGAGTGTTATAGTTTATAAACATTTAGAGTGCTGTGAAGCTTTCAGTACATCTGAAAAAATCCATAGAAATTTCAGGCAAATCACAGCTCCTCTTTGTGCTCCAAGGTGACTGTAAAGGGCACTGTCCTGAATCTACTGATACTGCACTAATCGTCCCACATTAGGTACAAATCACTCGACTTACAAGCAAAACAAAATGAAGCAGAAAAATGGCATAGGCAGAAGTTTGTAATTATAGTAGAAATGGATGGTGGCTCCCACCTGCATATTATTTAACAGAAATCTTACTGAGTAGGTGGAGGGTAGAAAGAAAAGGCTCTGGTTCTGATCCACTTCACTGCAGGCTGGAGGTCAACAGAACCAGTTACATGCTTATCCTTAAGAACTGCAGCATAATACAAATATATGGCCACACAATTTTGGCTGGGAAAATGTCAAAAGATGTTTCCATTGTAAAAATCCCTACATCATTCTCAGAACCCTTCTGGACCTGCAATTAGATACAGAAACTTAAAAGATTGCTCCCACAGAAAACCCTCCTACGCATCCACGTGGGTCAAAAGTGCTATTGCTGTTGTTGTTTTTGACTGGGCTGGCTGACAATTTTCTGTCATGCCTCTTTTTTAGTAGAAGATTTGAATTCTGATTAAATGAAAAATTTAATGGCTGTTGTTTGCCTTCTGGCATACACCCATGCCTACATTTAAGTCCCATTCTCCCAGTTCCACTATTTCAGTATGGAAACCTGTTGTGTTGCCCTCAGGAGAGCCATGGCTCAGTTGTTACTCATATTCCTCTCCTCCTTCATGGGACTTGATCACTGGCTGCATCATGTGTTTACTTTCATAGGGATCTGACAAACCAGCTCTACCTACTTAATACTGCCCCACTTTGAATGAAAACAATGTATTTTTAATGTTGGAAGAAACCACCGGTAGAATAAGGGATACACGTGGATATATTTTACACCTCTATGGTCTCAAGCATTGCATGACATTTCAGCGAGGCAATAGAAGCAAATAGAAGACAAATCTGGAAGCTGGATCTATTTTAATCTAAAAAGTCAGATACCTGACAGCTTGTTACCAACCACTGGTATAAACATTTCTTTATGTGATGGATTATTTCTGAAAGGTCTGCTGTTGTAAGCTTGCTTCACCCAGGAAGAGCTGAGTTTTCCAGCTGCATGTGAAATACAAGCAGCAAATTCTGGATTTTCAAAATGTTTATTCTTGTAGTCGTCTGATGTAGTAGGGACAGTTAACACCAAGTTAATGGATATTTTATGGCAAAGTTATTATTGTAACTCTAGAAGTCTTGCAATGTTTTCAAACAGTCCTCTTCTGTATGCTTCAAACACAAAACGTGCCAAAATGTACAAGCTGTGAAGAGAAATACTTGCAGAGAAAACTGGAGGGACTGGAGGGCTTTCAAAGACAGACAGAGATTGAAAACACAAGGCTTCTATAAGTTTGCCAATACATATATGGAGCCCATTCATCACAATACTGCTCGTGTCCAAATTATATGTGGATGTTTTAATTTTGGTCATTGTCTACACTGCAACCATTCAAACTCATGATCAGTACCTTAAGAGCATCCACCTCTAATCTTTAATCTTGCATCACTGCTGAATTTTGGTTTAATAGTGTGGTGATAAACACATGTGCTACGTGCCTGATGATAGATATTTTCCTTTTCCAGTATGTACTTAGAATCACAGCACCTGAGGGAAGCCTGATCATTTCTAATGGTTGTAAATATATTTTTTTTCAGCTAAACCAACTGCTATTCAACAGTCTTCGAAGATGTCTTCATGGTTTTATTCTTAACCTCTTTGTGATCTTGTAATATTGTCAAATTAATTGGAATAGTTGTTATTTCCAGTAGAAAGTTACAGCAATGCCAAAGTAGTTTTACTTAGGGGCAGCTTGTCCTGGGTTTGAGTAGTTATCTTCTTCTCTGCTGATTCTTGAGCAGTTCTCTGGGTCGTTTTGTTGCCAGCTTTTACAGGTGAACTGGGAATTCAGTGTTGCCTCTGATGTGCTTGGTGTTGCACATAGGTTAACTAAACAGCGAGGGGGTCTGTGCGTTGTCTGGAGGGTTTGTGGCCAGCAGACCCAGAGCTCGGCAGGAGGCTGCCTGCGAACACCCGTGGCACGCTCTTCAGCACCGCTGCTGCGCACCGAGGCACGAGTTCCCGCAGGACCAAGGCAAGCACCCCATGCACATGCACCCACCGCAGCCGCACTGCGTGGGCAGTACTCACCAGCTTCTCGGTTTGCACTGGCACCTGTTGGCTTGGGCGGCGGGAGAGGAGGCTGCTTAGCAGGAGCCTTTCCCTTTTTTTTAGCATGAGGTGCTTCGTTACCCTTATGGCTGGTGGTGGTGGTGGTGGAAGCAGCAATGGCATTTTTTGGTGGTAGCGGAGCTTTTTTAGGTTTAGGCTTAGGCTTAGGTAGTGGTGGAGCATGGGATGTCGGTATTTCTGGGCAGTGATCAGTGCTCTCTATGGATAAGAAAGTGAACAGAAGCCAACTGACACAGACATACACCACGTAAATTCAACAGCAAGCCTCACAACAGTGACTACTTCTGCTGCTTGAGCTCTTGGGAATCAGGAGAGACTTCATCTTCTGCCTCTTAATGAAGTACTGCCTCGGAAGAAAATTACTGTTCATCTCAATTCAAGACCTTCTCATGGAAAATATTTACCTGGAACTTCTCTCAGACACATCTATTCTAGACCTCCAAGGATCAGCCTTTACATTCAGTATCCAAAACTAGAGTGCTGGCTTCAAACTAAACAAGGGAATGCTATTTACTTCTCTAACAAATCTCCTCAGCTTCTTTTCAATCCTACCCACCCCAAGATCAACAGGCTATAAAACTCAGATTCATGTGAACCTGAATGTGAACAGGGCCATTCTCTCAGCCACAGGCTCAAACATGGCTACGCAGCAGAAATTTTCCAAATTTTCCCCTGAAGCAACCCATTCTTCTGAGCTGCACATTGCTTACTCTCAGCAGCTTTATTTCGGGTAACTTCCTCAGGATATTTCTACTCTTCAGAAACAAATGAAGTTAAATAAGATAGGATATCATTTGGCATGGAAACGTTCTCCCCTCCTGCAGGTTCTCTGGGTACTGTTACACAACTGCACTTTCGAGAGTCAAGAGTTCATTAGTCAGCAGGAATTTGGTTTTTATCTACATTGTGCTGTGCAATAGGAATGGCTCTGCAGAGTGAAAGAGGACCCAATATCCACAATTTGCATCTCAGGAGACTTGACTTTGGACTGTCTTCAAGCTAGTTCTGTAGATTGCATGACTAATAGTGGAGGGAGTACAAGTTCCTGAGCGCATCTTTTGGCTTAGTTTCATCCAAAAGAAACCTGGTTTGTTTGTAGCCTGAAAACCAACAAAGGGTGAGTGGGGATGACCAGGAAATTAACTTCAGAAGGGCATGCCTAATGCCAGCTGTAATGTCAACGTAGGTGAGCCATTTACAGCCGACATAAAATTTTGCAACATGGTCACGTTCACAGGTGGGAAGAGCTAAAGCTTCCAGATGGGAAGAGCTAAAGTTCCCAGATGGGAATCTTTATCTATTCAATTAAACCAATTCTGTGCCCATTTGGTCTCAAGCTAGCCTTCCCAAACCTTTCTGAAAAAGGATATTCTAGAAGCAAGAGCATTCCATCAGAATCATGTAGGCTTTGTTTGCACGTTACTGAAAACTATGGGGAAGAAAGAAGACAAGTAAATACTGCAAAGACTTTTAACAGTCTCTTCTATCACTCAAGGGAAAACCATTTCATTTCTTGCAGTATGTTCCTATTAGAGCCTCACTCTTAACACATATTAAATGGACATTCTCATCTCTCTTCTTTCCCATGTAAAAGATTCCCAAGAGATAAGCAACACATTTTAATTTTAAGATTAGTAGATGAAAAACAAATAATGTATTACACAACAAAGACATTCTTCCTCTCAGAAACAAAGCCTTTCCAACTTCTAGCTTAAGGCTTGTTAACATGAACCTAATGCATCACCTGCAGTTATTAAAAGCAACATGCACACGTCTCTTCATGAACTGAAGGAATTAACATGAACTGTCCAGTGTCTTCCTCCTTTATTTCCAGCCTATTATAGACTAATATGCTTTTGCTAAAGCTTTGAAAGAACCATCTGATAGAAACCTTTTACAGCTTTCAAACAGATTTTTTGAGCACAGATTCTTGTACTGTCTCTTTGTTTTCCATAGAAAGACTTCTGACGGAGAAAGAAACATGCTTATTTGTTACATTTTGACCTCCTCTTTTACAGCAAAAGTGTCTCCTTGTGAAATTCTACCTACCTTCATTCAAAGTTGAAATGCTGATATAATTCTGAAAAAGCAGGACATTTTAAAATTTGAAGTCCATTAATAACAAATATGGCAAGAGAAGATATGATTTTGTATTTTGAAGATCCTGAAGGACATGGTGATCAGAAATAATTATAAGTGCAAACAATTCTTTGCTATACGTTTTAATTAAGGATCCATAATGCTAAAATTTTATTTACTAATAAGAAAGAATTTAAAACTTGTTTACTTATACACCATTACTGTGTTTTGTTTCAGGTCATTGGTAGAGAAAATGTTAAAAACAGAATGATAAGCTAGAAAAAAATAATACACCATTCACCATATTCTAAAGTAATACAGTCAATCTACATTAAACTATATAACTGATTAAATAATGTATGTCAGAATTTATCTTCTGAATCAGGAAAAAGGTACAAAATAAAACAAAATAGAAGGCTAAATCTTTATTTATTTGCAAATAAACACATCTTAGTGACAACCAACTGCTAATTTTTGATTTTTCTTTAGACAAATAACTAAAAACTATAAATGAAAACCAAAACTGGAGCAATTAATTCACGTCAAAGTTCTTGCTTGCAGACTTCAATTGTGATTAGAACTGGCAATTCATATAGCATCTATTTCAACAGAAATGCCTTGCCATCACTGGGATACTATCTTTGTCTAAGACAGCTCTTTTCATGCTGTTATGTACCTCATTCCAAAGACTGGCAGGCTCCTTCTGCACAGCTGCATCCTGCTTGCTCAGACAGTTACACCTCTCATCCAGTCTTGACTGCCCCCTGATTACACACATACCCTTTTCTTGGCCTTTACCAGCCAACCTTCCTTTAACTGACAGCCAGGAGGAAACCTGTGGTGAAGATTATTGCCTTTGACCATATCATTCCTCCTGGCATCTTATTGGCTTTGTTGCTTTTACCTTTGTTAGCTTCATTTTTTATCTCACTGTCGGTCTGATTTTGCCCATAGTACGGTTTCTCATTTACTTGAGATAGAGATTTCCAGTTCCCCCTGACCAGGCCATTGTATCAGCTTTTGACAGTGACAAGCCAAGTTTGAAGCAGATGCTTTTCATTGTTTTTCCTCTGTTGACCCTCAGGCTTTGTGAACATTCACTTGACTGTCCTCCCTCAAACTCCCCTCTGCTCTGATGCCAAAGCTGACAATATTTAGGCTGCCAGTATTGTGCTTTCTATCTTGGTCTGGTGTCCTCTTGTTTTCCAGTGCCTAATCATAGTGTCCTTTCTTTTACTGCAAGTCCATTGGAAAACTTTTGTGGTTCTCTGCATCTGTGTAAGATGCTATAATAAATGTCTGCTACACACAGTAACACTGTAGTAATACAAATAACTAATGACTGCAACAGTGGCTTGATCCTGAACAGTGACAGGGATGGTCTGATCTCTGTAAATGGCTACAGATACAATTATGTTGTAATTGTACCTCCCTAACATGATTCTGCTTGAATATTGACCCTTGGTCTTCATGCCTGCTCTTTCTTTTGCCAAAACAAGGAGGCATCTGAATCAGTTCAGACCCATCTATTTGTTCAAACCAATCCCCCGGGTACCTCCGTACCAGCTGCAACACACTTTTACTGCTGTTGTTTTTCTTAATTTAGACATCTGTTCATCAACAACCGACCTTTTAACAAAAGGTCTCCAAAACACGTCAGACAGGAATATCTTTTATCCACTGCTGCCTTGATGGAAATATCCACTGTAAAAGCAACTTGCCTATAAATTACTTCTTTAGCAGGAAAGCAAATGTTAATATCTCATTAAGCATTTGGATCAATAATATGTTTATGTTTAAAATAAATTTTCCAAAGGCTAGATTTTCAAGAAAGCTCACTTTCAAACCAGATTTTCTTGTTTCCAGAAATTGTGATTGGGGCCAGACTTGTAAAAAAGCTCTGTTCTCATGTTAACACCTAAAGGATGGTCAGGGTTACAAAGTACAACAGCTCTTGTGGGGACTCATCTAGTCTGAAAGGCTTTCAAAGAGATGCCAGTGTGCCACATGCACTAGAAAACCAGATTACTTATTTTGCAAACTAAAATTGGGACCTTTTGCAAATTCTGGACCAAATGGACCTATGAAAATCCTGGGCATACTTTCAGAAGCTAGGTTGTAAAATACAAGAATTTTTTCTTTACTTCTGTGAACTTCTAAGGAACAGAAGGCCAGAGCTTTCCTACCCAAGGATTTTGTCGTACAGTACTGGTATTTTCGTTTGTACAGCTCAAGCAGTGTCATGGAGCTACCTCAGAGAAAACCAGCAGTGCTGCAGCACAAGTGTATGGTCTCCATCAGCTGCAAAGCACCCTCCTCCCAGAAGATGAACACAACACACTGGAGAAACACTATGTGAAATGAAAGTTGGAAGTGACGTATGTTTGTTGTCTTTTGCACAATGAAACTCTGTAAGAGTTTTTCAGATCGTGAATTTCCTTTCCAGACTATGCAGAGAGCTTTGTTTTGATTAATCAAAATCCAGGAAGCTGTCAGTCAGGAACATGGGACACAGGACAAGACAAGGTGTCTTTTGTCACTTTTTTGGACTCATTGATTGTGCTGATGCAGGTGGTCAACTCAGACAAATCCTTTCATAAACTTCAGATTCAACCAGCTCCATTTTTTGTTCCTGCTATTGCTTGTAAAATTCTGTTCAAGAAAAGACCCATTCTAATTGTTAGAAAGCTTCCTTTAATTTCCACTCTAACTGTATTTCAAGCCACTGTTTATTCCTTTCTACTTGTGCCAGCATTGTCCTTTAGCCATGCTCTTTCCTGGCTGTTTACCAACTTGCAACATTCATCAAATGCACTCAGGCTCTCTCGGGCTCTGTTTTGCTAGACTGAACCAGGACAGCTGTCTCACAACGCTGTTTGCAGCTCTCTCTGCAGTTTTGAATTCATCTTTCTTGAAGATGGATAAGCAGATCTGCACGGCTGCAGACTTCTAGATCTTACTGACTCTGCAATTTCAACAGCACCATGTGCAAGAGGCCTTAGAGACAGCGTAGAAAACGGGAGAGGGGAGAAAGGGACAGGTGTAACATCTCACCTAAAGCAACCACATTCAGGTATTTTGCACTAGTTTCAAGATTAAAAAGGTAGAAAACCCACCTGACTATCATTTGACATTTTTAAGTGTCCAATCTTTGTGTAAGAAGTAGGCTGCTAAAAAAAAGAGAGAATGCCCAAGACATATTCACTGTCAGCTGATCTATGAGAATCTTGGAAGGTGGAAGGCATGTAGGCTTCTACATTCTCTTCTACTTTCTGTAAAGATATGCTCAAATAATTGAATACTTAGTTCATTAAAATAATGTACACAATCCTAATTCTGGAGCCACATTAGGATATCTTTCCTATAAAAGAAAAAGAACCAAGACAAGCAAACCAGCTTTACAAGTCAGGAGCTTTCTTCAGGCACTCAGTTTTTGTGGGTGAAAGCCCGTACCTCTCACGTCACCCTACCAGCATGAGCCAGCCCTGCTGACTTAGTGGGCAGGCTCTGGCCAAATGCAGCTTTATCTAGAGTAGCTTTCCTTTTAAGAAGACTTGGATTCAGCCTCATTTACATAGCTCAGGTGATGAATTGAAGATATACTATTCTTAGAAGAACTGGTTTTAGCCAGCAAATAACTCAGCTGGAGTGAGAGATTCTTAGGGAGTCAGGCAAAAAACCCACACCTTTTATGTATGCTGCTCATATCAATGATCTACAGAGCTCAGGAGTGCAGGAAGCCAGATAGGCACACAACAGGGATGAAAGTCTGCCTCGTTCCTCGCAGGGACTGGTTTGCAGGTTTAATCTTCTGAGACAAAGCAGGCTCTTGTCTCAGACCCTGGAAGATGAGGGTTACTACCTTATATTCAAACAGGTTTTGTTCTGCTTTGAGGAAATAAAGAAAAGGTCTCTGAGAAAAGGAACCTAAAAAATTTGACTTTGAAGAACATTAATTGGAAGACAAAGTAAAGCATTAGAGAGCCATGATGCACGGTCCTAAGACCAGAGTTTGTGCCTCCAACCTTCTTTTCTTTGGTTACCCATAAGAGAAAGAGAATATTAAATTTAATGGCAGATTTAAGGAGAGCAAACAAAATATAGAGGAAAGAACTTGTAAACCCAGCATACTAAGACCTGGAACCTTTGCCAACTCTCATATGAGAGTCAGCCTTTTGGGGAAAAAAAAATACGCACATGTAGCCCAGTAATACATTTGGAAACAGAACTGAAAACTGTTGCCTTCACTCATGTTTACTTCAAACATGAGGAAACCTGAGAGGATCAATCTCCTATAAATGGCCCAGGAACATTCCAGAAGCTTATGCCCCATATCACCCAAAGCACCTGTAACAGAGTTCTGGCTTTCTGCAATGCCGTTATTTATCAAAGCAGCACCTAACACACCTGACTGATGGTATGCAAAACAGAACTTGTTACTATTTTTTTCCAGGCAGTATCTTGCTGATGGTTACTGAACCTTTCACTTCTTCAAGCCCAAGCTAACTATGAAATGTGGAACCATCTGCCAGAATCATTAAAAGATTTACCTTGCTTTGACAAAAATGAGTAAGAACTAAGTTTACGAACTGAACTCAGATACAAATAAGGGGTTCTCTCATAAATCTATGTTCCAGAGACATCTTGGGAGGGCTGAAAGGAGAAAAGCATCTCTGACACGGTACCTGGAGGCTTTACAATGTGCAGCATGCCTACTGCATCAACATGCTATGTCCTGATACCTAGGGAGGCAAACAGTGACAATTTTGACACCTGTTCTACTGATGTGGCTTTTGGTCTTGTCCAACACTGCTACAGGGGGCAGGAGGCAGAGAGACTCCTTGGATCCCCTTTGCCATGCTCATGCCCCACCTGGAACCTGGAGCTCTGGGCGCTGCTGGGGATACTGCAGACCAGTGCCATGGCTCAGGAGCCCAGGCACAGCAGTAGAATTCAGTCTGCTGCCCACACAGCCAGGGTGTTCTTCGATATTGCTGCCTGTCTACTTGCTGCTCTGTATCCCTTGCAAGGCTCACAGATAAAATAGCTATAGTTTAGCTCTTCATTTTCTGCAAAAGATGCCAGTGACTTTCCTTAGTCAAAACAAAAGAATTCAGAAGTCAGCCCAGTACAGACACAACACGAATAAATGATCTCAGAAAAAGATTTATCTGATTTCTCAGCAGCAAGGCGTTATCCATCAATTACCTGCTTTATGTAAAACTGTCACTCGTTTCATATCATCCTGCCATAAAGGAGAAATTTTCTTTTAAACACCCTGCTTGTATGACTGTCATCATTACTACAAATAGTAACAGTTATACTATTAAATTGCCAGAGAATTTTTTGCCAAATACAAAAGGCACCTGTGAGCTGACAGGCAGCAGATGGGAACACAGCTTATGGAACTGCCTGGCAGCAAGGGGAACAGCTTTCAGGGGTTGTCTTCTTCACTTGCTTCTGCTTTACTCATTTTTATATGCATGGCTGAGCCTATTGCTTGCCCTGTTGATATTGTACTTCCATAGCTCATGCTGAAAAAACTTTGTTCCTTTAACTTCTTTAATTCTTAAAATATTCCACATTCTACAACCTGTTGCTGCCAGCTCTCACCATATTATCACAATGTGCCTGTATCACGTGTTCTTTTTAAGCTTCTGGCCCCAGCAGTCATCATATTTATATGAGAAGGCCATTTTCAAGACACAGTTGAACAAGATGGCAAATAAAGACCACCATCATTTCATAGGAGCATTTTAAAATAACCTCATAACTTTCACAGGGCTGGGATGCATTTTTTGGAAAAAGTTGATTCAGTGGGAGTCGGAATTGCAGCACACCGTGCTATTACTGAGCAGCAGGAATGAATCCTGTCTTTGGATCTTACAAACATGGAAAGTGCATATATCTTCCTTCAAGACTTACACTTGAGAGTTCATGACTTTAGAAGACTACATTAGCCTCACTAAAGATGAACTCCTTGCAGCCATGACTCCTGATTGTCAGATAGTATTCAGTCCACTGATCTCAGTTCTCATGACGAAGGGTTGTGATCTGAAGTACCAGCATGCTTTATGGTCTTAGCAGATGACAGGGAGCCAAGTATTCCTGCTTCAGCTCTGATTTTGATGCTCTGTGAGCATTAGCAAACCTCCACTCTGCAGCTGTGGATTCCTTGCTCTGCCAGTGGGTGCAAACCTACTGCATCTGCCATAAAAAAATCACCCAGGATTAATCTGTCAGGTGAGATGCGTCTGTGGGATGCTGTGGGCCTTACTCTTCCACTGAGTTCAGCAGGTTGACTCACTTTCTTGCTTAGTGTGCCATCAATAAAGAATAACTGAAGTGTATTCACAATGACTATGGGGTGGCTTGTAGTGGGTTTACACAGCGTAACACCGTTTCTGATGCGTGGAATTGATCCTTAACACCTTTTGTGGAGAGAATATTCTCTGCAATGCATCTATCTCATTCTGTTTCAGGGGACTCAAGATGTTTACTGACAGAAGAACTTCATGTTTAGGTGCAAGAGGAAAGTATACTTAAGGGGTTTATATCTTCTGGACGCTCATACTGAGATTCTGTGGAGCCTAGAATACCAGTTTTGCTCATTTTTTGTTTTCCTTCTCCATCCTCCACATATTCTTAATTTTCTGAGAGGGACTGGAGTGATAGCTACACTTTCTTTTGTACTGAGTCGACTCCTGTACAGCAATCATTTTTAATTTCTCCCTATAAGGTCAAAACAATATATAGGGAGTGCAGAGTCTAATAAGGTGTTTGAAATAGATATTGAACCTTCCTGCTTCACTGGAGTTCCACATTCTGCAAAGTCAGCTAGAGGGGATTTCAAAATGGTCAGAAATGTGTATTTCTAAAATAAACTGTACCTCAGGAAAACTTCCAAGTCCTGACAGTTCCGAAACGCTGTATTTAGTGATGCACAAAATAATAAGTGGTCTGATCTAACCCCAAAGTTAAACTGAACCATTTTAAAGGACTTTTCCATGGCTTTTATAACTCTTTTCCCCTGACCCAATACACATCTGGTTCTAGTTGGCACCAAAAAGATAGACTTATTTAAATGTCATGACAAAGGCCAATCTTGTATTTCTGCCTTGTTGGGAGACAGGAAGTACTAGAAATCTCATAAGATTCTCCTTGGACCTCTATCCACTTTTTACATAGTCAAGTGATTTACGTAGCTCAGAGAAGAATTCAAATTTTTGTGTTAGCTGAACTGACCCTCTCAACCTCCAGAGGCTCATTCATCACTAGGTAGAGTTTAATAGAAGTCATTGGAAAGGCTGTTCCGTCCTGCCTCCATGGCTTCAGCCAGCCATGAAGGTCTTGATCTTTTGTATCTTTGCTTTTTCTGCTAGGAAAATCCAGTAAGTGAAATAGTATTTCAGAACACTTTTAGGCAGGGAAAAGAAGTAGTGCATTATTCAAGATGGTAGAGAAAGAAAATAAAATTGGTCCAAATCCTGTGATTCCATACTAATCTTTACATTTTCTTTATGAGTCAAACTCAGGTAGATCTGAGTTAAGGTAACAAAATTGAGATGGGCCCTGGGACTGCTAATTATTTAGCAGTATTTACTGCAATTCATCTATAGAAAACCCTTTAGTTATAAAGTGCATTTTCCATAAATGGCCTAGTTTCTGTTTGCAGTAGTGACACAGCTGCTTGAATGTTTCTGAAGAGCTGGATTGCAAGTGTTCAAGATTCCACGAAAACCAATTGGAATGAGTTCCTGAAGTTACTTTCAAAATGATGGATGGTTTTCAAGCAACTTAAACACTTTTGAACATTCAACCCACGAGCCACTTCTACAATGAGACTGCAAGGTGATGCATATGCACTCAGTATGTTCTTTCATAAGAGGAAAACCTGACACCAAAACTTGCCCATGGCTACAAGGAAAGGCTCGCAGTGAATTTAGAAATTGAACCTCCCTGCACACATCGTCGTGCTCAGACCACGCTTCTCTTTATGACCTTACCATATGCACAGGAAAAGGCATGCCTGCCATGATGGAATACTGGTGTTTCACGAGTCTTATCTTCTCAGCAGGTTCTGCTGGCATCCTTGTGGCAGAACAGAACTCACAGCATGTATAGGTGCTAGTGGAAGAACACGTTAATATTTAAAGTAGGCAAAAAACAACCCGTGAAGAACATGTTCATTTACCTTTCTGATCTTCCTTTTTTCCTTCCGATGCTGATGCTTTCTCTGATAACGTGCCATTATTTCCACTGGCTTTTACCACATTTTCTTCCTGTATGGTTTCTTCACCAATGGCTACAGTGTGTCCATTTGAAGTTTCAAAATTTACTGTTACATCACCATCTGAAAGGAAAATTAAAAAGTTATTGCCTAGTTTAACTACTTACTTAGCACCTACTTACAACACACAGCATCCCTCTGCTTCCAAACTTCTGTGGAAGAAAAGCAGAAAGACTTTCTGAAATGTGAAACACCAGGCTGCAGATCTGCTCTGGAAAGTAATTCTGTAAAGAAACTCTGTAGGCCTTCATTTTCTTTGGGTGGACACCTCTGCAGTAGTGGGCTTGGAAGTCTGTGCTGGTTTCCTTCTTCATGTCTGTTCATGAGCATCCTGTTCTCTTATCCCTGCAGCTTGGTTTACAGAGCGAAGAAATGTGTGCATGGACCACAACAAAGCTGTAACATGTTCCAGCATGTCTCAGAAATGGACAAGGAGGGGGCAGAGTTGCAGGACTACTGCAGTGCACTCCCAATACGTAAATCAGCCAAGAATTCTGACAGAAGTTCTCAGAATGTGTGTGCCCATTTACTTAATAAAAATACATTGCAAAGACATCCAGTCTTAAGAATCAAGGTGAAGTCTTTCTGTATCACATATTGTATCATTATTAAATTCTGCAAGTCAAATTCTTTCTCAGCTCTGATGATACTTTACTCACTTACCCAGGCTAGCTCAGCTTGAGAGTTTTTTTGATCCTGAAAAAAACTTCTTTCTCTTCCCTATTTGTCTCTGTATTCCTGAAAAGTGCTACTCTTGCTGGCTTACAGCTTTCTCTGTTCCATGCACTTTAAAGTTGCTGCTGATTTTCTTCTCTGGTAATTTCTTTCTGCAGGATTCTCTTGCTGTCAATCCAAAAAGTAAGCAAATCTACATGGCATCTCTTTTGATTTCTCCCATCGATTCTTCACTAACTGGGGCAGTTCTCTTCTTGCTGTGTGTTATCAGACCTGGATGTTTGGCACTTCCCTGGCTTCAACACAATTATGCAGCCTCTGTCCTACCACCTTGGGTGCTCCCACTAAGGTGATTGTTCCATTATCTTCCACACACTAACATCAACTTGGTTTGTAAAATATGAGTTCCGCCTTCCTAACCTGGTCTGATTTACTACAGCTGACACTTGCACTTACCTTACTGCAACATTCAGTTTCTTCAGCTTCGCTCTTCCAGGGCTTCTTAAATCCACTCTCTCCTCTCCGCCTCCACATGTGACACTGCCACCTCTTATTCACGTCTTGCTTCTGCAAACACCTCCTGCCTCTAAGTGGTACTTGTCACTTTCCACTTCATTCTTCTTCACTCCATGCGAAACACTGTCGCTTCTTCACATTTCTTACCTCTCACATTTCAAGACTCCGTGTAATTTCCTCTTCTGGCTTTCATCCCCATAGTCATTCCTTCTACCTACCTTCACACTCCTCAACTGTCGTTCCTACCTCTCCATTTTTAACACCTTCAAACCGATCCCATATTCTTTCAAAATGTCCTTAAAAATTACAATTTTCATCAAACATGAAGCTCAGTGTGATAAAGATAACACAGACCAGATTGATATGGGAGGAAGAAGAGAAAATTGTTCATGTTTGTATCATTTACTCACTTGGCTCAATCCCTGTAAGGAATCCAAAGTCCCATCCTCTTTTAAGGGTGGAAGAGAGGATCAAGGACACTGATGACCAAAGTATTCATACTTTTATCACAAGTGATAGTATTTATGTTCAGACTGTAACCAACCTGAAAAGTTAACACTTTTCATTTAACTGTCCCGGCTGTAAATGCAATTTACAACCTTCAAAGGACAAGATCACGCAGGTCCCCAGTAAAGCACATGGCAAAACCCACAACAAATTCACAGATGGACAAACTGAGGTATGGAGAGTTTACAAGTCTTGTTTTAAGACAATGACAGTGGCAGAGACAAGTGCAGCAGCCAGCTATGCTGGATGTCATAGTCTGATAATTAACCAAACTGTGTACAGACAAGAGATGTCACACATCAACAAACAAGCCCTTTAATTCTAAATATCTATGTGTATGATACAACCCATACACACTGATACTTTCCTGATTCTTCAGATCACACAGAAAATTATTTTTGGAAAAAGTGGAGTTCTTAGACTCCTTGATAAAATGACAAATGGTTTGATTTTAAGCTACAGAAAAATTATTTTACTCACTTTTATTTGATCTAGATTTATAGAAGATGAAGAATATTAGAGAGAATACCACTAGAAGCATAACTGGATGCAGCACAGAGGTATTAACCTGGACTTACTCATGCTTTTCAAAATGCAAATTCTAGCTAATGCCAGTTACTAAACCTTAGAGCATTTTGAAACAAGTGAATTCTTCCCCACAGTTTTATGCTGGTGCCATTTGTGATTGTGGCCTGTGTGATAGCGGTGGGATCCATATGATCCCAGCACTAGTACTTTTTGATACCTGAAATGGATTATATTGATTTTGCTGGGTTCCAAAGCCCCTAATTTTTCAGCCACAATTTCTCATTTTATACTCCAGCGGCTTTAGACAGCAGACCTTGACTCAAAAATAGATTTATCACTAATTCAAAAAAATTCTGGCAAACAATAAGTAGGAATCACAGCAGTCACATTATTTACAGAGAGCATTAAAATACTTCAGGATATGACCAGCAGTCAGCTGGGGCACCTATGGCAGAAGCAGTTACAGACCACAAATCTCTTGGCTCAACTTCATTTGTCAGCTGGCCCAAATTACCTCTCACACTTCTCAGTTTGTCTCCTCATACCTATTTATACTACATGGAATCGATGCAACAGTGGCTTTATCATACATGTTTAGTGCTTAGTAGCTAAATTCTAGTTAACGTGTTATCACCTTGCTCAGGCATTTCCTTCAGCACTCCCCTTCTTATCAGCTCCTCTCTGCTTTGTCTTGTCGAAATCTTCCTTTCCAACACTAAAGAAAAAGCACAGTTAAGAATAGATTTATTCTCATACTGCTGATGCTTGTGAACGATTTTTATTTTATAGAAAGAGAAATCTTGTTTCCTCTGATTCTGCAGGAGAAGTGGTCTGGATTTTCATGGACAGTCTCTGAAAATATTGTCCTGCAATTTCAGGCACAGAAAGTGGGGACTCATATGATCCAATTTCTTCAGCTGAGCAAGTCTCCGTGAGGCTTCTTTTATGGTCAATGGAAAAAGGTACACTCAGGGTGAAATTGAACTCATCCTAGCACAGGCATTTAACATGTAAAGGTACCTCTTTCCCACTGACTAGACTGACTAGCTCAGCTGCAGATACCTCCATCTGCTTTGTAGAGGTTTTGAGTAGGGAGAGACAAATCCTGCTCAGAGCAAGCAAGCCACAGAGTAGCCTTTGGGACATGCAAACGGTTCAAAGGGGAAAAAAATAAACAACAACAAAAACAACCTTTAACAGAAGCCAGAAAGTTATGTTCTAAAAGGAAATAACATCCTCATTGATCAATGCTGGTTGGCTTTCATGGAAAAAAATGCAGCATCCTGGTATTAGGTTAAAAAAAAGCAGCATACACAAAACCCCCAAGACTGTGACACAAAGCATTCTAATTATGATGTTTATTTCCCATGGGAAAAACACTGAATAGTTTTATAGGGAAAAGCATTTGCAGATGTCAAAATAGAATAGCTCCACACTGCATCCCATCTCCAAACAAATGCAGTAATCTGGGAGATTATTATAATAATCCATGGGACCATGGTGAATAATGTCCACAAAATGTGAGCATCACTTGTAAAATCCCATCTCCCCTGTTAGGAAAAGGTAGTCTCCCATCCCGATTCTGTTTACATACGGACATCAAACATCCATGTAACGTTTGGACCTCAAACTGAGGGCGTGTGGTGAAGCTTCAGCTGTGCTGGACTTCATCCTATTAATGCTATGGGATAGGGCTATTTGTCTCATCAACTAATTCAAACACTCTCTAGGGTCAGTCTAATTGCTGTATGCAGATTGATAATACCTCTTGCAGTGTTTAATCTCAGTTGTTCCAGCCCAGCTGGAGTGACTCAGCCACAGAGTGAAGTGACGGGCTCCTATGAAGGCACAGAGGCAGTTTGGCTCTTCTGAGGAAGCTGCCCTTCATGCGTAGCAAAATACCTTTCCCAGCAGCAGGTAGCCTCCATCAGGGAAGGGGATGGTTGAACAGAATGAAAGAATTTGGGTTTCAGCTGGAAGGGACCTTAAACCACCTCTTTCCAACCCCTCTGCCATGGGTAGGGACACCTTCCACTAACCCAGGTTGCTTAAAGACCCATCCAACCTGGTCTTGAATGCCTACATGGATGAGGCATCCACAACAACTCTGGGCCACCTGTTCAGTGCCTCTCCACCCTCAAAGAATTTCTTCCTAACATCTAATCTAACCCTGCCCTCTTCCAGCAGCCATTCCCCCTTTAAAGCCATTCCCCATTTAAAGCCCTTCCCCCTTGTTCTGTCATTACACGCTCTTGTAAAAAGGCCCTCAGATTCTGCACTTCTCAGATTTACAGTATCAGGTTTATTTCTCACACTGCAAAGTGCAGGGATTCAGCAACTGCTCAACATAGCATGCATTTCCCCATCAAAATAGCACCAACTCCTGGCAGAAGAGCTGAAGGCAGTAAACATTGGGGCCAGTCCAGTTCAAGGTACTCATGCCTGTGAGATCAAGAGCTCACAAATGCAAACATTATTGGCTCAAGAACATGTAAGCTGGCATTAAGTCTGTGTCTATATACTCAGGTACTTGGTGGGATCTGTCCTCAGGTCACGTTTGACAACATAAAGGAGCCCGTGAGTATGGCTGCAGACTCTCAATATCAGCCAGCCTCCTTGGGGAGAGTGTGGTAGCCTGGACTCTGATCAAGTTATTAGTCTGCCTTGGGTCCCAAACCTAAATCACTCACAAGCTCTTCCAGTTTCTCCGCTATATTTTTTAAAGTATGTGCCTTACAACTGTGTGTCACACATCGGCACAGGGAGCCTGCCCTAGGCTTGAGAAGAGTTTTCCTTGTAGGGGAACACTCAGTCCCACAAAGACCATTTTAAAAGAGGGGGGGGGTCATGAAAACAGAGAACTACGTGGGCAGGCATGGATGGAGTGCCTTAGTCTTTCTAGAAAGCAGATGCATTCATAAGCAGGGTGAAATCTCCTTTGACACAGCCCTGAAGGATGAACACCTTATGCACACAAGTTATACTTGTTTTGTTCCTGGCAATAGAAATATTATTTTTTATTATTTCAGCATTACGAATATTATTTAATTCCCACTCTTTTCTCTCTGCTTCCTTTTTACATCTCTTTTCTTGGGGACAGTGAAATGAGACGATCTCTTACATACCTGTGGGACAATCCAATGCCACTTGGAAACAATAATGCCTTTTCCATCAAGCTTAAGAACATTGAGTCAGACAGACCTCCCCCCATCAATGTGTCTCTCTAGTTTTCAGCATGAAATATTTTTTCAGTTCTACAACATTGAATTAACAACTGTATTGAATTAATTATCATGGGAAATACCAACTGTCATTAAAATACATGAACCCCTTACAATTCTACTAAAACACCTCAAAGCATTTCATAAATTACACAGGTTTCATAACATCCCTGAGACATAACTATCTCCTTTTCACAGATTAGAAAATTTGTGAACAGATAAAAAGCTTAAGCCCCAGTCCTGCATATTCTAAAACTCTAGCCATGAGTGGTGTTTTTATTTAAACTGATTAAGCTCAATTAATTCAGCTTGAAAAGATAATTTATTTTAAATATTATTTGGCCCATGGAAAGAACATTAGAAATCAAGCTAGTATTCACTACTGGTATCATAATTTTAATTCCTACAAAGAAAAAGGCAGAATCTTAATTTAAATTGAAGTGGCAAAAATATGTCCCCTTGTATAAGAGGAGTGAGTAGCCTGTCAACTTAGGAACTTGTACTGGGTGCTATTTAGTCAGTGTGGACTCATCATAATAATTTATGGTTTATTGCAAACTTCAGATTATGCAATATATTTCACATTTACACAGTCAAGTATTTCGTACCACCCAGTCACCCAGCACCATCATTCAAACACCCCCTGACTTCTGAATACTTGACTTTGTAACTCTATCATTTTAGGAGAGCTTACTGAAACATAACAGTAGTCAACAGTAATTAGCTCAGCTGACTGGTCTGAGACTCTTAAAACTCTGTGCAATTAGGCTGAGTGACCAGCTGATGCTATCAGTACAAATCTTCTCTGCAATATGTGTACATGGTAATGTGTATATATATCTACTTATGTGAATATATATATCTCAACCTGTCTGTCATATATATGATAGGTAGATATCTATGTGTATATATAAAGGTGTGAATATATATAAAATTCCAACATGAACACCAAAATACTGTTTATAACTTTAAGCAATAATAAAATGGAAAGAACAATTTCTCCATCTGTGTACATGTATGTACTGAGATTGATTACAGAGAGATCAGTCCTGACTGTGAGGGTAACTGGTTGAGTCCTTGCCTACTGAGGAAGGCTGAGATGAGGCAGGCAGGCAGTCTCCAGTCTCATGCTGCAGAAGAATCAGAAAGTGCCAGGTCAAAAACCTTCCCCTGGCTGCAGTCAAAAGCAGAGGTTGCCCTGAGTTCAGGTGTAACCATCAGAAAGGATGTGAATTCATTGTGTTGTATGCAGCTCTCATTTACTCAAGTAAATCTTACTTCCCTTCACAAACATTTGCTTTTTTGCCCAATACAAATAATAGTAACACTAATAATGGGAATAGTTTACCTCAAAATGCAGCTTCTCTCTCTCTCCTTCCTCATCTCCTCAAAAGAGACTGCTTCGTGATGCTCAGCAGCTGCAAACCTCAGGCAGTCTTAAAACCCATTCTCTGACCTGAAGAGTGCTGTGAGATTCTGGATATTCTCCAGTATTTAGTTTTGTTCTTCTAAGAGAAGCTTGAGAGAATTCAGATTATTACTTTTTCTCTGACCTAGTAAGAGCTAAAATTGCCCTCTGGTCCCTCTCTGTATATACTTTTGCAGTGAAGCTTTGAAGTGGCATCTACTTTGTGCCAAGACACAAACTGCTGCCTTTTCCTTCGCAGCAAAACATTGCAGAGGAGAGAAACCCTTGAGATTATGCCATTTTATGTTTGTTTTTACTTGATTTTGAAAGCCCTCTAGGCAAAAAGCATACAGCCAGTGCCCAAAGAATGGACTTTCCGAGACAGAGCGTGGAAAATATGTTGCTAAAGGGAAAAATTCCAACCATCATTCCCACATCGGCACAGATACTAACATCTGACATCTAAACATCCATCCTTTTTTGATGTTTGTGGTATTTGCTGCTTATGAACATCTTCCAGTTGCTCCTAAGACAAAAAGCACTCCATGGTACATGTCCTGGCAAGGCCGTAGCAAGAACCTATTTGAAAAAGCCTATTGAAAACCCAGAGAAAAGAGTGAGAGTTCCTTCCAAGAGCCCACATTCTGTCTTAGAAGAAACCCTTTCTTCAGCTGCATGCAGATTTACCACGTTGTAGTCCTGTTAAGAGAACTGGCAATAAATGAGGATCATTGTGCTCTCCCCATGGTCTCAGGCCAGGAAATGGGCTTCCTGCATGTCAGAGGCAGGCACACACACAGCCCCCACTTGGTAATGTAAATACATCTCTGATTGAGTAGTGTGAGGAAGAGGATATCCTGTAGGATTTTTATTTTGAATGGATGTCTTCCCATTTCCTTCTCAAATTAGATAAGCAAGTTTCTTCTGCTGTGTCAGTAAGTGAGCAACAAGGGGCAACTTGCCACGTAAATGCATCTTCTCAGTCTCCATTGGTCCTGGGTCTATTTCCTCAAGAAATACAGGGAATACTATTTTTATTCATCCCTGAAATTACCATCTAAGGCAGGATGAATGCACTTCAAACTACTTCTCAAGTCAAATTCCAGCCTCACATGAAGCACATACACAAACATAAGTGATCCCATGCACAGCTTAAAAGCAAATGAGTATCTTGAGGGACCACAACATCATAAACAAATCCAGAAAATTAAGTAGAAGTGAGTATCTAAGGAGGCACTTTTGAAAATGTTGACCGTAATTTCTTTGGGCTTCATTTCCTCCTTTTGTAAAAGAAATACGAACACATGCTTGGCCTTGGTAGTATAAGAATTGATGTGTCATGCTTGTAAGACTGGATTCAGGCCCTCAAAAGAAAGATAGTACAACGCAAGAAATACTATATTTAACAGGAACTTACCAGATACTAATTTTTAAAAAGATGTTAATTTTTTTTAAAAAAAATTGAAAAACGATACATGCATTATTATTTAATGGCATAACAATTTAACACATGCTAATAGGCTGTGAAAGTTTAGGGAATCTCTGTATACACAGCTTACGAATGGTCCTTACTCTGAAGAATTCATTGCAAATAAAATCACATACCTGTCCAGGAGAAGCTGCAGAACATTCAGGAGTCATTAACTAGAAATAATTTTGCTTTAGCAATATGATAAAAGTACTGGGAAAGCTGAAGGAAACAGGAAGCAATGAAGGAGGTATCAGACTGAGGGGATTTTTTTTTTTAAATTGCAGTAGTAGAAGAAATTGTAGGGGTTTTGTTGCATGGGAAAATGAAAAAAAATAAAAGGAGAAAAAGGAGAGACAGAAGGATTTGAAGATCTCAGAAATCTGTTCAAAACTTCAGCTGGCATCTGGAGTGATGAAGATACCAGAGAAAATGGCTTCTTTTTGCCTTTTGTGTAAATAAAGTTTGTTTTACAAGTTTCAAACCATAGAGCTCCTTGCTGTAACTGTCAGGGGTTGGTATGGGTTTAAAATGTCGAGCAGTGTACTTCTAGGAGTTCAGGAGAGCCTACTGGAAACACTTTAGGAGACTAGTGTTGGTTTTATTGCCTACAGTCTTGGGAGACAGTAGACAGAGCTCACAGAAGCTCACAGGACTCTAATCAGACTCAAGTTTAGGAAATGACATCATCGAATGTTTGAATCCCAAACCAGAAGTTTGGGATTTTTGTAGAGAAAGTTTGGCTAGAGCAGTGACACAAAGACACACACACACACATGCAGGGTGGCATTCAGTTTCCCAAACATGGGTGTCTAGAGCCGCTTCAGATGCCCCAGGTTTTTGCAGATGTCTGCACAGGGATGACAAATATGATATCAAACCTTCTGGGAGAGCAGCCAGGACACCCCAGAGCATCTCAGGTGGCCCCAAACAACTATGTTTGGCTAACTAAATCCCAGCCTTCAATATCTCTCTTTTTCAGACAGAATATAATTCAGTCACAGCATTTTATTTTAGACCGTCCTTCCAAGCTTGTCAAAGGGGAAGTGAAAGGGCAGAGCAGTCTCTATGGAGGCAGGGGTTGCAGAGCTGATCCTCGTTCTTCTGCTGGGCACGGCTACATCTGCTTCTCCCCCAGACTTCTGTCCCCATGAAGGCAAGGTTTGTTTCATGATCCAAGTCACTGACTATCAGGAGGACAGCGAGAAATTAAGTAGTATTTGAGGATATGTATCCACAACAAAGCTGTGTATTTTTGGTGATAGATTCAAGACAGAAGCTGAACAAGGTTAGGTCTTTCCTTAACAAGGATCAGACTGTTTGTCTATACATCAAATACCGTGCTAAATAATCCCTGCCATCCAGCAAGTTCAGAGCTTTTCAAATATTACCCTGCAAAACCATCACAGTGTCTCCTATTATTTGCCACCAAAGGGCCACAGACATACCTGCTGATGTTTCTCTGAATTTGTCACTGGTCTTCTTCTTCCGCCATTTCCAAGGTTTAAAGATTTTGCCAATGTTGGAGAGTTTGCCCTTCCTCTTGAAGGGGGGAGTTTGGGATCCTGGGGCTGGTCCATCTGAGTTAGCAATTGAAGCCTTGTCCAAACCATCAACTGTATAAAGAAAAGAAGTAAAAATAACTGAAGGATGGAAAACAAAATAGTACCCCAACAGCTAAACTCCTCCACTATCCGATTGCAACAGGCTGTGTGTGCATCCACGTGGATTTTTCCTGTTTCAGAAGGCAGCCCTGGGCTTCACTGTTTCTCTGCACCTCAACTGCAGCTGTCCAGAACTTGCTTCTCGTGATGCTCCTCTGGCATATTTGCACAGTCCGGGGGTTTGCCATTGCTACAGGAGAATTTCTTTCAAGCGTATGTTTGGGTGACTTTTTCACTACCCTTGGTAAAGTTGAATAACTAGCTATCATCACATCGAAAACAAAACCCTTGCAATGTGAAAACGTATTTCTTTTGGGTAAAATTAATCCTTTCTTAAACAAACTCTAAGGATAACTGTTCTGGCACTGGGATGGGAATAGGTCTGTTTGATATCCCTGGTAATCAGTCCTTCACAGCACAGCCTGCCATGAGTCAGGGTTCTTATTAACAAAGCACATTGAACAATAAGCTTTTGAACTGGAGCCAAAATTTAAAGAAGGATTTCTTTTCTGCAAAAACACATTGAATGATATAAAAATCAATATTTAGCATCAATGGCCAAACTTTGAGTTTTGTGAAACGAATTAAGACTCATCCCACAACATGCTGTAGGATACAGTTAAAATAAACTATCCTGAGAAATCTATTATTCATTTCTATTTAAGAATTAAGGTTTCTTAAAGTCTTCAATTTGTAGTCCTGCAAACACTTCCAGTGTGCTGAATTTTATTCACATGAGCAACGAAGTAACTGCAATTACTTAGAGACACAAAATTAATCATGGTCTTCACTGTTTGAGGCATATAGGCTCTGTAATTGCTTTCATTCATCTAAACATTCTAATTATAACCAGTTCGGAACAGAGTTGATGCCACTCTGAACAGTAGTAATGATTATCATAGACCATTAAATCAGAAATGCTATTCAAAGAAAGAAATATCAATGTCCCCATTTTACAGATGAAAAATATGAGGCACAGAATTGTTAAGTGCTTAATTTTATGTTTGCCAAATGGCTTCCTGAATCCTGGTCCTGTGTCCTAGCTGCTAAAAAGATACATATTCAGCTACATAACATCATGGTGCAATCTCATTATTCTGTTTCTCAGACAAATGGCATTTAATGAGTCCTATATTTTTCCTAGGCTTTAGATTGATCCAGGATGCTAAAAAAACCCCAACTTTTCTGTGAGAAAGCTGATGTAATGCAAACAGAGTCCAAGAAACTTTGTTTCCAATGTTTTGAAATGAAGTACTCTGAAGAAAGATTCATTGTAAAACTTCATTGAAGTCTATGAAGTTAAAACTAGAGATAAATTAGTATGAAAATGATAGCATTTAAATAAAAAAAATCTGAGCAAGTTATGCCATAAAATTCAATATATTCTGTACTGCCTGAGGGATAGAAAACTTCTCCAGGATAAATCACAGTTATTCAGATGCAACAGAGTTTAAAGCTTTTATTTGTTTGCTTTGGGTATTTTCTGGTCCATAGCATGGAGAGAAGATGGCATGCAAATGGATTTAAAATGTAAAAAGCAAAGATTTTGGAAAGGACTTGGCTATGTCTACCCCTTGCCGGAGTACAAAATCCCAACTTCCTCACCTGTGTGCCCTAGAGAACAAGGTGAACCTTAGAGAAATTGAAAATGAGAATTCCTTAAAATGAAGCAGCTACCCCCCAACACACCCTGAAAAGCCAGGTGTGAGCTGGGGGATGAGAAGATCGCCAAAGGTGGCGAGCAGCTCTGCAGAGAGGCGTAGGGAAGCAGAAAGAGCCCTGCAGGAGTGTCTTGCCTGAAATTAGGGACTGCACTTTTGTCTGGGCTTACAGGCGCTGCCTATGGAGTGCAGTCCCCTATGGAATACAGAAGCCTCTGCTGGAAACTGTGGATCTAAGGGAGAATTACATTTACTTGGAGGGTACTTACAGAGACAAGAGAGCAAAATTTATCTTTGGAATTACAGCTGACATAAGAAGTGATGAGGGCCACAGTTTGCAGCCAGGAAAAGCCAGGTAAGAGGTAAGGAGAACACCACCAGGAGGTGGGTAGCGTGGCACTGGAACAGGTCCTGGGAGGTTTTGAAGGCTCAGCCAGGCAAACCTCCAAAGCTCCTTCTGGGGCTGACCTCACCTACTGTCAGGAACAGTCCTGCTCTGCATAACCTCCTGAGTCCCTCCCAGCTGAGACTCCCATGGTGCCAAGGGATGCGGAAACACGCGGTTTCTCTGGGAAATCAGCTCCAGCACATCCAAGTGAAGTGCTGAAGAAAAGAGACCAGGATCTGTTGGCTGTAGAGTTCTGTCCTGGGACAGGAGCCAAGCATTATCTCACTGGCAGAAGCCGTCTCTCAGCCCAGTGGAGTGAGAGGCTACCCACCCTTGAGGCAGCAGGACAAAACCCATCTTCTTGTCTCCAGTGGCTCAGAAAGGCTGGCCTACTGGTGTGAAGAGCCTGCATCCTGGTGATAGACAGCATGGTCTTATAAACACTGGAACACCGATCTTTTCAAATCCTCCTGAGTCATGGAGTCCAATCTATTGCAGGAGACCACTTCCACAAAAACCTCATCTAGATTTTTTCATCCTGTGCCTACCAGCAGAAATGGAGGAGGATTAGGGCTCCAATAGCTCCCCACAGAAAAATACTGATTTGCATCAGTCCCTGTTCTGCCCTCTGCTGAAAACCTTTAACTCCAAAATAATGATATTCATCCTAGCTACAGAAATCTGTCTGCTTCAACTGAGCTAATACTTGAAATTCATGGACAATAATTCTACTCAGGAAGATTGAAACTTTTGAAAACAGATGTCAGCAGTAGTTCCTTCTGACAATAAAAGACCAGGAGTTGATTTATCTAGCAAGTTCAACAAGTGTTCACAATTGGAAATTTACTAATCCGTGGACCTTGTACCAATTCCCTCATTTGAAATATGTGTCTGAAAAGAAGGAATAATCATAGCCAGATATCACAGACTAACTTTAGAAATAATCTAAGAAAAAGTAATATGTCTAGGTAAAAGAACTTATTTATATTTCTATTTGAAAGCACATATATTATGTGTATACATACATATTCACAAGCTAGCACATTTCACCAATTAATAAACTATTTAGAAAAAAACCCATTATTTCAGTGATGACATTTCAGAGCATTTATGGAAAGATCTTTACAAAAGTTATTACTCCTCTTCTTTGAAACACCCCGCAGGAAACTGATGCTTTAGAGGGACACTATTTGCTTTTTAGGTCATGCACTACTTAAGAATAAAGCATTGTGTTTTTCATCTCAGTGAACTTATCTACCTCCTATTAATCATTATAAACATTATGCATATTCACTGAGGGGAAAAGAAACATCTTAGCTTTCCAAGGTTTAGAGGAACTTGCTGACTTGTGTTACTCTTTTATTTGTATATACAGGGTCTTGAAGTCCTGCCTTCTTCCCACCATCTTCAAAAAGCCAGCGAGTCACTTCATTGCCTTCAATAAACATTATTAATAAGTTTGACACTAGGACTTTGGCTATAGTACCTGCACAGTTTACATTGTCATATTCCAGTCCTTTCCCATAGGTGAAGATTTTCCAACTAAAGAATCAGCCGGGTACACAAGAAGGGCAAGAAGTGAGGACACAAATCCTGCACGTCGATGCCACACGATGAGGAGATCTTGCTGCAAAAGGCCAACAACAAGGCTGGCAGAGACACTGCAAAGCCAAATCGTGCCACATGGGCTGTCAATCAGAATGAAAGTACAAAAAGGACAGCCTCTCCTCGAGCTTGTGGGCAGCCAGAGAAGATTAGATCAGTCTGTGGATGACCCTGACTTTCCTATAAATGCTTAGAGGCAGAAACGCCTGAACATGTCTTATCCCAGGAAGACTGCTTGCAATAAGCAGTGCTGATCTCTGTAGCTGCTGAGGAAACACTTTACTGCTGGGAATGATCTCTGGAGATGCTGTGTGGCTGAGGCAGGCGTGTGAAATCATCACAGTTTTCCCAGGGCATGGTACATTTCGACACTAAGACATCAGCACTGGCACACTCTAACCCTTTCTTCAGATAAGAACTTACAACTAACTTTACAAAAGCGAAATGCAACAAAAGAATGTTCCATCAGATCCTTTCAAGCAAGTCTTGTATAAATTCCTGTGAAGTAAACAGCTGTGTTTCTGCTGGTTCCAGGCCTTTTGATCTGGAATGCAGCAAATCCATTTTTTAAAAAGCTTTGACTTAAATTCACGATCCAAAAAAAGAGGACTATATTTATGACATTAAATGTTCTGTATTTTCATTTCTGTGTATTTTTTCTCTTGGCAGTGAAAATGAAAAGCCAGCAGAAGAACCTAACTTCCACTCCCCTCACCAGCACCTTTCTACACAACTGATCTACTCCAATCCTGCTGGAGCACTGGTATATATGTTTAAGGAATTCTTTCTCACATCAGGGCTGTTAAATACAAGATAGTACTGCCAGAGCATCAAGTTCTCTTCTTTCCCCACCGTGCTGAACCTTTCATGCTGCAATCCCTTCTCCCACCCACATCAGCCAAGGCTCACCCACCTGCACTGCAACTCTGCTCTGGATCCTTGTCATATAGCAAGGTTAAGAGTGGCAGGACGAAGGAAAACTCCTCCTCCTATTGCTGAACAACACAACCAAGAGGGAAAAAGGCACAGAATCAAGTGCTCCACTGATTTCAAGGCACTAAGGTAGCACTGGTGCCTAATACTTTCACCAGCAATAGCTCTCGTGCAGTACTGCCATGGTATCACCACAGCACTCTTAAAACATGCCAGGAAAACCCTTTCATCCTGTCAGAGTACAGGTGACTCAGGGTATTGCCACACCTAACCATGAATGAATTGAGAAATGCAGCAGAAGATGCCTTGGCCCCAGTTCAGATTTACGTTACATGTGGATTTGGATACAATTTCTGTGCTTATTAACTACCAGTTAACAAGAACAGTTATTTTTTTCTCTTCCTCTCACTGCACCCTGCTGCCTTGCAGGGATGTGCTGCAAAAGTCATCTTGGTTTATTGAGACCTCAAAACCTCTTCTGTCAACAATATGGTTTTCTATACCACCTTGCCAGAGGGCACAGAGGTGGAAATCATGGTTTTTATGCCAGATAAATGAACATGTTTTTGCAGCTGCCTATTATCCCCAATTAGCAGTAAGTCATCAACTTGCTATAGAGTATAAGCTGCTTATTCCTTGAGCTTACTGGCAAATTTCAAGACACTGCATGGTAAAAGGTTTGACATAGTCATTAAAAATCAGAAGTCATTCTGACACTATAAACGTCATTTTCAATAAGTATCTCAAATTATTATTTTTCCTGAGCAGAACCAGATGGAGAAGTGGGGTTTTTTTTCTCACATTTTTGCAATTTTGTTTTGTGGTTTTTTGTTGTTGTTTTGTCTTTTGGGGTTTTTTTAAATCTACTTGGAAGGGAAAAAATGCAGCTAATCCCTGGTGGATAAACTGGCAAATGGGAGAGATATAATCTACCTCCAGGCAGCACAACGAATTGGCATCTGCATGCTTTTGCCTTGCCATACATCTGGAGTTTAACTTTGGAGAAACTCTGTCATGAGCTAATTGACTTGATTGTGTTTTAATTAAATGAAAGGAAAAAGCTGATGTTCAAATGTAGGCGGCAGAGTGGTAGTTTCCATATGGAACTGCCAATATTGCCAAATGTTAATTGGACCTCCCGCTGGCAATGAGCTAAACAGGCTGGGCAGCGGCTACTTCACAGGGACGCTGGCTGCTGCCCTGAAACAGCCGGAGGGAATCCTCCCAGGATAACCACAGCAGGAACAGAGATGACTGCCTGAATACCTCCAGGTTTCCGCAAGGATGCACACACAAACGCCTTTGGGGTTGTTGGAATCACACTTGGATCAGCAGTGCCAAAGTCCAGAAAGGGTTTCAAGCCCAAACCCTGCAACTCCCACTGCTCCACAAGGAAAATGCGACCTTGCTGCAGAAAGTCAAACGCTGCAAGAGTGGAAAATTCAGCTCAAAAGGCCGTGTTCTGTTCTGCCTGTGATGAGCCCCTACCTCAGCTCCGCAAAAAGCACAGGCACTGCTACACAGGTACTTCAAAGGAAAGGAGGGAAGCCTGTGCTTCCCTGGAAGTCATAGCATGGATGCTCAGGGCTCCATGTTTCAGACAGAGCCATGTGGCTCAGAGGGATGCTCAGCCACACTGTTCTCTTCTGCAGCGTGCAGAGAAGGAATATGACCAGAGTCACAAACAATGATGTATTTTTTCCATTTCTCACTTTCTTACCTGCACACCTGGGATTAACTGGCTGAGGGCCTGGAAAAGCTTATTTAGCTCTCTGTCTCTTAGGTAGGATGCCCTAGTCCTATAAGACACTGATCCCCAGCAAGCAAGAAGGGAACCTGACCTTGGCTTCCTACTAATTACACAAGAAACAGGACATAAACCAGGGTTAACTTTAGGGCTTGAGGTGTGCTTGCCGCATCACTGGGGTAAAGCACAAAAAACTGTTGCTTTTTTTTTTCCCTGGCCACAATAACCACCTCAACTTAAGTGCTGTTGGTTGGTGTGTCAGGTCACAGGCTCTCACATTAGTTACCACAAATTCTCTTGCTCGTGCAGCCCAAATTTTGTGGTTTTTTGTTGTTGATGTAGATAACACACTTGTAACATCCAGCTTCAGCGTTACTTCCCAGTAGAGTTTTCACTCCCACTGGGTTAATTCTACAGAAAAAAGGCAAAGTTATGATTGCAGGCCATTCTGTAGAGACACTGGAAATACCACAGGCAACATAGCCAGTCAGGGCTACCCAGCCTCACTAAATTACACTTCCCATGCAGAAACCTCGTGGTTCAGAGCTCGTCTGCTCCATCTACACTGGCATCTGAGCTGGGTGTGTTCAACAGTGCACTGAGCACTGCAGTCAGACCTCTACAATCACACCACCTCTCTTCTCAACTGTTTCTTATGTCGAAACACATCAGCGATTCTCTTAAGGTCTGCAAAAAAATAGAGATCTGACCTATGCTTGCAATATGCTCACAAACGTGTTTGTAAATTAGTTATTTATATTTTGGCAACCTGCAGTCCTTATTGGAACAGCTACGCAACTTCTTCCTCCTCTTCAATAAAATGCTTAACTTCCATACTTCCAGCTTCCTGGAGAAGGAGTAAGCAAATGCTCAGCCATGCTGTTATACAGGTTTGAAAGCAATCTGGCCAAAAATCTCCTTGCTACCTCCTCTCTCACCCTGGACACAGCTCCAACCAGAAGGAAAGGGATCATAGCTTTAATGCCGGCTGCTTATTCTTTTTTCCTCAACCCCAATACTTGAGAAAAAAGTAGCAAATGGAAAGTTTCCAGACAGTTACATTTTCCAGATATATGAAACATCATATCAAAGGTCAAAGAAACTCCTCCACAAAAACAGGGGAAAAAAATCCAGGCACAATAACAGAGATGTGGGAGGACAGAAAAAACAACAACTGAAAGCAGTGTACATAAAAGAGCAACCAAACTACTTTGAACAACTGAGCTATTAATTGAAAATTAATGCTTCTTGTGTCTGAATATTAAGGGATAGATCTCCTTGGAGTATGATAGTATATATTTCTATTTATAGTTTAAATATTTTTTTGGATAATTTTGTAATTTCACCTAAAAGTAAGCTGCATGTACTCATCTTATTAAATTCTGTATTGATATTTTTAAAACATCACATCTGAAAACCAGAACTGCAAAACTGGAAATACTTCCTTACTGACTTTTCTTGGCATAGCCTTAATCCAGGGGAAGAAAAATAACCGTAATAAGTTTACAACAAACCTTTTTAGCTGCAGGCAAATGATAAATCTCCCCAGCAGATACTGGCTAGAAGTGTGAAAATAAACTGAAGCACGTGGCCTCTCTCCTGTGTGGTGATAAAGAGGAATTAAAAGAGACCACTTTTGCAGGAGTTAATAGGTGTGCTATACCGATGCTGAGATAAAACTGGGTGAGGAGTGTCACAGGGAAGCCTCTGGCCCCAGTTTCCACTTGCCCAGCTAGCAGCAAGTTACTCTCCATCTGCCCCAAACAGGCCAGGAGCCCCTGGATCTCTGGTTTGAGCAGCAGCAGCACCTGCTGAGGCAAGGGAAGGTGGGGGAGGATCCCCGGTGCCAGCTCACTGACAGGAAAGATGAGGCAATAGGTATGCCATGTCACTGCCCCACTGCAACATCCCATCCCTGGCATTCCCAGAAACCTGACAAGATGAGAAACACAGTCCACAGGAATCTGGGAAAAAGAAACATGAAGGATGCAAGGCAAAGGCAAAGATTGTTATCTGGTGCGAACTCTGACAAGCATCCCCTCTACCAGCAGGCTGCTCACTCCTGGGCAGGTCTAGGTGGTTATCTGCGACTCTCTTAGGAGCCTGTTTGCCTTCAGAGAGTGAACCAGCACACCCTAAGATGGCTCTAGGTACTCGCTCTCCACTCTGAGTCAAAAAACCTAGCAGAACAGTCAAAGCATGGCCAGAGTTACTCTGGCTGCTCCTAGCTCCTCTCCTCTCCATCCCTAAGCAAGCTTGAGGCTGTCACGGATCTCAGCTGGCTGGCTCCTCTGGAGGTGCGCATTATCCCAAAGGAGATGCTGTAGGATGTTAGGAGATTACTCTGCTAACTCACCTGCTCTGCATCACTGGCTAAAGGACTCAGCTGCTGGTCCCTCTCTGATGCCTTTCAGCCATGCCTCTGATATACCTGGAAAGAAGGAGGCATTTCCCTGCAGATCTCTGGCTGTGTCCCCAGAAGCCATCACCACTGAAAGCGGAGTGGCATCTTTACAGAGATGCTGCTCGCACAAGTGGGATCCCAGTCATCTCAGCCCGTGCTGTTACACCACCACAACAGAAACCTTAGCTGAACCAGCAGCCATGCTGGTGACCATCTGTAAGGGTGCCTGTTATCCCTGCACTGAGACAAAAGAAAAACAGCCTTTTGTCTGGGCTTCTAAAACTGAGTCAGCTCCTACCACTGAGCTGGGGCAGAAACAGAACAGGGGTGAAGGGGAGAGAAGTCTGTGAAGAGAGGGAAGACTTCTGCCACGAAGTGATCGCCTGAGCTCACTGCCAGCAGGTGTGAGAGATGCTCTGACACCTTCAATACATCCAGTGCTGAAGCAATGACCCCCTGAAGTGCTAACATCATCAGCTGTTTTCCTTTTCAGCATGAAAAAGGTGGGGAACCCACTCCAACTCATTCCAGACCATCCAGTGCCCTTGCCAAACATAAATCTGTATGAATATTACACGTGTTTTTCCCTTTATTACTACGAACTTCAACCAAATCTTTTACCATTACCATGTTTATACATCTGAACACAGGTTTGGTTTTATGAGCTTCAGTCCCAGTGCTTCCCCACCCCTAAGTACTATGACAAGGAGTTCCTGATCTACAAAGAACATTGATGTACCCAAAACCTTAGGAGCAGTTTGATCAGTCACGTAATTAAATGCCTGGGACAGGACAGCCCAGTGCTGCCTTTCAAGAGCAACATTTTCTTCTATATTGGCACCACTTCAACACCCTTTTTTCTAGTACAGGAAAAAGCATATTGCCCTTGTCCAAATGTGTGCAAGTCAATCTCAAAGCAAATAGTCTCTTTCTATGACCTTGCTGGCCTCAGAAGGCTGCCAGGGAGGTCAAGAACACTTTTAAACCCAACCAGCAAGTTTCTGATTGTTGCTGTTGTTGCAAATATTTGTACAGGCTTTGAGCTCTGCTGTCTTTGTGGAGAGAATTGTGTTTATTTTTAAGTTCAGTTTTTAGCTGCCTTTAAAACACTTGTCTTTGTTGCTAGATACCAGCTTGAATAAACAATAATAGTAAGACTCCAAAATACTCAGAACAATCTCTTAATGATTAAACACAGTCTTCTTAGTCAAAATACCAATTTGCCAACTCTGAAACCACAGCCTGTAAAAATCATTCATATCATTCTGTATGTATAATATCATAATTCTGAATACAGTCTAAGTCATCTTCTTTGCTATGAGGAAATGGGAGTTGCCAAGTTGCAGCTGACTTTTATTCTGCATCATGTTTCATTACCCTCTTCATCCCCAGCCACACAGCAAACAGCTGTTTTATTCCCTGTATCTTGTTCTTCACTAGGGCCAAGGTGGGGGAAATCAGGCACAGTGTGACCTATTTGTCAGCCTAGCTGCCCTTCTTTTGCCAATTTAAACTTGGACACTCAGGGGCGTGTTCACGTCAAAGGACAGGTCTGTGCAAACTGTGATGGGATTCAGTTTTACTTTAAAAACCAGTAAGGTCTCTTTCCTACACAATCAAGAAATAATAATTCCATCAAGCAAGGTGATGGCACTCTAATCACTATAGTAAAACCCAGTGGAATTGTAGTACCATCTTCATGAGGGTTCGAGGCTGTACCCATACATATCGTTTTACTTCAGTTTTTCCATGGAATCAGTGTTTATGGAAGTGAGGCGCTGGTAATCAAAAAACTTTAGTTGAAACAAATTACAAGTGAGAAAGGTGCTGCCCTTCAGCTCATTGCACTGGGATGCTGGGCTGGAGCCTGCCCTGTGCACAGCGCGCCCCGAGGTGCAGGCGCTTATCACTTGGAGAGATAGGGAACCAGGATCCCACCTCCCTGTGGGAGGGCCAGCAGCACTCCCCTTTTCGGTCCAGGCACCAGCCCAGGCCTGACCAGAGCATCAAGTACTCCTGGGAGGGAAAAGGGCTAAAGAAAGGGGCTTGTTGAAGGTTCAGTTGAGGAGACGTCACCTCATTGTCACAGAAGGCACTGAGAATATGCTTTGCCCTCCCAGCGGATTCTTCCATTAGGGGAAAACAACTGCTCCGTAAGAGCATCATCAACATGGCAGATACATAATTGATACCTTCATTTCTCCACTTGCTTGTTCCTGATGTATTTGAGGCCTCCACTAATCCTCTGCTCCGTTAATAATGAATGACTGCATTATCACGGTGCTTAAAGAGGGCTGGCCATGGATCAGAACCTCTTTGTTAAGAGCGGTACAGACAAACACCAGAAAGACCATTCTTGTTTCAGCTCCAAGCATAAAATGAAAGGCAATAGCTTGAACAACAGATTTCTTATTTGCATTGACACCTGCTCAGCTGTTGCATTTAAAAAGTTCTTTAAGCTCTCCACAAGTCCCTATGACTTTGCAGTATGTCCCTTTCTAACTTTCTCGTTCAGACACTGGCATTTTAAGCAATCATAAAATATTTTGTCCTTGTCATCTGTAAGCCAAAACAAAATACCAACTTGAACTTCTATGTGCGATTTTAAACTGAACTGCTTTAGCTGGAGTTGGATGAGCATCCCTTGAGTTGGAAAGCAAGGACTAACAGAAAAAATACCAGACCCCATCTCCTCCCCACCAGCGCAATCCAGCACTGCCACATGGCCTAACAATACTCATTCATTACTTAGCTTCAGCACACATATTAGGGTTTCAGAGGGCACCAGAGGAAATGCCTGTTTGCCTGTCAGGGGCACCTGAGCCCACCCAGTTACTCCAGCATCCATCACTACATTGCTGTCCAGGAAAACCATTCCTTCTTCTAAAGTGGAGTTAGGAGTTAGCAGTCATCAAAGCCCAACGACACATTTTACACCTTCCAGTTACCATTAAGATGCATTTAGGCTGATTGTGAACCAGAAAAGACATTGATTTATTTACTTTGTACAAAACCCAATCCAGACAACAAGAATAATTTAGCCCATTTTAGCCAGATTAATGCTGACAGAGGTCACTCCCACTGTATGAATGACACGCTTCACTGTATTCTGTATTTTCTTTAAGACTGTCTTCAAGCCCTTAAAAAATTAAGTTTTCATTTAAAAATATTTTTATTATTCCTAATTTATTTAGACGTAAACCAGGCTACATGACCCTTGAGTAATTACAAGCCAGAATACAAAACACTGACATGAATTACTTAAAAAAACGAATGAAACTGAAGCTGTTCTCGCAATTACCAGGTTTCTTTAGTTTTATGACTACAAGTGCCATGACCTTGTTGATACAGATGAATTGAACACAAAAGCTTTACTATTTAGCCATGTGCTTAAGAGTGCCATAATAAGAACTTGATTAAAACAAAAGAGGTGGTACAAAATAACCCGAATATGACTGGCAAGTCCTGGACCTATTGCTAGCAACTCCAAGCAGCACTGGAAATTCCAAATTCTTGCAAGTAAAGTATGTACAGCATCAGTCTTCACCAAATTCATCTTCGGCATTATTTAAGCTCTGCAAAGCTTTCTTTTTTAAACTACTACCAAATGTTTTCCTAGAGAGGGAACATTATGTGACGGAGAGCTCGCCTGTTTCCATCGGTCCCTGGGAAAGTGAGCCATTTCTTAGGAAAGCCCACAGGAATACTTCAGAAATTCCTGCTTGCAGTTTCTGTCTGACCCGACTGTTTCTCATCCTGGGCTTTCTGCAACTCCCCCAGCAGCTGATGCACCCAGCAAGGGAGAGAAAGGGCTATTTATCTGCTTAGTCAATAACGAATCGACACATGGACAAAGTGTCCCACAAAGGAACATGCAATCAGTGTTTCCACTGGTGGTATTCCCACAGGGTCTCTCTCTGAGGGTTTGCCCAGAGGTGAGCAGTCCATCCTGGCAGGCAGGACTTGCTTGGGTCTCTGCTCTTCCCACCCAGCAGCCCCCAAAACAGCATTGCTGCAGGGATCCAAGGAGGGAAAGGAAAGCAGAGATCCCACAGGTGATGGATGATCTTTTCACTGTGCCAGTCGGCACAGAGGGAACACTGGAGCCCTGGAATGGCAAGCAGGAGTCAAACTCAGTCCCTGAGGCCCTCTGCAAGGCACAATGTCTTCACAGCCACTCCCCAGCCTTACTTTGACTGTGTGGTTTGAAACGTGTTGAGCTCCAATCTCAGCTGAAGGAGCAGAGGGGCTTCCTGCAATCCCTGGCAATTTATTTCCCTCAGAAAATACCTCCTGAAAATTCTATGCCATACTGAAAAAAACCTGCCTTGTAACTCCACTTCCAGCAAAAAAAATGCTTTGTATAAGAACAGGTTTTGAAATAGAAAGGTTAATAACTATTCTTTAAAAGAGCACCTTCAAGCAGCTTACAAATAAATGACGGCAACTTTGTTGAGCTTAGCAAGAAGCTGTGACATTTTGGAAATGAAAAGAAGTGATAAAGAGTTCAGTCATTTTTCTTGCCTTGAAAAAGGTTTACAATTTCCCTCAAACCTCCCTCCCACTCGTGCTAACATTCAAGTATTTGGCACACACATTCAACATTTTAAGGCTCTGCACTCGCTTTTCACCCTAGCTGGATGCTGAACTTTGGGAGAGAGTGGTAATTTTCACCCCAGGAGAGACCCAAAAAGGGACTGGTGCATTACACCACGCAACTCCTTGCCCTGGGCAAGCATTGTCTTTCACACGCTGTGCTCACATAAGCTATGGCAGATCAGGGAAGAACCTGGAATTGTGATGAAACATATATAAGCCATGATAAGCAAACCAGAAGATTTCTGTATTTAGTAGGACATTTCCTGTATAGCAACACAAATGAATAATACAAGGAATATAGGTAAGCGCAGTAGCACAACCTGACTCAGGTTAAAAAAAAAGTGCTAGAAAAGCACCACTAACCTTCACTGAATATTTTTTTGTTCTAGAAGGAATGAAATTAAACTAAATCAAGTCTAACTGGCTCTTCTAAATTTTTTTTTAAATTCCTGTATAAGATCATGAATAACATAGTAAACTGAAAAGCACAGAAACGCAAGATGTGTCTTACTCAGAGGCTTTTTGACAAATGTTGTGACATTTCATGCACTTATGAATAGTGGTCACTGAGAACCAGTTCTTTAAACTTTTTCACTTGAACCAAGACACTTCAGTGTCATGTTTGTGAACATGTGCATGGCCCATACCAACAAGGCTGTATGCAGCCTCACATTTGAAAGGTTGCCTTTAGTTTTTGGACAGGCGTCAGTATGAGGAGGAGCAGCCTGGCCAGGCATCCAGCTGGTGACCCACGGTAAATCAGCCCTCACCAAATCAGCTCAGCAATGCTAGAGCAGCCAACTAAAGGAAAGGGTCCATGGATTGTGTCAAGGTCCCAGGGAAAACATGATCCTATTTCAGGTAACACCTGCTCTGAGGAGGATGAAAAACTTTCAGATGTGACTCAAAGCTTCCAATCCAAGCAGCACCATCACCAGCACTGCCTTCGCACTTCAGTCAGCCTCTCTGCTAACTTCAAACTTCTGTCTTTTAAACCACGTGGGAATCAAAGGTTTGAGTGGACTTTTAATTATCTTTCATCCCAACACAGACTTTTAGAGTATAATTGAATTTTGTGGGAAGTTTAGCTTTGAGAAAAGTTAAGGAGAAAAAAGTAATGAATAACAAGGAAAAAAAAAAAGGAAGGATTACTATAGCACACACATTTTCTTCACACTCACAGCAAGACAAAAGACTATATTTGCCTAATTTGCTCATGTGCTAGGAGTGCCATCACTAATACTGCACATTTCATGCAGACCCGTGCAGCAGCAAGGTGCCAGTGGCTGGGAATGCCCTCGGCAGGAGTGTGGAGCTCATGGGGATGCACAGTTCCCTTCCCCAGCAGTGGCAGCACTCCGGGCTCAGCACCTGCACCCCAGGGAGGCAACTGAGCATGGAAAAACACAAATACAAAATATGAAGTTGCTCTTGCTATTCATGCAGAGGGAAGTGCCACATTGCTAAATACTCTGGAATCCATGGCCCTACATGCTGGCTTTTAGAAAGGACCTTTGGCTCCATATAATATTTTAATAAACCCACCAATTTCACAACTAAAACAAGCCAGAGCTTAAAGCCAGAGCTAAATGTACAGTGCTAGAATACTGCCCTTGGTGTGCTTTGGTCAAGCTGTTGAAAAGAATGGAATCTCAGTTTTATATGAAGTCATAGTACTTTTCTGGGGTGTATCTGGATGTTGTTTTTAAAAGCACGAAACTGCTGGTAGGAACAGGTGAGTAATTGGTGAAAATGCTGCGAGGACTATAACTAAAAAACATTATGTAGGTTTTTGTGCAAGGAAAAGTTCCCATCACTCATTTCACTGACATGGACTTTAGTATGCAAAGGGCTCTTTTTTCAGGCAAATACAGAAACACTGGAGGAAATGCAGGGCTGCACCCACAAAACTGAAGGACCCAATTTACTTCTTAATGGCACCTACTCAGAACTGGGGAGGCCCAGAGCAAATCCCTGCTATTAAAGGGACTCTAAACCTACCACATATCCTAAACCTGTCTTATTCTACTACCGGGGAGCTCTGGGGAGCATTGTTCTATCTCTCACCTTCTCTCACATACCCTTCCTCCAACTGCAAACAATCGCTGCTACCAGACCTCTGGCTTCTCTATTTTAATGGACATGACAAATATTTTGAAAAATTGTCAGTTATCTTGAAAATTGTGCCACGGACATTTACAGCAAAATATAACACAAATCCTAGTCTGATGCTAAGACTTTGGCTAGTATATGTGACTCCACACGTCTGCATCACTCAGTGGGACCTCACCCATAACTCCTGGGTTAGAAAAAAAATGCTCCTGCAAATGTGTCAGAAAAAGAGCCATCAGTATGATACCAACAATAAATGGATTGAGACAAACTAATGGGTGCCTTTCTCACCTAACTTCACAGTAAGCTGCCAGGCTAAAGAGGGCTACTGGAAGTCCTCAGAAAAGACTTTTCACTTTGCTACCCATCTCCTTGAAGCATCATCTCTCGCACCACCTCAGCATTATCCCAGTTTCCCTCCCTTCTCTCTCACCTCAAACATAGTCTTTTCTTGCCATGCAAGAAGAACATTTTTTGTTTCAAAACTTTTGCTATCGCTCCATATGATAAAAATTAAATTTAAAAAAGAGCACCAAAAATGGTAGGCGCAAAGATTGAATTATAAAGAAATACACAAAGTAAGACAAAATAAATCTCTCTACATTTGCAAGTTTTCCCTGCATTGACATCTGGACATGAAAGTAATCACTCAAACCAGAAAGAATAGGCTCCATGCTGGTATTTTTTTAATGAGATTGAAGTGCCTGCTATTTGGTTTTAGGAAATGGCTAATTTAATTAGCAGCACTGCATCTGTTCTTCTTTTCCTCTTCCCTCGGTATTATGTGGAATTTACTGCATAAAGAATACAAAATCTAAACTGAAAGAAAGAAACCTCTGGGCTCATATATACAGAGGATGTATCAATTCTTAGGGGGTTAAGAAAAACTCATCTGTGCCACCAGACACCTCCCTGCTGACACAAGGACCCTGTCTCAGTTCTGCCCCGCTGCTATATACAGGTCCTCAGGGAAAAAAAACAGGTTGCCAAATATGCTAAACAGTAGCATTCCCCTCCAGGGACTGTCAGGGTGCAATGATGTTATCTGCTAAACCACAGGCAGGCAGGGGCTGAGGGGTCTGCTCCCCCGCCAAAGCTAAAGGAAGAGTTAACCACAGCAGTGCGATAATTCACTGGCTGTCTTCAGCTGATTCCTTCACCACGGTGAACTCACCTAACAAAGGATTTTAATTGGTTTTTTGGTTCATCTCACCTTCTGGTGAGATGTTTCCTGCAATGTTTCTCTTCTGTGGTTGAGGAAACCCTGAATGCAATGTAGGAGGAGCTACAGAAAGACAGAGAGAGATGTTTTCCCTACAAACAGATCCCTGAGGACAGCTGGTGGAAAGGTAAAACCACAAAGATGCATGGCATGACTTCAATCATTTGTGCTCACTTATGTCCATGGTCTATGACTTTCAGGTCTGACAGACTCCATCTGTAGCCAGGTAGGGGAATAACAATATTTAATTATCACACAAGACCCATCTTCAGGACTGATTAATGCTCATGGAAGAATTCAGCGTTGGGAGACACGAACCCTTCCAGATCACGCCAGGGTGATTATCTGTGGCCTTTATTCTTACATGCTATCAGATCTTGCTAATTTTGAACTGAAGCAGCTGGGAAAGGCTTGTACCTTATCAGGGCTGAGCTGCAGCCACTGCAGCCATTTTCAAACTAATAATTGGTCTATGCAATAGATAGGGTGTGCAGCGATAGACATCAAATTTTGTGACCAGCTTCTCCTACTAACTAGAGAAACCTGCCAAGTCCCAAGCTTTTGTTAATGGTTTAAAATGTATTGAAAATAATGCTTAGCTTTTGCATACTTTCTAGTGGCCTAACCCTGTATTCTCAAGGTTTTTTTCATCATTCATGGATGTCAGCTAGAAAGGTACATTCTTTGTTCCTCTTTTTCTCCTTCAAAAATACATAATCCTAGAGATCCAATACTGACATTAAATACTTTTTTCCTTCAACACATTTTTTATTATGCACTTCAAGCTAAGCTACAGAGTTTCCAGGTGTGTTAAATGTTTCAGAAACACACTGTTCATCTTGCTGGATCTGGCTAAAATATGCTCTCCTCTTCTTCTCCCCCCTTGCCTCCGGTAGCACTGGGAAAATTAAATCACCAGGAGGAGAAGTGCTGGGGGGAGTTAAGAGAGAGGTGTTGCTGTAAGTGTCCAAGATACTTGTTTTTTCAGTTTCAGGTTTCTGAGAATTCCCCCAGGCTTTTCCAACACAAACTTTCTTCCTCTTTTCAGAATCATGTTCTCTCTGTAACATGACACAGTTACATGACAGTAGTGTCCAACAAAAAGCTTTAAAAGCAGAGTGACGGTCAGGTAATTTCTGCAATGCTTTGTAGTTAATCTCTCTCTCTTTTTCTTTCTGGCTCATGTTTTGCTGCTCTCATTACTTTCTCCTCCAACTAAAGTATATACTATTTCTGCTTGGTCTTCGTCCAGCTCTCAAGAAGCTGGCTTTATCCAGAGTCTTAGTTGTCTACTTTGCTGTTCTCCCCCTTGCACAGACACAGTCTCTGTTATGTCTCACTTATTTCTTCCATACCCTAGTTCTATGTGTCAAAAGCAGCGATATTCAAGCAAGAATAAACAACAGCATTGCTTTTCCAAGAAATCAGATCTAGTGTCCTCTCATACGAGTCAGACCAGCCTTCCAAAACTTTCCTTCAAGAATTTAAGCACAGGAACTACTCTGCAATTACTGCAATTGTTTTAAACCTCGTATGGATTTTTAGCACTAATTATTAAGACCAATATTCTCCTTTTTTTTATCAATCCCTTGAACAATTCATGAGAGTAGGAGAATCATGCATGGTGGTATAACGTGTAAGGCAGGAAAACCACTACACCCTTCTCCGTATCAACATAAAAGAGGCCAGATTTGCAGTGCACTAGAACACTGCTTCACATTTTCAGAACAAGAATATTCTTGGCATCTGTGCCAAAACCAACACTTCCTTCCCCTCAGAAACGCAATAAATCTATAAAACTCCCAGAAACAAACCAGTAATCTTCAGACACATTGAATGAATTTACAGGGAAGGAAATGCACAGCCAGTTCTAAATTATTAACAATGAAATAAATTATAACACATTATAAATGCATAATTTAAACACATCTAATTTCTTGGCAATGAACTGTTTGGGTTTTTTTCTCCTCATAAAGACAGCTAGTATCTAAAAATCATTTCCCACCAGCTTAGAGCGACTTTAAGTCGTAACGTGATTCAAATTACGTGACTGTAGTCCACTAAATCTCTTTCATAAGCATGCCATGAAAGTGTCATTTCTTTGTTGACTCATCCAGGATCGTGGGGGAAAAAAAAGGGAGGGGAAAAAAGCCCACAGAGATTAGCTTTCAGCCTGGGTGACTTTATATTGCTTGTTATGACATAAATGCTTCAGGTAAGTTGATCTCTGGGGGTTATAAGCAAGGAGAGCAATTGGGAGAAGAGCCACAAACTGGACCCTCCCTTACTGTTCACATCACACCACATTTTTAACTCGGGAAGCTGCTGCTGAGTGAAATTCACTTGTTTGGTGCCCAAGCATTAGACATCTCTTTGTGTCCCTTCAGCAGTAGAGGTGAGAGATGTACAAGCCACGCTGAGGCTTTCCAGGGCCTCATGGGCAAACACTGGCTAGGAGCATGTATCCCGTGCTCCCTACAGTATCTGCAGCTGGGGCTCTTCCACGAACTGCTCTTGCTCCAGACATCTGTACAACAGCACTTAACACACTTATATCGTTAACTGGGATACACCAGCAGAGGCTGCAGTCTGCTGAGGATGGAGACACGGACACTGGCACATGGCGCTGGCTTCCCAGCTCCTGGTTTGAGAAGGAAGATCACTGGTGCACCCGACTGCAGCAGGCTGAGCTGAATGCAAGGCCTTGGCTCTTACAATCACAGAATGTTTGGGGTTGGAAGGGACTTTAGAGATTATTTAGTTCAAAACCCTCTGCCACGGGCAGGGAACCTTCCACATTCTGGCTTCCAGGCTCCCATTGCTGTAGTTTGTTTCTTCAACACACCATCCTCCTCAGTGACAGGCTGCCCTCCCACGAGGTTTCCTGGGCATTCAGACCAAATTTCACTCATGACAAATGCTATTTCACTTAGTTGATCTGAATACCAAACAGAAGTTGGGATCCGAATCACTCTCCTTCTGTTGCCTACCCTTGCTCTACAGCCATGCAGGCAGAAGGCAAGAAGAGCCAGCCCCTCTTCCTCCTCCTCAGCAGAAAGGGTCAAGTGAAACAACAATAATTTTACTGTGCATCAACAATGTTGCAAGCCTCAGAAATAAAACCAGGGGTGACAAATCCCCAGACAAGAGTTCACTTTCTGAGCTGAGCTTCCAGCAATAAAGAAAAGTTGTTAAGCTTGAAAAAGAGTCCCCGTGTGTCTCTAAGTCTTGTCAGCAATGTTTTAAGCTGAAAGTGTAAATTATGATAGCAGTGAAAGCATCAAATTTCATCATATATCAGTTATTCCAACTGTGCAAATCATTAGCTGAAATCAATAAATATTAGAGATTGTCTGTATCTTTTGTGAATTGTCTCTAGATCATAAACTACATGATCTGTTTGCGCAGATCATGCAATAGCCCAGGCTTTAAAGCCCAACCAGTATCTAAGGCCTCTGCACTGTTCTTGGACTTTTACTGGGCAACAAATTAAAATATTCAGATTCGGAAAATACAAAAAGGATTAAATAACACTGAAGTGCCTGTGGTGCATCCACCTGATGAGACGGTTTGGGCAGATGGTCAGAGTGAAGACATCTTGAAACACTAATTAAAAAATGCACATTCTCAGGGGTGAGGAATGCAGGCTGATCTTTGGGAACAGAACTGGTTTTGCTCATGTGGTTTCATATGTTAGGACAGCTGTATCACGGCCTAACTCTGCTAGGCAAAACATCATTCCAATCCATATGAAACCAATGCAGGAATCAGAGAATAAAAAGGCAACACAGCCCCTATCTTTTCATATAAAACTTCATTTTCACAAAGCTATCATTGACACAGATTTGGTATTAACACTCCAATGATCTGTCATTCTCATTGTGCTTACATGCAGCCTGACAGCATACCCTTTACTTCCCTACAATGATGGAGCAACCATAGATCCTCATTTCTCCCTAGCCTTTTCCCACTTACACTGATTATCCCAATTGTACAAAGCAGCTAGAAAACAAAAAGGTAAATAAGACTTCCCCTTTGGACAGAGACTTTATTTCCAAGCATCCAAAAGCCAAGTCAGGGACAGAAGAAATTCATATTCCCACACAGCGACCTTGTATCAAGCCTTGCAAGAAACTCAAGTCTTAAATCAAATTTCCTAATAATGAGGGACCATATGATTAACAGAGGTAATTTCATGGTCTTTGCTGATTGCTAGTCCAAACCACTATGTGGACTGCAAATAGGCAAGGTTAAATTGATTCACATATCATAGTATTTAAACCCAAAGAAAAACCCTCAAACCCAGAAGAGAAGACACCCAGCCCTGTCACCCATGTGATTCCGGTCAAATACAGCAAGAAGAAAAAGCACTCCATCTTCACACCTTGCACCACCTGGATATCCATGGTGATCTTCCTATCTAGTTCCTACTGAACTGTTTCGTAAGACACCACAGGAAATAGCAGACTCCGGACCCCACCCTAATTTTACACTTGCCCAAAAATACACTTGACAGTGTAGGGTTTGTAGAGCTCATGTATGGGGGGGATATAAATTACTCAGTGTCACTCTTTGATTTTGCTATGGGGGCATGAAAAAAACTAACAAAAACACCCCTCATTATCTGCCTACTTTTCCTGCTGATGGTTTGCAGTCGCAGTTTCCTCTGGCTCAGCGGGGCACCAGCAGCCAGCCTCACTCTCTGGGATCTGCTGGGGGCAAAACAGACCAGAGCTACCGCTGCCTGTTATTAGAGTAGTTTTATCATCACCAGCTAACTACCTCCTTTCTTTTTTCCTATGCCTAGCACTGGCCCTACTCGAAAGTAAATCCTTTTGTATCAGAAAAAGAACAGGATCAGGAATCTGCCTTATGCCAGCTAGAGAACACAACGCATGGGCAGTTCAGAAATGACTCCTCCACATGGGACTGGATGGCAGCTAGTTGGGGTATTTCTGCATATCAGAAATATTTTTCTAGCCACTGTTACAATTTTAATACAATGGGCAGAAGTAAGTTCTGGGAGCAGGCTGTTTGCCAACGTATTTTAAAAAGTCCATCATTGATTGACCCAAGGCATTAAGAGCACTCAATATTGTGTTTTAAAACAATTCAGTGAAAAACAAATTCATACCAGCATTGATTCAAAGTATTTTTCTGCAATGTTACATTTTTTAAATCTCAAAAAGCATCAGTGTCCAGAATGAATACAGAACAACTTTAAGGAAAAACATACAAAGAAAGATATAAATGTATAAGTCTTTTCTGTTTTTAATAGGCTGGACTGTGATACGGTACAAACACCGATGAGGATTCGAGAGCTCTTTGGTTTCCTCCTGGCTATCTCAGGTGCTGTCCTGCTTCATTTTGATCAGTTTTCCCGTTTAAATCAAGGAATAATATGAAAAGGATTGGAAAGCACTTTGAAATCTGTAACAGAAAACACCACCTAAGGACAAGGCCATATTACTTAGGAGCAGTAAGAAAGCCAAGGAAGAGGACCTAGGAAGGAAGGACAACTGATCCAAGGGGTGGCTGGGATCCAGCGGCGTGGGATCAGTTGTCAGTGGGGCTTAGCACGGGGGGCTCAGCAGGAAACAAGATCTTCCATGAGCTTTTCATGTGGGGGAAGTACCAGAGTGGTCATCTGAGAAGACAACCCCCACACCAACACAGGCAGCCAGCAGGGCTCTGCCCCCTGCCCGGGAGCTCCCCTTCTCCTCATGGCAGATGAGGAAGCTGATGATTAACGCTGTGAACAGGTGATTAGTGGCTACCAAACATCAGCACATGAAGATATCTCAGCCAGCATGCCTGACACGAAAGGTCACATACCCTGGCAGCTAAACGAGGAGAAATCCTGGTCATCCGTGAAGCGGCCTCAGAGGGAGAAGAGGTGAGACCTGGGACCTGTTGAGCGCTACACCTTTATTTTCACACACACGTGGTCCCTGCGGTGTGGCTGGTCCCCGGTGTCCTTACCAGACCCAGGCTCTGGGCCACGTCCCAGGGTGCAGGCTCAGGTTGCAGCCTCCTCTGCAGTGAGGAATGGCTGCAGCTCAGGAGCCGCGGCCCCGGGGGCACCGCTCGGCTCTGGCGGATCACAGAGCCTGCGGCAGCACCCACACTTTATATTCCATAAACGTGCTATACTTAAAAATGTGCACTTTTTTTTTTCTATAAATAGTGATTCATTCCACCCACTTACATTCAGACCCTCACCAAAAGCACAAATCAGAATCGTGGTGTTGGAAGCATGCTGAGGCCGACACTTCTAGCAGTTGCCATTACTTTTCATATTTCAGCTCAAGAAACACAAGCATCAACTTTTAAATAGAGCTCTTGCAGTTCCCATTCGTAGGAGGCAACTTCATGGCTACCTATTCTGCCTGAAAACATGGACTTTTCATACCTTTGACTAGGTGTCCAAAATATCCACTCAATCAGCCTGAAGTCTGAGGCAGATTACATACTTAATTAACCCAAATTCTGGAGATGTCACAACTGTAGTCCCATCTGACAAGACGGGTAGGGTGAAGAAAGAGTTTCCCAAAAAAGCTGAAAAGCTTTGGATAGAAATTTAGCAGCAAATGAAAACAGTACACCTTTACATTGTACTTACAACTCTTCCATAACTTACAAAAGCGTAAAAAAGGGGGAAAAAATGAATAGGATTTCCATTGCAGTCTTATGAGGGTTCAGCCTCAAAGTCCCCAGCCAATTTAAATCTCAGGAAAAAAAATAAGGAAGATGAGGCTCTCTGCTAAGAATGTCCTTTGTAGCTGTGGACAAGTCATTTGGGGCTTCACATCAAATGAAACTTACCATTTCATCTCAATAGCTCTGCTTTCCACTCTTTCAAGTGCAGCAAAACTTGAAATGACCAGCTGACAAGCGTGTTGAGAGTAGCTCACTGCACCTGTAAGCGCTTTGAAACGCCTTCCTGTAAAGTGCAATGAGTTTCAAAGTTCTTCCACTTTTGAAAGGAAAAATAGCCAGAGGAGAAAAATCAATTTCCTGTTAAACCGTTTAAGAATTATTACTCTGAGGGCTTTTCTGCACATTCAGAGTCATAGTGAGTCAGGATGAGAATTTAAGTCTGTGGCTGAGCATCTCCATGTCCAACTCCTCAGGAACAGGAGGGCTTGCTCCATAACAGCGCCCTCAGTAAGGCTCGCAAGTAGCTACTAGTGCAGAGCACTATTGGAATAACTTCTTTTATTAGACAAGTCTTGGAATTGCTCCAGGGATAACCAATTAGTTTGTTTACCAACACCTAGAAGTGCTGAAGCAAATATTAGTTTACCATTTAATTTCAGGATTATGACAAGGTTGCCCAGTTAGCGCAATTACAATTCCTCTGCAGACACAGGTGAAGCTGCTGTTTCCTTGTCCACGAACAGGAAATCCCATAAAGCCAAGAGAGATGAAAAGGAGCAGTCTGAGAAACATGTTCACTTCTGACCTACGAGAATCATCTCACTGAGTGCCAAGGTCAACAAACAACAGGATCCTACCAGCGACTGCTTTCATCTCACGGGGGGAGCTGGGTGGGAAATGGCTTTCCTGTGCTGTTGAAGTGCATTTTCATGCCCTTGAAAAAAACTGTGGGTCTGTAAAAGGATGAAACGCAAGCCAGACAGTTTGTGCTCTGTTTCTGCAAAACGCATGCGAGGAGAGGAACTCCCCCCCACCCCAGAGTAAACAGCCCCACGGATTATGTCCCTGGCACAGCGGGTCAGCACAGGGATCTGACCCCAGTCTTCAGCTCACCCCACCGAGCACCCTGACCAGTGGGGCAAGAGTTTCCCAGGACCTTCCCTTTGCAACTTGTCCTACCCCTTCCCATACCCTCTGCTTGTGCTCCACACTCCGTGCTGAGCTGCCTGACCTATTCCTAGGAACACTAACAAGGTCTGTTTTTACTGGAAATTTCATTCTTGAGAAGGCATCACTACTCAAGAAACAACAAAAATCTTTTGCCACCTAACTAGTTCTGCTTTGAAATGTTACCTTCCCAATATGCTGACCATGTCTCCACTGTTTGTTTCTCTGTGCTATGGCTGGTACTGAACTACCAAAGAACAAATCCAAAAGGGAAAAAAAAAAACCCAACAAACTGAAAAAAGTGCACAGCTTTGCTGCCCTTTGATAAGCTGTAGATCAGAAAGTAGAAGTGATAGCTTTTGCGTACGATGGCTGATAACCCCCAAAAGCACTGAACTCCAGCCAGTAAATGGGGAGAGAGCACGTTAATCAAGTCCTGCCAGCCGTGGGAAAATCAGAGAAGAGGAAGGAAAATGAACAAGGACAATATGTGCTCCTCCTTATCCACATATCTATACAGTCTTCCCAAGCTCCTGTTGCAACTGATGTTTGTTCACATTTTCTATCCATGGCAAATAACAAAAAAGCTTTAAAAAAAACCTATCTAAATGACTGGGAAGCTGTAACCTAGGAGAAGGAGCAAAAGCTGCCTACGGACACTGACCAGGTAACCCAACACCTGCTTTGCTGCCCATCTACCACACATAGTTATGGGAGATGATTAAAGCCCAGATCCTCCTGTCCAAAGCACTTCAACACCCACTCATATGCAGCTGATAGCAAACTCTAGCAAGATGGTATTGCTAAAGAAAGTTCCAATGGAGTACGAAAATCTGATTCTTCCTCTCTTTATAGGCATGCTGATCCGTCTGGTACAAGACTGTATCTGCCCAATCGAGAAGGACTTCTGAATTTTATGATTAGGCCCTTAACCCAATGAGAAAGTGACACTAGGACCTTGATCTGTTTAAGTACTTCAATATATATTTACATTTCCAAGAGTAAAACCTTTAATTTAAATGAAATCTTAAAATAGCCCAACCCTTCAGGACACTGGCTGAGGTCCATCCTGAGTATTGCATTATATATATATGTTATCTCTTCTAGCACTCTGTGACTTTCAGGGGAAATCTTTTACTTTAGTTTGCTACATCAAACCATGTTCACTTTACCAGTCCACCCGAAGGCCCCACAGAGATTTGCCAGTGGTGCCCTCCCCTGCACAGAGCCAGCAGCCCCTCTGAGCCCTGCAGAGGCACAGCAGGGCTCGTAGGGCAGGATCTGAGCCCTCCGGGCTGGCATGGCTGGGAGAAAAGGGAGTGAACAGGCAAGCAACTCCTCACAGCTGCTTTTGTGTGGCTCACTGGGGATCTGAATGCACTATTGATTCCATAGCACTAAAACAGATTTGTAGCCCCTGCGTGTGCAAGACAGATATCTCCTTCAACTCTAATCTCTAGCAGCTGTCAAAGACTTAAATGGCTTGTAGCTGCCAGGCACGCCAAAATCAACGAAGATTTTAGGCCTGCTTGCCTAAAGGGCAACCCATGGAACAGGAACCGATGGAAGTCATTCTCCTGCCCTGATCACAGGTGGATAGTGCCTCCCAAACTTCACAATGGATGAAGTGTCCAGACCAGGTCAGTAACACAGACTGGAGAAAACAAATGAGTGCACCTGCAAGAATCCATGCCACCCAGAAACCCACTTGCCCTGATGGTTTCTTGTTGAGGATATACCCTCCCAATAATTTCAACAGCGATGAAATTGCAGTGGGATTACTCTTCTGTGAAGCCTCCCTCCCAGAGGCACTAGCACTGTCTCATCACAAACTGCAGTACTCTGAAAATGAAGATAACTAAAATTTACTTGGCAATATTGAGGCAGCACCATCATAACTTACATCCTCAGATAGCTGTCTCTTACTGACTTCCTGACTGAAAATTTTGGTTTCAATTAGGAAAGAATGCAATGATGACTTTTTTTCTTTGAGATAAAGCTAAAAATACAGCCCAATTATTGTCCATTATCATCCAGCCAAGTGAACATAGGCACCATAGTTATCCTTAGTCGAGATACGAGCCTCCCCAAGGCAAAATGCTCTCACAATAGACTTCTGCACTCAAGAGTTTGGTCACTTTGTTTGTACAGGAAGTTTAACAAAAATTTTCAACCGGTCCATCTGTTTCCTTACATCTGCTTCCCAATGCCTACCTTGAAACAATCCTAACACACTGGCTGCTGGGTGAAACCTTCAACAGGATGGTGACATTTATTGGAAATGGTCCAATTTCTCTTTCATGCAATGTTTGACAGGTGAGAAAATCATCCAAGGTTTTGATTGGGATGGTGTGACTAGGAATATAATGGAGTTCATCTGAAAATTATGTGTTAATACTAAAACTATTCTCTGAAACGTCCATGAAGGAAAAATAAAAGGGGAAAAGAAAAAGTTTGTTGCACTGTCTCCTATTTGACAAAACATTCCCAAATTAACAGCAATAAGCAAATTAAGGATAAAGTTCAGCCTTCAGCATTAAAGTCCACAACAGGATTTTGTTGGTTTTTTGTTGGTTTTTTTTTTAAATGGATGTAAAGGAAACAGGCGTTGAGGAAAAACAGGCATGCAGGAATTTCGCAGGAAACTTCAAACCTCGCTGAAGTTAATTTAGATTCTACATCCTATTATTGTAGGAAGAGACCCACTCTGTTTTTCAGTAACTAAAACACACCGAGTTACCCTAACATGCCTGCAAACAACATTCCCAAGTAGCTCGTACTATCTTCAAAAAGTTGCAAACAGCCAGGACTGCTTTACTGGGGGGGAGAACCCGAAACAGTTCCACTCACACGCTATTTATTTATTTTCAACAGTCTGCTTACACATAAAATGTCCTGGAGCTAAAAGCAACCAGCTGGGCGGGTTACTAGCCGCGCTCCTGGGCGAGGTGCCAGAGCTCCTTCCCTTCCCTTTCCCTACGAAGGGGAAGCCTTCGTACTCACTTATTTAATAACGGGGAAAGAAGGAGCCCCGAGCCCCGGGGGAGGTGGGAGGCACGGCGGAGCCTCTCGGCCCCCGGGGGCAGCCGAGCCGGGCAGGG